>CM038795.1:266409867-266730465 GCA_021764765.1 Vicia sativa
GGAAAAAATTTTGATCAATGTGGAATGTTACGCCTGTCAAAGTTCTTGCTAGACTTTTGACCTAAAACCCTAATTTAGAAACTTTGACTTTTTGATCAAATTCCTTGACTTTTCTTTTTTGAGGAATCATGATCAACTTTTGATTGTAATGATGAATATTACTTCAGTCAAATATTGGTAAGGACTGTAGCCATGAAGTTTAATCAGAAACCAATTCATAATTGACTTTTGTCCAATACAACTAATTTTCAATTATCTCGAAAGTGCTGATGAGCAATTTTGACTTGTAAGGCTTGAAACTTGATACGGTGATTCTTCACATATGATGAGGTGATGACCACCTGAAGTATTGAATCCCACCTTGACTTGAGAATGGCTAAACCCTAGTTTTGGTTGATTGCTAGGTAGGGTTTGTCTTCGTCAACCCTTGTGAAATCTTGAGTATGGATATGTGAATTGTCTTGAAAAGTGGAAGGGAAAATTTCGTATAATATAGTTCCATTAGGAAAACTTTATAAAACCAAGTTAGAAATAATGTAAAATATGTTTTGACTAAGAAAGTGATCCGTAGAATCACCAAACCGACTACCAAAAGAAATAAACGAGATAAACGCGGTCAAGATGAACCACTGACTAGGAGGGTAAAGAAAAACAATTGGCCGATTCGACATGTTATGGGTGTGGAAGGAGTTGGTCGTTTAGACGTCTGAAAACATAGGCTAGGGACTTAGGGAATATAATCTTCCCAAAAGTATATCGAAACCGTATGCGCTAATCTTTTGAAAGTAACCCTTAGTTTCAACAAAATCAGATGCGTGATATCGAACCGTATGCGCTAATCTTTTGAAAGTATAATTCTTCCCAAAGGTATATTTCTACAAAATCAAGATAACATAAAATCTTAGTACGTGTCTTAAGATCAATTGGTCGATTCGCAGTAACCTTAGTTTCGTGACCTAGGAGGACCAGTTGTATACCATTTTCCACAAGAAACAAATTGGCACACTGGGGGACATAAAGTAACCGTTAGAATTTGTCATTAGAGGTTGTATGCATGAAACTTAGAAGTGGAAATTCAAACATAAAGGCTAATGCACTGGAAAAACGTATACCTAAGATGACAAACACTACTTTAATGTTTAACGTGGATGAAGTTCCATCAACTTTGGTCTTGCTGACCCAGCTTGTTGCGAACTTGCATCATTTCCATTAAACAACAAACTATCTTAGGGGTCAGATCAACAAGACATTCCCCATTCCCTGCACTACACCGGTGAGTCTGTGGCCTCGTAATACGAAGTGCCATTCGAACACAACGATACCTAGGTTTATTACTACTAATCCTTTATGGAATAACGTATCTTTAATGATGGATATCACTTAACCCCAAGTGCAACATAGTGTCCGATAGTGCACAACACAAACGTCCTTTGCAAGGAGCCGAATTGGGGAGATAGGTAATGCCCGACAACACCTAAACAAAGACGTCTGTGGCAGCAGGCAACAAATGGATGATAGCAACAATGAGTAGGTTAACATGTTAACTAACCAAATGGGTAATGTGTTTAACTCCATAGTACAAGAATCGGTTGAGACTAATAGGCAGTCCGCTAAAACGAACCGACAAGTAATTGCACAGTTAACACGTTTGTGTAACTTCTTAGGTGCTCCCCAAGCGGATGCCCAATAGGGGCCACCGGTTCGACAACCCATTGTCATACCCCAAAATTTTCCCTCCTACTCTTCAAGACTTCCATACATCTATACACAAGGATTCCTCAAGGGTTGACCATACAAACCCTCTCCTACACAATCAACCCAAACTAGGATTTGGAAATTCTCAAGTCAAGATGGGTTTTTAACACCTCCAATGATCATCATGCCTCCTCACATGCTTCAAAGAATCTCCATGACAAGATTCAAGCCTCACAGGTCAACTTTCCTTAGACAATTGCTCGATGGTTGAAAATCAACAGATGGACAAAAAGTCAACTGGTCAATATATAGTCAAACTTCATGATTTTTGGTCAACATCCTCATTTTGAAGTGACATTCATCATTTGTTCAAGGGTTGATCATGATTCATCAAGAAAACTCAAGATTTGCTCAAAAGTCAAACTTTCCAAATTAGGGTTTTCCAATGAAGAGTCAATCAATTTAATTTGTGATAACTTCTTCATACTTTATCGAAATTTTCCATGACCTCTCATTTTGAAGGTAATTCAATTCTCTACAACTTCATATCTCACAAGCATGTCCAAAAAATGCTTCATTTTGAAGATATGGATCAAAACATTACAGGTCCTTTTCAAAGTCAACAAAAAGTCAACTTTTTGTGATGAAGTTTTATTGAGCATGGAAACTCCAATTGAGATGAAACCAAAGAGGTTGTTTATAGGACACCTAGAGCTTTCTAAAAAGTCCAAGAACATTCAAAATATGGAAAATTGAGCAAAATACACCTTGCACAAGTTGGGCATTTTTGGACAATTGCACAAAGAAAGATATTTGTCAAAATTCAATTTTTTTCCAAATGGGCCTATAATTTTATGATCCAAACTTGATCATAATATTATTTGTGACCTATTGATGCCTTTCCATCACCTCTTTCTATTTTTTTGATTTATTTTTGAATTTAAAAGCATTTAATTCAAATTTAAATTAAATAAAATATGAAAACAAGGTATATTTTCAATTGGGTTGGATTTTTATCAAGCTTGAGGTCCAAGATAGCCTACACAACTTGCCAAATTGTGCTAGACTACATGGAAGGAAAATCAAATTTTAAAAGATTTGATTTTATTTGAAAGGAAATTATTTTGCATTAATGGCATATCTTTTCTTTCTTTTTGCTCCAATTTACTCTATAAATATAACATATTGCCAAGTACAAAGGACTAAAACCCTAGCCCATACAAGCAACCCTATTTTTCTCAAAATTTCTCATAGTTAAATTGTATTTCAATTTCCAACAAGTTTCAAGGTAGTTTGAGCATCCAAACGTGTTCCTCGAGGATCCTCGCAAGTATTCCCAATCCTTACTAAGCCCAGCCTGTATCGTGCCATACACCTTGCTCCGATTTGGTACTTTCTTGAATTTTCGATTTCATTATTCATGCGTTACTAACTGCTTTTTGTTGCATATTTGAACTCGTGATACTCTTTAGATCATGAGTGACGATTACATGTAAGCTTGCACGCATAGAACCCGATTTGCCTCGAGTATGGCAACTTGAACTGCTTTGATTCGAATCGGCCGACATAATTGTTTTCGTGGCAAACGAACACCACCATCTTGTTCGCAATTTCGATTTTGGGGGTAGTACCTATTTCCTTTTTATTTCACTTATTTTTGCAGGTTTGGATTTTGCTTGGAGAAGACGAACCGAGCTACTAGCTCGCATCGTGGACGGTGTTGACCGGAGAAGGCAAGCGTCGGCTTGGCTTGTTCTGATTGCTCATTCAGAACAACTGGCCCGTGGATGACCGTATGCTGAAATTCCAAAGTCGGACATCGCTACCTTCTTAATGCCATGTTTCCAATTCCAAACACAAGAGCCACTGTCAAATGGCTGCGCGTGTGATCTCCTTAGGCCCTGGTTCGATTCTCCGCTATGGCAAATATTTTTGTAACTTTTACAAACTAACTTTTTCTTTTCTTATTTTTCTTAATATTTTTCATCTAATTTAATTTATCTTTAAACAATTTTCATGCATTTAAAAATCACTAAAAATATTTTTGTATTATAGTTAAAAATACTTATTTAATTTTTGACATTAAAATTAATATATTTTGCATGCATATTTTATTTAATTGCTAATTAATCATTAATTTGACTTTAATTGTTTTTTAATTATGAAAATGATCTTAAAATTACCAAAAATTATCTTATCATCTCAATGTCGTTATTAATATAAAACCTTTTTCCTCATTCAAAATATTTTTACTAACATTTTCCTCTTATACAATTTCTCTTGATTTCGATTATGTATCTCGTTTGCTGTGTAACGTTTTACATTCTTTTTCGATTTTCTTTTCACAATATGTAATCGCCAATGGGATGTAATAGTTTAATTAGATTTATATTTTCCAGACTCTATTATGTAACTCGCCTAAAGCCATGTAATAGCGTAGACATTTATTTCTCCGTACTTTACTTTTCCGCATTTATTTCCTGACCTATAAATCGCTAGTAATTAAAGTGTATGGCAAGATAAAATTGGACATAGATCACCTATAATTTCAAGATAACATATTCAATTCGACACACTCTTTTCACACATGCACCTTAGGGTAATTCTCTCGCTGCCTTTTACGAATACAAATGGTCAAGTCCTCGAACGTAGGTATTCTAGCACCGTGCATTTCAAAATAAATCATCATAGTCCTTCGATACAAAGATTAGACCCAATGATGTCGCTTATTTAATACATGATCTCGCCCTCGATTGTTGCCTACTTAAAGAGATCATCCCTTCGAATGTGCTAGGATACTTCCTACAAGTTGCCTTCTATGACTCCGATGTCCCTTCGAATGTCTTTTTACATCCAACGAATAAAGTTACCTACCAACTAATGGTATGGATAGCATTATTCTAAAGGAACGTAAAATCACACGAAAATCCACTAATTCCGAGTAGGTAATAAAGATTTTTAGTTGTTTGCTCTATCAAAATGCTTTTCACATTACGTACTTTTTGTTAAAGTTCAAATTTTTTCAAAACGAAACATTTTAACACTTTGTATACATTCTCTACATGAATCATTACAAACTCAAAGCGAAATGCCTTTTAAAACATTTTTAAACACACGAAAGCAATTTTGGGAAGTGATCTAAGAGCAACTAAGAGCCTTTAGATAACTACGATGGAAAGGGTGCTAATACCTTCCTTTTCATAACCTTTCCTCACTCAATCTAACGAAGGTCTTTTCCTGCTCTTTTCACCTTCCTTAATTGGATAAAAGAAAAGCGGTGGCTACTCTTATCTATCCAACATTTGTGATACAAAATCCCAAAGTCGGGCTTCACAGACATGTAATCGCACTTCATTGGAGAGAATTCCTGAGAGAATGCCTTAGGGATTTCTAGTTCACTTTACCACTTTCTGCTTGATTTGTATGTTTTACCTTAAGGTTGCTTGGGCTTTATATTTGTGGGGGGATCCTACACTGTGATCCGTGTTTCCTTTAGGGAAGTAGTAATAGATCATCGCATCATGAGGAGTACCGAAACGGCAACATGATGGCTACGTAGTGTGACACTTTGATGTCCCATGCTTCCTCATTCCTAAGTTGAGGATAGCATTTGGCTTCGCGTGGTGTCATCAAGACTAACTAAACCTTTAGAACCCTAATTGACCCATCTTGGCCATTAGAAGGTAGTGAGATGGCTTACTTTGTGTAGACCGAGGTTGGTTGATACTGATGTCGCACTCATTAAGATCGATTGGGATATTTTCGGTTTCGACCATTTGGTAGTCGATTGAAATAAACTACCAGAAAGATCAATGATATGAGATTCTAGAACCTAGCATTATTATAGGACAGATGAACCAACTCAAACTTTTGGTGGGGTAATCACCTATACCTCATGCAAGCCTAAACCTAGGCTCGCTGTGGATTTGTTTCAGGTATAAACATGACATCATGACATCATTTGCATTGTATATCTCTAACTATTTCAAGGACCTAGGAATTTATCTTTGCCTGCTTTGTAGGGATTATGGCTTCAAAAGACTATCCGAATGAACTTTACGGGTATACCTTCTCAACTTCAAAGAATTGGTTTCGTAGATTCCCATCATGCTCAGTTCATCAAAGACATGGTTATCTACTTAACTTGGTTACCTCCGTTTTGAAGAAGATATGATGCATGTCCTATTTCTGCTTCTTGATCCGAGACACTAACGCTTTACATCTTCGCATTATCATTGGTTCTACCTTGGAAGAGTTCTCTACTTGGGATACCTATTCTTGATCAAATGCCATTTACCGGTCTAGAAAAGGCTCCTAGGTACTAAGACATCGCATCAGCTCTAAATCTAAAGCGCCGTATATGAAGCCAATTGGGAAACAAGAAGTGAGCTAAGGGTTTACTTGCTAAGTTTCCGATGAAGAAAGTCTTAGCTGCCTCAAAGCTGAGTTTCATGCATTCAAAGACATCTTGCTTTGCTAATCTATGGTTTGGTTCTATTTCCTAACTCGGATCAATTCATAGACGGAATGCCATTGTTGTTCCTTGCTCATAATCCGTGCCTACTTTACTGGAGATATTCTACATTCTTCCACACTGTACTATCAAAAGACAAAGGAACCTATGTGTTGTATACAATTGCTACTTTCTAGGTGGTTTATTTCGCACCTTCCTCCATCATTGAAGAACAAACAAAGATTGAAGTGGTCTCAAAGACTAATGTCACTCTCTCATTCGGATATCCGCTGGTGTCTTTTCTCTCAAAGGACTTCACCATCGAGGTCAGGAAATTCCTAATGTACCACTCCTTGGCATAATGGGAGGTATCACTTACAACCCTTCTCTAGCTCTACGCCGCTTGGTTATGCTCGAAGAGATGGTCCTCATGATATGCTTCTCCAAGATATTGTGTTCGACTACAACCACGATCTCCGACTACTTAAGGTTCATACACGCTGAGGCATGGTAAAGAAGATCGATACTAAGACTTTGGGGCACCAAAACTCCATTCCTTGGGAACCTTACCTCAAATGGTGCGGTGCTTCGAGCTCAAAACCTCATAATGCCATTTACAACTGCCTTACCTAATTATGGAACCTCACATAGGTGACGATTCTTATACTATTCTCCATCCCGACATGCCTACCGATTTTCAAGACTTGAAGAGATCCTAGATTCAGCTCAGAAGAAAGGGATACAATAAGCTCAAAGTGTTATGTAAGCGACAAGAAGGTACTAGAGTTGACTAAGCTACTTCACTAAGAGAGGAACATCAACGCCTATCTTGGCACCAAGAGGAAGCCCCATGGAGACCTAGAGCTTTAGGATTTTGTTTCTTTTGTTTTGTTTTTCCGAACTATTTCTTGTACTCAAAAGAAAAGAAAAGAGAATAAAAAGAAACTAATAAAGTTTGTTCATGCTTGTTTAACAAATTTAAATTCCTAAGGTCCTTGAAAACATTGCATGGCATTCTGCATAAACATCGTGACAAGCATAGCATAACATTGCATCACAGTATATCAAGATTGTTTTCCATTTTCTCGCTATTTATTTTAGCGTAAATGGCTCTTGAACAAATCACAAAGATCTCCAGGGCCTAAGATGCTCGGGCCTGTGGAGATGTTCACCAACTTGGTCCAAGGCCAAGAAGATCCAAGAAGCTCATCAACAGAAGAAGAGGGTCGTTGGTGTTCTCAACACGCGACGTTAAAGGTGGTCCTAAATGGTCAGTGGATAGAACTCTTCAGAGTGTCAAGACTGAGGGAAGTGTGTTCAACCCCAAAATTTGCCCTCCATCTACTCAAGAGATCTCATACATCCATACTCAAGGATTCCTCAAGAGTCGATCGACAAACTTTCCTAGACAATCAACCCAAACTAGGGTTTGTATTCTCAAGTCAAGATGAGTTTCAACATCTCCAATGACCTTAATGCTCTCATATGCTTCAAAGATTCTCCATGTCAAGTTTCAAGCTTCACAAGTCAAGTTTCCTTGCATAATTGCTCGATGGTCAAAATCGGTGTATTGACAAAAAGTCAATCAGGTCAACATACCAAAACTTCGATTTTTGGTCAACATCCTCATTTTGAAGTTACATTCATCATTTGATCAAGGGTTGATCATGATTCATCAAGAAAACTCAAGATTTGCCCAAAAGTCAAACTTTCTAAATTAGGTTTTAGATGAAAAGTCAACCAATGACCGATCATAACTTTCTCATACTTTCGTAAATTTTCCACCACCTCTTGTTTTGAAGGAAATTCAATTCTCTACAACTTCATGTCTCACAAGAATGTCCAAAAATGCTTCATTTGAGAGTATAGCTCAAAAACATTTTGTGTTTTTTCAAAGTCAACAAAAGTCAACTTTTTGTTTTGAAGATATTTTGAGCATGGTAACTCCAATTGAGATGAGACCAAAGACATTGGTTAGAGGACTCTTAGAGCTTCCAAAAGTCCAAGAACACTCAAAATGTGGAAAATTGAGCAAGATACACTATTCAGTTCTACAATTTTGGACAATTGCATTAAAAGGACATATTGGTCAAAATTGCAAAACTTTTCCAAACCAACCCATAATTTTGATTTTCCATAAATATGAGCTGTTCTTGAATGATTGAATTATCAGAATGACCAATGATTATATCTCTATATGAGGGTTTTAGGTTAAAGTGTCAATCTTGTTATATCATATATATATATTCAATTTTGATTTTTGTATTTGATTGTCTCTGTGTATTAATTGTTTCTAATGCCTTTAATGTTCATGATATCCATATTATATGTATCCATTGGCAACCGTTAGTCACCGAACGGCCAAAAATGCACGATGCCATGTTTAGGGTTTTCGAACGAAGCTCGAACCGAAGTTAGCAGGGCATTTTCAATCAAACTAACCTCACCATTGATCTGTGGAGGGTCGATTTAGGGGTAGGGTACCTTTGTTCCTTTATTTCACGATTTTGCGTGTTTCAATTTTGGCAACCAGGAGACGAATTTGAGTTAGGCTCGCCGTTGACTCGATCCGACTCCGGCGTGGTTTGCGTGGGCGCGAGAAGCATCCCGATTGTTCTCTCATCCAAATGAGGACCCCACCATGCTGATTGTGCATTGACCTTCCAGATGGCGACGCGTGTGCTCATCATCCCAATGTCGATCCATGACACGCCGCACATGTGGCGTAGTGGTAAAGGCAACTCCTGTTCAAAGATCCTCTCCAAGGTCTCCAGTTCGAACCACACAGAGACCAGATTTGCATTCTTTTTCAAAACTTGCATTATTTTTCCTATTTTCATATTTTTCTAATTATTTAATATTTGCATGTTATTTTAATTAATTTCACAATTTTATTCTGCATTTAAAAAATTACCAAAAACATTTTTTCTTTTTACATTATTTTTCTAAAAACCTTTATTTAATTTAATAAATTAAAAAATATAATTTTTGCATGCATATTTATTTTATTTATATTTTAGCATTTAAATCATTCTAAATTGCATTTTAATTATTAAATCTTTTCCAAAAAATCCCAAAAAATTATTATAGCTTATTTATCTTATTTCCAGCATGCATAAATTTTCTCATATTAAAAATTGCATTTTTCTAACATGTTTTCTCTTATTTCAATTATCATATTTTCCGATTTTCTTATCCTTTCACAAAGTTGATCCGATCTCGATTCTTCCGCTTTTATTTTACTTTTCAATAATGTAATTGCTCATGGGTTGTAATAGTTTAATTTAGGACTTTTTATTCGCACTTAATTATGTATCGCCTCAAAGCCATGTAATAGCGTAGGTTTATTCCGCACCTTACATTCCGCATTTTATTTCCGCACCCTTATCAATTGCTAGTAACCAGGCGTGTATGGTAAGATAATTGGACATAGCTCACACTCAATTTCAAGATAAAATATCCGAATTTGACACACTTTTCACACACGCACTCTTTAGGGTAATTCTCTCGATGCCTTCGATTTCAAATGGTCATGTCCTCGAACGAGGTATTCTAGCACCGCTGCCTTCCAAACAAATCATCACAACCTTCGATACAAAGATCATAAGACCCACGATGTCGCCTCCAATACATGATCTTGACCTCGATTGTCGCCACGAAAATGATGATAGTCCCTTCGATATGTGCTAGGATACTTCCTACAAGTTGCTTTCTATGACCATCCGATGTCCCTTCGAATGTCCCGCTTACATCCAACGAATGGAGCTACCTACTAACTAATGGTATGGCTAGCGCTATTCTAAAGGAATGTAAAAGTACGAAAACGACCAATTCTGAGTGGGTAAATAAGTCTCTTAGTTGCTTGCTCTATCAAATGCTTTTCACACTACACACTCTTTTTCAAAGTTCAATTTCTTTCAAAATAAAACATTTCTTTGTATACACTCCTACATGAGTCATTGCAAAGTCAAAGCGAAATGCATTTTCAAAACATTTTGTCAAACACACAAAGCAATTTTAAAAAGTTATCTAAGAGCAACTAAGAGCCCGTAGATAACTACGGATGGAAAGGGGTGCTAATACCTTCCCTTTTCATAACCATTCTCCCGAACTCAGAATCTAACGAAGGTCTTTTTCTCACATTTTACCTTCCTTAATTGATAAAATAAAAGTCGATGGCGATTTTGCTATCCGCACATTTGATACAAAAATCCTACAAAGTCGGGCTTCACCGATCACAAAGTGTCAAGGGCAATGAAGATGACGTGAGTCCCGAAAAGGAAGAAGAATATGAGAATGATCAAGCTGATGAAGATGACAAGTTCAAGCAACTGAAGACCGTTCAATGTGTGGAAAATCAAAATGTCGGGTCAACTTTGATGATCCGAGTCTTGTTCCCGTGTGGTGATTCCTCCAAGTTTAAGGTTCCTACTTTTGCCAAGTATGATGGCATTTCTTGTCCAAAGTCGCATTAAGTCCTATGTTCGTAAGATCAATCCCCACACTGATGATAGAAAGTTATGGATGCATTATTTTCAAGAGAGTTTATCCGAAACTCAGTTGGAGTGGTAGTATCAGCTAGAGAGTGACCGTATCCGTAGTTGGAGTGACTTAGCAGATGCTTTCTACATACAGTATGAGTATAATGCTGAATTGGCACCCACCCGCATGCAACTACAAAGCATGTCTATGGGTCGTGACGAGAAGTTCAAAGAGTATGCTCAAAATGAGAGATCTAGCGTGCAGAGTTCGCACCCTTGTCCAATAGGGAGTTGGTTGATATGTTTATGGGAACATTGTCAGGTCCATTCTTCAATCATCTGATTGGGAACTCATCAGCCGGATTCACCGAGCTGATATTGACAGGCGAACACATTGAAGCTGGTATCAAGAGCGGAAAGATTCAGGTGGAGTCATCATCAAATGCTGCAAAGAGATCGTTTGGTGGTAAGAAAGAAGCCAATGTCAGTATGGTCGTAAAAGCCGATACAAGACCGATCGTGCTCAACTGTGGAGCAGTTGTGATCTTCAATCCTACATCAAGACAACCTCAACAAACAACGCTGAACTGCAACGCCGCCACAAAGATAGTTTACGAAGATCAACATACCATTGTCGCAAGCCTTGCAAAGACATGGTGAAAGCGAGTTGATTACCTTGAGGATCCTCCCGAACATCAACACTTCCTCCGAGATACGATCCTAACGCTAAGTGTGCTTATCACCCAATGTACCAGCATAGTATCGACGATTGTTGGGCTCAAGAATAAGATTCAAGACATGATTGAAGCTAAAGAGATTGAGTTTGATCCCGGTCCGACCGAATGTGATCAACGCACCTATGCCTAACCACCTACAAGAGTTCCAATGCTATTGACAAACCGCTTATGTTTTCAATATAGATGACTTGACTATTCCCTCGATGACCTATGAAGAATTTGTCAAGCCGTGTCAATCCAGATGCCCGTGAGAATCGTCGCTGGTGCCCATCTACACCGATGGTTGTGCTTGGTTGAGAAGACGATTCAGGCATGATGGATAACCGCTGGGCGTTATTCCTAAAACCACCCGTGGAGAAGCCGTGGATGACATGTCTAAATTGGATATCAAGATGTGAGCGGTCGAACTGTCTGCATGGGATACCTGGGGCGCCCAGGGAAGATTTGACTACATGGTGAAGTATACTGCTCCTCGAAAGCTACAAGATTCCTATTGAAAATGTCAAAGAAACCGGATGGGGACGATTTTAAGACTATGCCGATGTTAACACAATAAGGATTTCCTCATGATCCTATGCCTAGAGTGGCACCTCTCACCATTACTTCTACACTGGCCCATATTCCTCCGACAAAGCTATACCTTGGAATTATGGAGCCGATGTTTACTATCATGGCGCAAGCAAGACCCTCTAACCATCGAGGATCTTACAATGAAGCTTCCATTCCCGACATTGACAACATCACCGATCAAGCAAGGTGACCAACCGAATGTTCTTCCAGATATCTCCTCCCAAAGACACTCATGACTCACCAGATTCCATACCAACCAGCCTCAAGCTAGAGGGAAAGAACCAAGGACTCATCCCGCCGATGTATACCAAAGGAAGTTGTCAAGACGCCCAAACGAGAAATGGAGGAAATTCAAGATTATCAAGAAGAGTGACTACAATGTTGTGGAAGTTGGGACTGACGCCCAAGATATCCATGCTTGCTCGCTCTTATGCTCGAGGCTCATGCTAAAGCCTTAGTGAAGTTTCAAGAATGCTCACATACCGCAAGACACTACTATCGATCAACTTGAAGTTTGTATTGTTCGCTGCCAACAACGGCCTAGGCTTCTCGATGTCGATTTGACTTCGTCAAGGAAACACAACAAAGCCTGCACATCTCTCGTGAATGTCAGAATACGTGAACTCGACTTTTGGGATTTTTGTATCACAAATGTTATGGATAGCAAGAGTCGCCACCGACTTTTCTTTTATCCAATTAAGGGAAGGTGAAAAGAACAGAAAAGACCTTCATAGATTCTCGAGTAAGGAAGGTTATGAAAAGGAAGGTGTTAGCACTCGCCCATCCGTAGTTATCTACGGGCTCTTAGTTGCTCTTAGATCACTTTAAAATTGCTTTCTGTGTGTTTGAAAATGTTTTCAAAAGGAATTTCGCTTGACTTTGTAATTATTCATGTAGGAATGTATACAAAGTGTTCTAAATGTTTCGCTTTGAAAAAAAGAGTTTGAACTTTAACAAAAAAGTGGTGTGAAAAGCATTTTGATATAGCAAGCAACTAAAAGTCTTTATTACCTACCGTAATTGGTCATTTTCGTGTTATTTTACGCTCTTTAGAATAATGCTATCCATACCATTAGTTGGTAGGTAACTTATTCGTTGGATGTAAAAGGGACATTCTAAGGACATCGATGGTCATAGAACGCAACTTGTAGGAAGTATCCCGGCACATTCAAGGGACGATCATCACTTGTGAGGCAACAATCGAGGGACGAGATCATGTATTCATAGGCTACATCGCGGGTCTATGATCTTGTATCAAGGTACTATGATGATTTGTTTTGAAGGCAACGGTGCTAGAATACCCCACGCTCGAGGGACTTGACCATTTGTATTCGTAAAGGCAACGAGAGAATTACCCTAAGGTGCATGTGAAAAGAGTGTCAATTCGATATGTTATCTTGAAATTATGAGTGATCTATGTCCAATTTTATCTTGCCATACACGCCTAGTTACTAGCGCTTATAGGGTGGAAAATAAATCATGAAAGTAAAGTGCGGAAAGTAAATGTCCCACGCTATTACATGGCTTTGGGGCAGTATATATAATAGGAGTGCGGAAAATATAAATCCTAATTAAACTATTACATCTCATAGGCAGTTACATAATTGAAAAGAAAATCAAGAAAGAATGTCCGAAACGTTACAACCTGTGAACAGATACATAATCGGAAATCAAGAGAAATTGCATAAGAGGAAAATGTTAGTAAAAAGAAATATTTTTGAATGAGGAAAAAGGTTTTATGTTAGTAACGACATTAAGATGATAAGATAATTTTTTGGTAATTTTCTGAATCGTTTTGATAATTAAAAAACAATTAAAAGTCAAATTAATGATTAATTAGCAATTAAATAAAATATGCATGCAAAAATATTAATTTTAATGTCAAAAATTAAATAAGTATTTTTCTGACTATAATGCAAAAAAGAAAATATTTTTGGTGATTTTTAAATGCATGAGAAAATTGTTTAAAGATAAATTAAATTAGATGAAAAATATTAAGAAAAATAAGAAAAGAAAAAGTTAGTTTGTAAAAAGTTGCAAAAATATTTGCCATGGCAGGGAATCGAACTAGGGCCCTCTGAGGAGATCACACGCCTGCTTGCCATCTGAGCCAAGTGGCTCTTGTGTTTGGGAATTGGAAACATGGCATTAAGAAGGTAAACATGTCCTGACTTTGGAATTTCAACGCACAGTCAGCCGCGGGCCCCAGTTGTTTACGAATGGACGAATCAGAACAAGCCAAACTGCCACGCTTGCCTTCGCCGGTCAACACACGTCAACGACGCCGGAGCCCTAGCTCCGGTCGTCTTTTCCGACCAAGCAAAATCCAAACCTGCAAAAATAAGCGAAATAAAAGGGAAAAAGGTACCCTACCCCCTAAATCGAGGGCTACGAACACGATGGTGGTGTTCGTTTGCCCTGAAAACACCTGTATCATCCAATTCGAATCAAACAGTTCAAGATGCCCTAATCATGGCAAATCGGGTTCTATGCGTGAAAGCTTACATGTAATGCATCATTCATGATCTAAAGAGTGTCCTGAGTTCAAATATGCAAGCAAAAACAGTTAGTAACACATGAATAATGAAAATCGAAATTCAAGAAAGTACCAAATCGGAGCAAGGTGTATGGCACGATCTGGGCAGTCTGGGCTTCGAGTAGGGATTGGGAATGCTTGCTGGGATCCTCAGGAACACGTTTGGATGCTCAAAACACCTTGAAACTTGTTGGAAATTGAAAGACGAATTTTGCCAACTTTGAGAAATTTTGAGAAAAATAGGGTTGCTTGTATGGGCTAGGGTTTCGTCCTTTGTACTTGGCAATGTGTTGTGTATATATAGAGTGAGGAATTGGAGCAAAAAGAAAGAAAAAAGATATGTCATTCAATGCAAAATAATTTTCCTTTCAAATAAAATCAAATCTTTTGAAAATTTGATTTTCCTTCCATGTGAGAGTCTAGCACGAATTTGGCAAGTTATGTGGGCTATCTTGGACCTCAAGCGTGATAAAAATCCAACCCAATTGAAAATATACCTTGTTTTCATATTTTATTTAATTTAAATTTGAATTAAATGCTTTTAAATTCAAAAATAAATCCAAAAAATAGAAAGAGGTGATGGCAAGGCATCAATAGGTCACAAATAATATTATGATCAAGTTTGGATCATAAAATTATAGGTCCATTTGGAAAAAATTGAATTTTGACAAATATCTTTCTTTGTGCAATTGTCCAAAAATGCCCAACTTGTGCAAGGTGTATTTTGCTCAATTGTCCACATTTTTGAATGTTCTTGGACTTTTTAGAAAGCTCTAGGTGTCCTCTAAACAACCTCTTTGGTTTCATCTCAATTGGAGTTTCCATGCTCAATAAAACTTCATTACAAAAAGTCAACTTTTTGTTGACTTTGAAAAGGACCTGTAATGTTTTGATCCATATCTTCAAAATGAAATATTTTTTGGACATGCTTGTGAGACATGAAGTTGTAGAGAATTGAATTTCCTTCAAAATGAGAGGTGGTGGAAAAATTTCTGATAAAGTATGAAGAAGTTATGCTCAGTCAAAGTTGATTTGACTCTTCATTGGAAAACCCTAATTTGGAAAGTTTGACTTTTGAGCAAATCTTGAGTTTTCTTAATGAATCATGATCAACCCTTGATCAAATGATGAATTTCACTTCAAAATGAGGATTTTGACCAAAAATCATGAAGTTTGACTGTAGTTGACCACAGTTGACGTTTTGTCCAATACAACTAATTTTCAACCATCTGAGCAATTGTCTGAGGAAAGTTGACCTGTGAGGCTTGAATCTTGTCATGGAGATTCTTTGAAGCATGTAAGGAGGCATGATGATCATTGGAGGTGTTAAAAACCCATCTTGACTTGAGAATTGCCAAACCCTAGTTTGGGTTGATTGTGTAGGAGAGGGTTTGTATGGTCAACCCTCGAGGAATCCTTTGTATAGATGTATGGAATGTCTTGAAGAGTAGGAGGAAAATTTTGGGTATGACACCTGCCCCTGCTCAATCTTCTTGTATTGAAGGGCTAGATTGGCATGCTTGCTTTCATGACCAGAGGTAGAAGATGATTGAACACCGAGTACACCCGAAAATTTGCACCGACGCTGATCGATGATGTACGGAATGGGCTTATAGATGCCATTTGGAGAAGCGGAGACTTCACCGGGGAAAAGTCGACATTAGACTTGAGAACTTGCTCGGATAGGAGGAACGCGGAGATGGGCTTAAGATGCCATCCGGAGAGATTGATGTTGAGGAATGAGCCGTACGCTAGGCTCAGAGATATTCCCAAGTAGAGAAGAGCACCGAGACGGGCTTAAGATGCCATCCGTGGAGTTGACGCTAGACTTTGCGCCGCTTTTAAATGAAGTTATTGGTTTGTATTGGTTTTTAACCAAATATGCAAGATTCGAAGTGGAGAGGTGTCGACAATAGTCGGAGATGGCCTTAAGATGCCATCCGGCAACCAAGTCGTATGCCGATCAGAATTGTCATGATAATAGAGAGTTAGAATCAATCTTTCGTCTTGATTACTTTGAGGGGATAGTATGCATAACGCGGATAGCTTCCCTGTTGTGCTTTGGGTGTTGATCCAATGCCTGTTTTCGGAGGACAACTCAAGTAGTCATTCGGATAAGGTTTCCGTCTGGTTTCGGGTATTAATCCTGGACTTGTGGCCATGATTGTTCAGATTAATCTTTGACCTTTCGTTTAGAAGTGATTTCCACCTGTTGGGGAAAAGTAGAAAAAGAAATTTTGACAGGATATAGTTAGACTGATGCAGATTATGATGCATGTAATGTGTATGAACATTGTTTTTATATGTAATGTATGAATGCATATGTAGGTATTTTAAAACATATCCATCTTGAAGAAGATGTGGACGTTCTGCTTGGGGATTCGTGGCTTCTGTTTGAGGACGAAACCTTGAAATCCTTGACTTGGAATAAGAATAGGTGACTTTGATTGCTTCGATGCACTATCTGACCAAGTTTCGAGCCTGGACACCGCTGTTTGGGGAATAAAGATGGAAGATGCTCCGCTGGGGATCTTGTACGTGGACCCTACTGGGAATGGAGGAAATGAGGAGGCAATCATTGGGACCGTGTGTGTCGACCCTCATTGGGATAATGGAACGGGGAACATTCCGCGGGAATCTTGTGCGAGATCCCGTGGGGAGTAAGAAATGTAGTTTTCCTCCGACGCACTATCTGATCAAGTTTCGAGTCGGGATATTGCTGCTGCGGGGGAATGAGAGATATTCTGCTGGGGATGAATACCTCTATTGGAGAACTAGTGAAAAGAGGTAAGTACTTTGCTGGGAAGGATTTGTAATAAGCGAAGGCTCTGCGGGGATTTGTACTCTGCAGGGTAATGTATTGGTGGCCTTCGTTGTCAGCTCAATTCCTAGAGCTTGTAGTAAGTACTTTTGTATGTCTGCTTTTCGCATGTTTGTAAACAGATTTTTATTGTCAAATGCATATAATTATTCAAAGCAAACGTTGGACTTTGTGCAAAAAAAAAACAAAAACAAACACTTTGTGAAAAGAAAGAACTTGTATTAATTTGAAAGGGTGGCGTATGGCCAAACAGTTTGTATACAGAGAAAGTAAAAAGCTATGCGGAAACTATCTCGTTAAGTTCCAACTATGCTAGTACTCATATATATCGACTATCTCATCTCCTTGTTGTCAGTAGAAAGTGAGTGGATTGATTTTCGCCATTTGATCCTTGAATGCTGATAGTAGTCTGCAGGTAGGTGATCTGGACGAGACATAGTCGTACTCTTAAATCCCTAACTTTTTCCTAGACCGCCCTTTCGGGTTTTCAGTCTACCGGGATACCCTTTTTTGCCCAAGCCGCCTTTTCAGGTTTTTGACTTGCCGGGTGTACATGTTTTGTATATATCCTTAATTTGTGCCCGAACCTCTTTGGTTCGTCAGGATGCCCTTATTTTTGCCTAGGTCCATCGACTTAGCGGGTCTCGTTTATGCGTAGTATTTTTTGACTATGTCTGTGTTCACAGGGTGTGGGAAGTCATCGCCATCCATAGCGCTAAGTATCATAGCTCCGCCAGAAAATACTGTCTTGACTACAAATGGTCCCTCGTTGGTGGGAGTCAATTTGCCACTGGGATCACCTTGTGGAAGAATGATGCGCTTGACTACTAGATCACCGAATTTGTAGACTCGGTGCTTGACTTTCTTGTTAAATGCTCTGATCATTCGCTTCTGATATATCTGTCCATGGCAGATGGATGCGAGTCGTTTCTCATCAATCAGATTGATCTGGTCGAGGCGAGTCTGGATCCATTCGTCTTCGCCTAACTCTGCGTGCTGAAGGACTCTTGTTGAGGGTATCTGAACCTCGATGGGTAGGACCGCTTCCATACCATATACAAGAGAGAAGGGGGTTGCCCCTGTTGATGTTCGTACTGTAGTGCGATAACCATGAAGAGCAAATGGTAACATCTCATGCCAATCTTTGTAAGTCACTGTCATCTTCTGTATAATCTTCTTAATGTTCTTATTGGCGGCTTCCACTGCGCCATTCATCTTAGGCCGATATGGAGAAGAGTTGTGATGTGTGATCTTGAACTGCGTGCAGAGTTCGACGATCATCTTGTTGTTTAGATTAGAACCGTTATCTATGATAATTCTTTCGGGAGTGCCATACCGATAGATAAGATTATGCTTGATGAATCGAGCCACAACATTCTTGGTAACAGATGCAAACGAGGCTGCCTCTACCCACTTGGTAAAGTAATCAATTGCCACAAGGATGAAACGATGTCCATTGGAAGCGGTGGGCTTGATTTCTCCAATCATGTCAATGCCCCATATTGCGAAAGGCCACGGAGCGGTAAGAACATTCAGCGGTACTGGAGGTACGTGTACTTTGTCTGCATATATCTGGCATTTGTGACAAGATCGGGCATAGCGGTGACCATCAGCTTCCATGGTGGACTAATAGTAACCTGTTCTCAGAATCTTCTTAGCCATGGTATGTCCACTGGAGTGGGTACCAAATGCGCCTTCGTGTAATTCTTCCATGATACGCGCTGCAGTGTTCTGGTCTACACAGCGGAGTAAGCACAAATCGTGGTTGCGCTTGTATATGACGCCGTTGCTTAGGAAGAATTTGGATGCGAACCTTCTCAAGAACTTCTTATCGTTGACAGATGCCCCTGCGGGATATTCCTGAGTCTCAAGATACCTCTTCACATTGTAGAACCAAGGTTTCTCTTCTGTATCGAGTTCACAACAGTATGCTAGTTCGTCAAACCTTTCAATGATGACTTGGGGAGCCTCGTTGTCCCATCTGACCTTGAACATAGACGACATAGTAGCTAATGCGTCTGCCAACTGATTCTCTTCTCGTGGGATGTGATCGAAAGTAATTTCTTCAAAATAGGGGATCAGACTTAGAACATGCTCTCGATATGGAATGAGATTCAGATGCTTCGTATCCCACTCACCCTTAATCTGACTGATCACTAAAGCTGAGTCTCCATACACTTGCAAGAACTTGATTCTTAAGTCAATAGTAGCTTTAATACCCATGATGCACACTTCGTATTCGGCCATGTTGTTCGTACAACTGAAACAAAGTCTGGCGGTGAATGGCGTGTGTCCGCCTGTAGGAGATATAATGATGGCGCCAATGCCATTGCAAAGTGCGTTTGAGGCTCCATCAAAGACCATGGTCCATCGGGATCCTTGTTCAGGTCCTTCGTCTGGTCCTGGTTCTTTGCAATCAGTAACTAACAAAACATCTTCGTCTAGAAACTCGAACTACATAGACTGATAGTCATCTACGGCTTGGTGAGCCAAATGATCGGCTACTACACTTCCTTTGATCGCTTTCGGGGAAGTATACTGGATGTCATATTTGGTCAAGATCATTTTCCACCTTGCTATTCTTCCAGAGAGAGCTGGTTTCTCAAAGACGTACTTTATCGGATCCATCTTGGAGATCAACAAGGTAGTGTGAGCAGCCCAAGCCAAAGCGCTGCAAGTTTTCTCGAGCTGTGAGTATCTTGTTTCACAGTCGGTAAACTTTTTGCTAAGGTAGTATATTGCATACTCTTTTCGACCAGACTCGTCATGTTTCCCCAACACACACCCCATTGAGTTCTCTAACACTGTCAAGTACATGATAAGAGGTCTTCCTTCGGCGGGCGACATCAAGATAGGAGGATTCTGTAGGTACTCCTTGATTTTGTCAAAAGCAATCTGGAAATCGTCGTTCAATTCCACTACTTGATCTTTCTTTAGTAACTTGAAAATTGACTCACATGTAGCAGTCAAATGTGCAATGAATCTGGCAATGTAATTCAAACGTCCCAAGAAACCTCTGACTTCCTTCTCGGTGCGGGGAGCTGGCATCTCTTGTATAGCTTTAACTTTGGCGGGGTCAACTTCAATACCTTTACCACTGACAACAAATCCTAAGAGTTTACCGGATCTGACTCCAAAGGTGCACTTGTTAGGGTTAAGTCTCAGTCTGTACTTCTTCAACCTATCAAACAGCTTCTGCAAATGATCTAGATGTTCTTCTTCAGTCTGGGATCGAGCTATCATGTCGTCGACGTAGACCTCTATCTTGTGATGAATCATGTCATGAAACAATGCCACCATGGCACGCTGATAAGTGGCGCCTGCGTTCTTCAGTCCGAACGACATGACCTTGTAGCAGAAAGTGCCCCACTGTGTAACGAAAGTAGTCTTCTCCATGTCTTCAGGAGCCATTTTGATCTGATTGTAACCGGAGAAACCATCCATAAAGGAGAAAACCTTATGTTGGGCGGTGTTGTCAACTAGAACATCAATATGAGGGAGTGGAAAATCATCTTTCAGACTTGCTTTGTTCAGATCTCCGTAATCCACACACATCCGTACTTTGCCATCCTTCTTAGGTACGGGCACCACGTTTGCAACCCACTGTGGATAAGAAGTAACGGCTAGGAAACCGGCATTGAACTGCTTCATAACTTCGGCTTTGATTTTATCAGACATCTCAGGACGCATGCGACGAACCTTCTACTTCACTAGGAGAAAACCCTTTTTGGTTGGTAACCGGTGCACCACAATATCAACGTCTAAACCTAGCATGTCTTCGTATGACCAAGCAAAAACCTCGATGTAGTCTCGTAGCATCTGAACCAATCTTTCTTTAACGCTGCTCTCGAGACCCGCTCCTATCTTGATTTCTTTTCTGTCTTCACCAGTACCCAGATTCACAACCTCAACTGGCTCTTCATGTGGCTGTATAACTCGTTCTTCTTGTTGTAGTAGTCTCGACAAGTTCTTCGGCACTTCATAATCTTCCTCACCTTCGCTTCGCTTGGTAGATCGGATTATCAAGTCATATTTAGCAATAGCATAGCTGTTATCAACGAGATTCGGAGTGATTCTGCAGTGTATCACGTGGGTGTGTGTGAGAAACACATAGCTTTTTGAAGGGGTGATAAAGTAAAAGAAAGAAAGCAACATTTAAATGCAAAAGTCCAACGATTTTATTGAATGAAAATATGCAAATGATGATAATAACCTCACAACGAGCCATGATGCCCGGCAAGGCACTAGGCTTTAAAGTTTATTGTTCAAAGCATAAAAACGAAAAGCAAAACAGAAAACAAAAGCAATTACTCCTGTCTAAAGGAGATCGGTATGACGTCTTCGGTCTTCCAATTGTCGAGTCCGTTGTCGGGAATTGGGAAGATCCACTTGCTGATGTCGAAGTCGTTGTCGTCGTCTTCTATAGCATGGACTCCATTCTGGCTGATGCGGAAAGGAAGTTGGCCGCGCTCATGGCGATCATCATTTCGAATTGATGGTGAAGCCTAAGCCTTGTCGAAAGGAAGATCGGGAGTCGACCCCAAACAGCACTACCTCCTTCTTCAACTGCATCTTGAGCATCTTTCAACGAGGCCATCCTAGGCGGAGCCGGTGTAACTTCAGGAGTGACAAGAGAGTCAACAGGCATGACTCTGGGGATTGTTTCGAAAGCTTGACAGGGAGTTTCAAAGAATTCACCTTCCATCTCGAGGTATCGGAATGACTGCAGATGACTGACCATGTATTCTTCTTCACCACATACGGTAACAACCTTCCCCTTCACTGGGTACTTGAGTTTCTGATGCAAGGTAGAGGTGACAGCGCCTGCCCCATGTATCCAAGGGCGTCCAAGTAGGCAAGAGTAGGCCGGACGGATGTCCATGACAAAGAAAGTGGAGTCAAAATTCTGGGAACCGACTTTGACTGGCAGAATGAGCTCTCCAAGTACTGTTCGTTTAGAACCATCAAAAGCTCTCACGATAATGTCACTGGGCTTTAGAACCAATCCTTCAACATCGAGTCGATCAAAAGCACTCTTCGGTAGGATATTCAGAGCAGGACCGGTATCTACCAAGACATGAGACAGTGTAATGCCCTTGCATTCAACAGAGATGTGCAAGGCTTTGTTATGTTTCCTTCCGACAGGAGTCAAATCAGCATCAGAGAAGCCTAGGCCGTTGTTGGCAGCCAGGCTAGATATACAAACTTCAAATTGATCAGTAGTAGTGTGTTACGGTATGTGAGCATTCTTTAGAAACTTCACTAAGGCTTTAGCATGAGCCTCAGAGCATAAGAGCAGAGCAAGCATGGATATCTTGGACGGAGTCTGTCCCAACTGTTCCACAACATTGTAGTCACTCTTCTTGATAATCTTTAATTTCTCCATTTCGCTTGGAGGCGTCTTCAAAGAACTTCCTTTGGTACTTCTATATGAGCAGGATGAGTCACTGGTTCTTTCCCTCTAGCTTCGGGAATTGGTTCGGTAGCTGGAATACGAGCTGGAGTCGCAGTGTCTTTGGGAGGAGAGATATCTGGAGAGAACACTCTTCCGGTTCGTCACCTTACTTGATCCGTGATGTTGTCAATGTCAAGAATGGAAGCTTCAATCGTAATATCCTCAATGGTCGAGGGTCTGCTTGACGCCATGATAGTAAACATCACCCATAATTCTAAGGTATAGCTTTGTCGAGGAATATGGAATTGGTCCGAGAAGTAATGGTGAGAGGTGCCACCTAGGCATAGGATCAGCAGAGGAAACCTTATTGTGTTAACATCAAGATAGTCTTCGGAAATCGTCCCCATCCGGTTTCTTTGACATTTTCAATAGGAATCTTGTAGCTTTTAGGAACAGATACTTCACCATGTAGTCAATCTTCCACTTGGCTGCCCCAAGGCATCCCATGCAGCTCACGCTTCACATCTTCGATCTCCGCTTAGACATGTCTTCACACCTTCTCCATGTGGTTTTAGGAATAGCACTGGGTTATCCATCATGCATCAATACGCCTTCTCAACCAAGCACAACCATCGTGATGGGCACCAACGACGCCTCGGGCATCCCTGATTGACACCGCTTGCAGAAATTCTTCTTAATAATATCAGGAATAGTCAAGTCATCTATATTGAAGACATAAGCAGTTTTGTCAATAGCATTGGAACTCTTGTCGTGATTAGGCATAGGTGCGTTGATCACATTCGGAGTCTCAGCCGGGGGATCAAACTCAATCTCTTTAGCTTCAATCATGTCTTGAATCTTATTCTTCAGAGCCCAACAATCGTCAGTACTATGCCCTGGGCTGTTGGAGTGATAAGCACACTTAGCATTAGGATCGTATCTCGGAGAGGAAGTGTTGATGTTCTGAGGAGGATCCCTCAACGTAATCAACTCTGCTTTCAACATGTGCTGCAAGGCTTGCGACAATGGCATGTTGATCTTCGTAAACTGTCTTGACACTCTCTGAGAGTTCTATCCGGCTGACCACTTTAGGACCACCTTTGTAACGTCTGCCCATGTTGAGAACACTAACAACCTTCTTCTTCCTGTTGATGAGCTTCTTCAGATCTTCTTGGCCTTGGACCAAGCTGGTGAACATCTCCTGGAACTGAGCATTATGGGCCTGGAGATCTTTGACAGTTTGTTCAAGAGCCATTTCTGCTAAAATAAATAGCGAGAAAATGAGAAAACCAATCTTCAATGTACCTGTGATGCAATGTTATGCTATGCTATGTGATGTTTATGCGAATGCCATGCAATGTTTTCAAGGACCTTAGGAATTTAAATTTGTTAAACAAGCATGAACAAACTTTATTAGTTTCTTTTTATTCTCATTTTTCTTTTCTTTTTGAGTACAAGAAATAGTTCGAAAAAACAAAACAAAAGAAACAAAAATCCTAAAGCTCTAGGTCTCCCATGGGCGCTTCCTCTTGGTCCGAGATAGGCTTTGATGTTCCGCTCTTCGTGAAGTAGCTTGGTCAACTCTAGTACCTTCTTCTCGCTTGCATAACACTGAGCTTCGAATGTATCCCTTTCTTCTTTGAGCTGAATCCAGGATCTGTTCAAGTCTTCGAAATCAGTAGGCATGTCGGGATGGAGAACAGTATAGGGTACGTCACCTATAGCAACAGGTTCCATAAGTACCGGTAAGACGGGTGTAAATGGCATCATGAGGTTTTGAGCTTGAGCTCGCACCCATTTGAGGTAAGGTTCCCAAGGAATGGAGTTTTGGTGCCCCAAAGTCTTGGTATCAGTCTTCTTTACCATGACCCAAGCGTGTATGAACCTTCGTCGGTAATTCTAGAGATCGTGGTTGTAGTCGAACACAATATCTTGGAGAAGCATATCATGAGGACCATCTCTTCGAGCATAACCAAACTGACGTAGAGCTAGAGAAGGGTTGTAAGTGATACCTCCCCTTATGCCAAGGAGTGTTACATTAGGGAATTCCCCACAACGCTCAATGAATGTGAAGTCCCTTTGAGAGAAAAGACACCAACGGATATCTGAATGAGAGAGAGTGACATTAGTCTTTGAGACCACTTCAATCTTTGTTCGTTCTTCAATACTGATGGAGGAAGGTGCGAAACAAACCACCTGGAAAGTAACGGTATGCAACACATGAGAGTTCCTTGTCTTTTGATAGTACGAGTGTGGAGAGAATGTAGAATATCTCCAAGTAAAGTAGGCACCGGATTATGAGCAAGGAACAACTTAATGGCATTCACGTCTATGAATTGATCCGAGTTAGGAAATAGAACCAAACCATAGATTAGCAAAGCCAAGATGTCTTCGAATGCATGGAAACTCATAGCTCTGAGGAATTCTCGGGCTTTCTTCATCAGAAACTTAGCAAGTAAACCCTTAGCTCCACTTTTTGTTTCCCAATTGGCTTCAATGTCTGAGCGCTTTAGATGTAGAGCTGATGTGATGTCTTCGTACCTAGGAGATTTTTCTAGACCGGTGAATGGCATTTGATCAAGAATAGGTATCCCAAGTAACTTAGAGAACTCTTCCAAGGTAGGAACCAACTGATAATCTGGGAATGTAAAGCAATGGTGTCTCGGATCAAAGAACTGAAATAGGACATGCATCATATCTTCTTCAAAACCGGAGGTAACCAAGTCAAGTAGATAACCATGTCTTTTGATGAACTGAGCATGATCGGGAATCTCTGAAACCAATTATTTGAGTTGAGAAGGTATACCCATGAAGTTGATTCGGATAGTCTTTCTGGAAGCCATAATCCCTACAAAACAGAGCAAAGATAAATTCCTAGATCCTTGAAATAGTTAGAGATGATATGCAATGCAAATGATGTCATGATGTCATGTTTAGCACACATAAACAAATCACACAACGAGCCTAGGTTTAAGGCTTGCATGAGGTATAGGTGATTACCCCACCAAAAGTTTGAGTTGGTTCATCCTGTCCTATAATAGTAACCGGGTTCTAGGAATCTCATATCATTTATCTTTCTCGTAGGCGTTTATTTCAATACGACTACCAAGTGGTCGATCGAAAATATTCCAAAACTCTGATCTTAATGAGCGTAGCATCGAGTATCAACCAACCTCAGTCTGCACTAAAGTCGGCCATCTCACTACCTTCTAATGGCCAAGATGGGTCAATTAGGGTTCTAAAAGTTTAGTTAGTGCTGATGACACCACGCAGAAGCCAAATGCTATCCTTAACTTGGGAATGAGGAGCATCAGGACATCTAAAGTGTCACACTAACGTAGCCATCCTGTTGACCGTTTCGGTATACGCCTAACGGTCGCGATGATCTATTGCTACTTACCTAAAGGAAACCTGGATCCGGGTGTAGGATCCCCCACAAATATAAAGCCCAAGCAACCCTTAAAGGTAAAGCATACAAATCAAACAGAAAGCGGTAAAAGTGAACTAGAAATCCCTAAGGCATTCTCTCTTTAGGGTGTCTCCCCACCAGAGTCGCCAGTTCTGTAATACGGTGAACTGACTTTGGGATTTTTGTATCGCAAATGTTGCGGATAGCAAGAGTCGCCACCGACTTTTCTTTTATCCAATTAAGGGAAGGTGAAAAGAACAGGAAAAGACCTTCGTTAGATTCTGAGTAAGGGAGAAGGTTATGAAAAGGGAAGGTATTAGCACCCCTTTCCATCGGTAGTTATCTACGGGCTCTTAGTTGCTCTTAGATCACTTTAAAATTGCTTTCTGTGTGCTTGAAAATGTTTTGAAAAAGGCATTTCGCTTTGACTTTGTAATGATTCATGTAGGAATGTATACAAAGTGTTCAGAAATGTTTCGTTTTGAAAAAAAAGAGTTTGAACTTTAACAAAAAAAGTGTGTGGTGTGAAAAGCATTTTTGATAGAGCAAGCAACTAAAAGTCTTTATTACCTACTCAGAATTGGTCATTTTCGTGTTATTTTACGTTTCTTTAGAATAATGCTATCCATACCATTAGTTGGTAGGTAACTTTATTCGTTGGATGTAAAAGGGACATTCGAAGGGACATCGGATGGTCATAGAAGGCAACTTGTAGGAAGTATCCTAGCACATTCGAAGGGACGATCATCACTTTTCGTAGGCAATAATCGAGGGAAGAGATCATGTATTCGTAGGCGACATCGTGGGTCTATGATCTTTGTATCAAAGGGACTATGATGATTTGTTTTGAAGGCAACGGTGCTAGAATACCTCTACGTTCGAGGGACTTGACCATTTGTATTCGTAAAGGCAACGAGAGAGAATTACCCTAAGGGGTGCATGTGTGAAAAGAGTGTGTCGAATTCAGATATGTTATCTTGAAATTATGAGTGATCTATGTCCAATTTTATCTTGCCATACACGCCTAGTTACTAGCAGTTTATAGGATGCGGAAAATAAATCATGAAAGTAAGTGCGGAAAGTAAATGTCCCACGCTATTACATGGCTTTGGGGCGTTACATAATAGGAGTGCGGAAAATATAAATCCTAATTAAACTATTACATCCCATAGCGCTACATAATTGAAAAGAAAATCAAGAAAGAATGTCCAAACGTTATAACTGTGAATGATACATAATCTAAATCAAGAGAAATTGCATAAGAGGAAAATGTTAGTAAAAGAAATATTTTGAATGAGGAAAAAGGTTTTCCGTTAGTAACGACATTAAGATGATAAGATAATTTTTGGTAATTTTCAATCGCTTTGATAATTAAAAACAATTAAAAGTCAAATTAATGATTAATTAGCAATTAAATAAAATATGCATGCAAAAATATTAATTTTAATATCAAAAATTAAATAAGTATTTTTCTGACTATAATGCAAAAAAGAAAATATTTTTGGTGATTTTTAAATGCATGAGAAAATTGTATAAAGATAAATTAAATTAGATGAAAATATTAAGAAAATAAGAAAAGAAAAGTTAGTTTGTAAAAGTTGCAAAAATATTTGCCATGGCGTGGAATCAACCAGGCCCTTTGAGGAGATCACACGCCTGCTTGCCATCTGAACCAAGTGGCTCTTGTGTTTGGGAATTGGAAACATGGCATTAAGAAGGTAAACATGTCCTGACTTTGGAATTTCAACGCATACCACCAAGGGCCCCAGCTTGTTTACGAATGGACGAATCGTATCAGCCAAACCGCCACGCTTGCCTTCACTGGTCAACACACGCCAACGACGCCGGAGTTTCTAGCTCTCTTCTCCACCAAGCAAAATCCAAACCTGCAAAAATAAGCGAAATAAAAGGGAAAAAGGTACCCTACCCCCTAAATCGAGGGCTACGAACACGATGGTGGTGTTCGTTTGCCCTGAAAACACCTGTATCATCCAATTCGAATCAAACAGTTCAAGATGCCCTAATCATGGCAAATCGGGTTCTATGCGTGAAAGCTTACATGTAATGCATCATTCATGATCTAAAGAGTGTCCTGAGTTCAAATATGCAAGCAAAAACAGTTAGTAACGCATGAATAATGAAAATCGAAATTCAAGAAAGTACCAAATCAGAGCAAGGTGTATGGCATGATCTGGGCAGTCTGGGCTTCGAGTAGGGATTGGGAATGCTTGCTGGGATCCTCAGGAACACCTTTGGATGCTCAAAACACCTTGAAACTTGTTGGAAATTGAAATACGAATTTTGCCAACTTTGAGAAATTTTGAGAAAAATAGGGTTGCTTGTATGGGCTAGGGTTTCATCCTTTGTACTTGGCAATTTGTTGTGTATTTATAGAGTGAGGAATTGGAGCAAAAAGAAAGAAAAAAGATATGCCATTCAATGCAAAATAATTTTCCTTTCAAATAAAATCAAATCTTTTGAAAATTTGATTTTCCTTCCATGTGAGAGTCTAGCACGAATTTGGCAAGTTATGTGGGCTATCTTGGACCTCAAGCGTGATAAAAATCCAACCCAATTGAAAATATACCTTGTTTTCATATTTTATTTAATTTAAATTTGAATTAAATGCTTTTAAATTAAAAAATAAAATAAAAATAGAAAGAGGTGATGGCAAGGCATCAATAGGTCACAAATAATATTATGATCAAGTTTGGATCATAAAATTATAGGCCCATTTGGAAAAAATTGAATTTTGACAAATATCTTTCTTTGTGCAATTGTCCAAAAATGCCCAACTTGTGCAAGGTGTATTTTTCTCAATTTTCCACAATTTTGAATGTTCTTGGACTTTTTAGAAAGCTCTAGGTGTCCTCTAAACAACCTCTTTAGTTTCATCTCAATTGGAGTTTCCATGCTCAATAAAACATCATTACAAAAAATTGACTTTTTGTTGACTTTGAAAAGGACCAGTAATGTTTTGATCCATATCTTCAAATGAAGCATTTTTGGACATGCTTGTGAGACATTGTTGTAGAGAATTGAATTTCCTTCAAAATGAGAGGTGGTGGAAATTTTTTGATAAAGTATGAAGAAGTTATTCTCACCAAAGTTCGCTTGACTCTTCATTGAAAACCCTAATTTGGAAAGTTTGACTTTTGAGCAAATCTTGAGTTTTCTTGATGAATCATGATCAACCCTTGATCAAATGATGAATGTCACTTCAAAATGAGGATGTTGACCAAAAATCATGAAGTTTGACTATATGTTGACCACAGTTGACTTTTTGTCCAATACAACTGATTTTCAACCATCTGAGGAAAGTTGACCTGTGAGGCTTGAATCTTGTCATGGAGATTCTTTGAAGCATGTGAGGAGGCATGATGATCATTGGAGGTGTTAAAAACCCATCTTGACTTGAGAATTGCCAAAACCTAGTTTGGGTTGATTGTGTAGGAGAGGGTTTGTATGGTCAACCCTTGAGGAATCCTTGTGTATAGATGTATGGAATGTCTTGAAGAGTAGGAGGGAAAATTTTGGGGTATGACAAATGCAAGGGCATTACATTGTCTCATGTCTTGGTAGATACCGGTTCTGCCTCCAATATCCTACGTAAGAGTGCTTTTGATCGACTCGACGTTGAAGGATTGGTTCTAAAGCCCAGTGACATTATCGTGAGAGCTTTTGATGGTTCTAAACGAACAAGCATTGGAGAGCTCATTCGCCACCAAAGTCGGTTCCCGACTTTGACTCCACTTTCTTTGTCATGGACATCCGTCCGACCTACTCTTGCCTACTTGAGGCCCTTGGATACATGGGGTAGCTACCTCTACCCCGCATCGGGTCAAGTACCCAGGAAGGGAAGGTTGTTACAATATGTGGTGAAGAGGAATACATGGTCACCATCCAGTCATTCCGATACTCGAGATGGAAGGTGAATTTTGAGACTCCTACCAAGCTGAAACAATCCCGAGTCATGCCTGCTGACTCTCCGCCACCCCGGTTACATCGGCCCGCCTAGGATGGCCTTGTTGAAAGATGCTCAAGCAGTGAAGAAGGAGGTAGTGCTATTTGGGTCAGCTCCCGATCTTCCTTTCAAATCGACAAGACCGGTTTAGGCTTCACCATCAAGGGTCGAAGATGATACGCCGCGAACGCGCCGGCCAACTTCCTTTCCGCATCAGCTAGAATGGAGTCCATGTTATAGAAGACGACGACAACGACTTCAACATCAGCAAGTGGATCTTCCCAACTCCCGACAACGGACTCAAAGAATTGGAAGACCAAGACGCTATACCAATCTCCTTTAGACAGAGTAATTGCTTTTGTTTTCTGCTTTGCTTTTCGTTTTATGCTTCGAACAATAAACTTTAAAGCCTAGTGCCTTGCCCGGGGCATCATGGCTCGTTTGTGAGGGTTATTATCTGTCATTTGCATATTTTCATTCAATAAAATCGTTGGACTTTTGCATTTAAATGTTGTTTTTTTTTCTTTTACTTTATCACCCCTTCAAAAAGCTATGTGTTTCTCACACACACCCACGTGATACACCGTAATCACTCGAATCTCTGGTAAAATTTATGCTATTGCTAAATATGACTTCGATAATCCGATCTACCAAGCCGAAGACGAAGGTGAGGAAGATTGTGAAGTGCCAGGAGAACTTGTCAGACTGCTACAACAAGAAGAACGAGTTATACAACCACATGAAGAGCTAGTTGAGGTTGTGAATTTGGGTACCGATGAAGACAGAAAAGAAATCAAGATAGGAGCGGGTCTTGAGAGCAGTTTTAAAGAAAGATTGGTTCAGATGCTACGAGACTATATTGAGGTTTTTGCTTGGTCATACGAAGACATGCCAGGTTTAGACACTGATATTGTGGTGCACCGACTACCAACCAAAGAGGGTTTTCTCCCAGTGAAGCAGAAGGTTCGTCGTATGCGTCCTAGATGTCTGAGAAGATCAAAGATGAAGTCATGAAGCAGTTCAATACCGGTTTCCTAGCCGTTACTTCTTATCCACAGTGGGTTGCAAACGTGGTGCCCGTACCTAAGAAGGATGGCAAAGTACGGATGTGTGTGGATTACGGAGATCTGAACAAAGCAAGTCTGAAAGATGATTTTCCACTCCCTCATATTGATGTTCTAGTTGACAACACCGCCCAACATAAGGTTTTCTCCTTTATGGATGGTTTCTCCGGTTACAATCAGATCAAAATGGCTCCTGAAGACATGGAGAAGACTACTTTATAATAAAGGGGGCACTTTCTGCTACAAGGTCATGTCGTTCGGACTGAAGAACGCAGGCGCCACTTATCAGCGTGCCATGGTGGCATTGTTTCATGACATGATTCATCACAAGATAGAGGTCTACGTCGACGACATGATAGCTCGATCCCAGACTGAAGAAGAACATCTAGATCATTTGCGGAAGCTGTTTGATAGGTTGAAGAAGTACAGACTGAGACTTAACCCTAACAAGTGCACCTTTGGAGTCAGATCCGGTAAACTCTTAGGATTTGTTGTCAGTGGTAAAGGTATTGAAGTTGACCCCGCCAAAGTTAAAGCTATACAAGAGATGCCAGCTCCCCGCACCGAGAAGGAAGTCAGAGGTTTCTTGGGACGTTTGAATTACATTGCCAGATTCATTGCACATTTGACTGCTACATGTGAGTCAATTTTCAAGTTACTAAAGAAAGATCAAGTAGTGGAATTGAACGACGATTTCCAGATTGCTTTTGACAAAATCAAGGAGTACCTACAGAATCCTCCTATCTTGATGTCGCCCGCCGAAGGAAGACCTCTTATCATGTACTTGACAGTGTTAGAGAACTCAATGGGGTGTGTGTTGGGGAAACATGACGAGTCTGGTCGAAAAGAGTATGCAATATACTACCTTAGCAAAAAGTTTACCGACTGTGAAACAAGATACTCACAGCTCGAGAAAACTTGCAGCGCTTTGGCTTGGGCTGCTCACACTACCTTGTTGATCTCCAAGATGGATCCGATAAAGTACGTCTTTGAGAAACCAGCTCTCTCTGGAAGAATAGCAAGGTGGAAAATGATCTTGACCAAATATGACATCCAGTATACTTCCCCGAAAGCGATCAAAGGAAGTGTAGTAGCCGATCATTTGGCTCACCAAGCCGTAGATGACTATCAGTCTATGTAGTTCGAGTTTCTAGACGAAGATGTTTTGTTAGTTACTGATTGCAAAGAACCAGGACCAGACGAAGGACCTGAACAAGGATCCCGATGGACCATGGTCTTTGATGGAGCCTCAAACGCACTTTGCAATGGCATTGGCGCCATCATTATATCTCCTACAGGCGGACACACGCCATTCACCGCCAGACTTTGTTTCAGTTGTACGAACAACATGGCCGAATACGAAGTGTGCATCATGGGTATTAAAGCTACTATTGACTTAAGAATCAAGTTCTTGCAAGTGTATGGAGACTCAGCTTTAGTGATCAGTCAGATTAAGGGTGAGTGGGATACGAAGCATCTGAATCTCATTCCATATCGAGAGCATGTTCTAAGTCTGATCCCCTATTTTGAAGAAATTACTTTCGATCACATCCCACGAGAAGAGAATCAGTTGGCAGACGCATTAGCTACTATGTCGTCTATGTTCAAGGTCAGATGGGACAACGAGGCTCCCCAAGTCATCATTGAAAGGTTTGACGAACTAGCATACTGTTGTGAACTCGATACAGAAGAGAAACCTTGGTTCTACAATGTGAAGAGGTATCTTGAGACTCAGGAATATCCCGCAGGGGCATCTGTCAACGATAAGAAGTTCTTGAGAAGGTTCGCATCCAAATTCTTCCTAAGCAACGGCGTCATATACAAGCGCAACCACGATTTGTGCTTACTCCGCTGTGTAGACCAGAACACTGCAGCGCGTATCATGGAAGAATTACACGAAGGCGCATTTGGTACCCACTCCAGTGGACATACCATGGCTAAGAAGATTCTGAGAACAGGTTACTATTAGTCCACCATGGAAGCTGATGGTCACCGCTATGCCCGATCTTGTCACAAATGCCAGATATATGCAGACAAAGTACACGTACCTCCAGTACCGCTGAATGTTCTTACCGCTCCGTGGCCTTTCGCAATGTGGGGCATCGACATGATTGGAGAAATCAAGCCCACCGCTTCCAATGGACATCGTTTCATCCTTGTGGCAATTGATTACTTTACCAAGTGGGTAGAGGCAGCCTCGTTTGCATCTGTTACCAAGAATGTTGTGGCTCGATTCATCAAGCATAATCTTATCTATCGGTATGGCACTCCCGAAAGAATTATCATAGATAACGGTTCTAATCTAAACAACAAGATGATCGTCGAACTCTGCACGCAGTTCAAGATCACACATCACAACTCTTCTCCATATCGGCCTAAGATGAATGGCGCAGTGGAAGCCGCCAATAAGAACATTAAGAAGATTATACAGAGAAGATGACAGTGACTTACAAAGATTGGCATGAGATGTTACCATTTGCTCTTCATGGTTATCGCACTACAGTACGAACATCAACAGGGGCAACCCCCTTCTCTCTTGTATATGGTATGGAAGCGGTCCTACCCATCGAGGTTCAGATACCCTCAACAAGAGTCCTTCAGCACGCAGAGTTAGGCGAAGACGAATGGATCCAGACTCGCCTCGACCAGATCAATCTGATTGATGAGAAAACGACTCGCATCCATCTGCCATGGACAGATATATCAGAAGCGAATGATCAGAGCATTTAACAAGAAAGTCAAGCACCGAGTCTACAAATTCGGTGATCTAGTAGTCAAGCGCATCATTCTTCCACAAGGTGATCCCAGTGGCAAATTGACTCCCACCAACGAGGGACCATTTGTAGTCAAGACAGTATTTTCTGGCGGAGCTATGATACTTAGCGCTATGGATGGCGATGACTTCCCACACCCTGTGAACACAGACATAGTCAAAAAATACTACGCATAAACGAGACCCGCTAAGTCGATGGACCTAGGCAAAAATAAGGGCATCCTGACGAACCAAAGAGGTTCGGGCAAAAATTAAGGATATATATAAAAAATGTACACCCGGCAAGTCGAATACCTGAAAAGGCGGCTTGGGCAAAAAAGGGTATCCCAGTAGACTGAAAACCCGAAAGGGCGGTCTAACCAAAAGTTAGGGATTTAACCGTACGACCATGTCTCGTCCAGATCACCTACCTGCAGACTACTACCAGCATTCAAGATTCAATTGGCGAAAATCAATCCACTCACTTTCTACTGACAGCAAGGAGATGAGATAGTCGATATATATGAGTACTAGCATAGTTGGAACTTAACGAGATAGTTTCCGCATAGCTTTTTACTTTCTCTGTATACAAACTGTTTGGCCATACGCCACCCTTTCAAATTAATACAAGTTCTTTCTTTTCACAAAGTGTTTGTTTTTGTTTTTTTTTTGCACAAAGTCCAACGTTTGCTTTGAATAATTATATGCATTTGACAATAAAAATCTGTTTACAAACATGCGAAAAGCAGACATACAAAAGTACTTACTACAAGCTCTAGGAATTGAGCTGACAACGAAGGCCACCAATGCATTCCCCTGCAGAGTACAAATCCCCGCAGAGCCTTCTCGTTACAAATCTTCGCTAACAAAGTACTTACCTCTTTTCACAAGTTCTCTAATAGAGGTATTCATCCCCAATAGAATATCTCTCATTCCCCCGGCAGCAGCAATATCCCGACTCAAAACTTGATCAGATAGTGCATCGGAGGAAAACTACATTTCTTACTCCCCAACCGGATCTACGCACAAGATTCCCGACGGAATTTTCCCCGGTTCCCATTATCCCCAGCAGGGTCGACACACAAGGTCCCCAGCAGATTGCCTCCTCATTTCCGCCATTCCTAGTAGGGTCCACGTACGAGATCCCCAACGGAGCATCTTCCATCTTTATTCCACAAACAGCGGTGTCCAGGCTCGAAACTTGGTCAGATAGTGCATCGGAGGAATCAAAGTCACCTATTCTTATTCCAAGTCAAGGATTTCAAGGTTTCGTCCTCAAACAGAAGCCACGAATCCCCAAGCAGAACGTCCACATCTTCCTCAAGATGGATATGTTTTGAAATACCTACATATGCATTCATACATTACATATAGAAACAATGTTCATACACATTACATGCATCATAATCTGCATCAGTCTAACTATATCCTGTCAAAATTTCTTTTTCTACTTTTCCCCCAACAGGTGGAAATCACTTCTAAACGAAAGGTCAAAGATTAATCTGAACAATCATGGCCACAAGTCCATGATTAATACCCGAAACCAAACGGGAAACCTTATCCGAACGACTACTTGAGTTGTCCTCCGACAACAGGCATTGGATCAACACCCGAAGCACAACAGGGAAGCTATCCGCGTTATGCCTACTATCCCCTCAGAGTAATCAAGACGAAAGATTGATTCTGACTCTCTATTATCAACAGCAATTACAGAGTCTGGCATACAACTCAGTTGCCCTGGATGGCATCTTAAGCCCATCTCCGACTATTTGTCGACATCTCTCCACTTTCAGAATGCTGCATATTTGGTTAAAAAACCAATACAAACCAATAACTTCATTCAAAGGCGAGCACAAAGTCTAGCGTACGACTCCCTCCGGATGGCACCTTAAGCCCATCTCCGTGCTCTTCTCTACTTTCAGGAATATCTACAGAGCCTAGCGTACGGCTCATTCCTCAACATCAATATCTCCGGATGGCATCTTAAGCCCATCTCCAACGTTCCTCCTATCCAGGAAACGTTCTCAAGTCTAATGTACGACTCATTCCCCAATGAAGTCTCCAGCTTCTCCAAATGGCATCTTTAAGCCCATTCCCATACATCATCAATCAACGGCGAGTGCAAATTTTCAGGTGTACTCGAGTGTTCAATCATCTTCTACCTACAGGTCATGAAAGGCAAGCATGCCAATCTAGCCCTTCCAGTACAAGAAGATTGAATAGGGGCAGCTGTCATACCCCAAAATTTGCCCTCCTACTCTTCAAGACATTCCATACATCTATACACAAGGATTCCTCAAGGGTTGACCATACAAACCCTCTCCTACACAATCAACCCAAACTAGGGTTTGGCAATTCTCAAGTCAAGATGGGTTTTTAACACCTCCAATGATCATCATGCCTCCTCACATGCTTCAAATAATCTCCATGACAAGATTCAAGCCTCACAGGTCAACTTTCCTCAGACAATTACTCAGATGGTTGAAAATCAGTTGTATTGGACAAAAAGTCAACTATGGTCAACATACAGTCAAACTTCATGATTTTTGGTCAACATCCTCATTTTGAAGTGACATTCATCATTTGATCAAGGGTTGATCATGATTCATCAAGAAAACTCAAGATTTGCTCAAAAGTCAAACTTTCCAAATTAGGGTTTTCCAATGAAGAGTCAACTCAACTTTGACTGAGCAAAACTTCTTCATACTTTATCATAAATTTTTCCACCACCTCTCATTTTGAAGGAAATTCAATTCTCTACAACTTAATGTCTCACAAGCATGTCCAAAAAATGCTTCATTTTGAAGATATGGATCAAAACATTACAGGTCCATTTCAAAGTCAATAAAAAGTCAACACTTTGTAATGATGTTTTATTGAGCATGGAAACTCCAATTGAGATGACACCAAATAGGTTGTTTAGAGGACACCTAGAGCTTTCTAAAAAGTCCAAGAACATTCAAAAATGTGGAAAATTGAGAAAAATACACCTTGCACAAGTTGGGCATTTTTGGACAATTGCACAAAGAAAGATATTTGTCAAAATTCAATTTTTTCCAAATGGGCCTATAATTTTATGATCCAAACTTGATCATAATATTATTTGTGACCTATTGATGCCTTGCCATCACCTCTTTCTATTTTTTTGATTTATTTTTGAATTTAAAAGCATTTAATTCAAATTTAAATTAAATAAAATATGAAAACAAGGTATTTTTTCAATTGGGTTGGATTTTTATCAAGCTTGAGGTCCAAGATAGCCCACACAACTTGCCAAATTCGTGCTAGACTCTCACATGGAAGGAAAATCAAATTTTCAAAAGATTTGATTTTATTTGAAAGGAAAATTATTTTGCATTGAATGACATATCTTTTTTCTTTCTTTTTGCTCCAATTCCTCACTCTATATATACACAACACATTGCCAAGTACAAAGGACGAAACCCTAGCCCATACAAGCAACCCTATTTTTCTCAAAATTTCTCAAAGTTGGCAAAATTCGTCTTTCAATTTCCAACAAGTTTCAAGGTGTTTTGAGCATCCAAACGTGTTCCTGAGGATCCCAGCAAGCATTCCCAATCCCTACTCGAAGCCCAGACTGCCCAGATCGTGCCATACACCTTGCTCCGATTTGGTACTTTCTTGAATTTCGATTTTCATTATTCATGTGTTACTAACTGTTTTTGCTTGCATATTTGAACTCAGGACACTCTTTAGATCATGAATGATGCATTCATGTAAGCTTGCACGCATTGTAATTGCAAGCTTCTCAAGTCATATTTAAAGCATTGGTTTTTGATGAAGACAACATGGATACCAACATTCAAAGGATTTGCAAAAAGTATATCAATATCATAAAACCTTGTTACAAGTCTTGAAGATTAGAAGAAGAATTATTAAAGAAACAACAATGTCATAAGGTATAAATAATTCTTAAACTTGAATATAGATGTTCACAAATATGCATTCATAATCATATACATATCCCATATGTTTAACAAAAGAAAAAAATATGTTTGAAATAATTTTCAAAAAGAATTTTCAAAAATAAACTTTCAGGAACCGATTCCTACCTAACAGGGAACCGGGTTCCAAACTTTTTCAAAAAACACGTCCCTGGTTTTTGTACCAGGAATCGGGTTGTACCTATAGGGGAACCGGTTCCTGCGTGTAAATTTTTGAATTCTGGCTATAACGTTCACTAGGAACCGGGTTCTGCCTGGGTCGGAACCGGTTCCCAGCGAACCAGTGCAGATTTTCTTTTGATTTTTGAACATATTTCAAATGGTATTCATTCATGGTTGCATTGCATCTTTTCATATCAAATGGCATGAATGAAAAGGTATTTGTGACATTATAAATAGTGCAGAATTTTCAAATTCAAAGTACCTTCTTCAATTAACAATTTTCATCATTTCAAATTGTCATATTCTTACAAATTTTCAAGTGTTCTTACAAGTCATAATTTTGTGAAACTTGCCATATACATTTTCAATCATTACAAGTTTCATAAATTCATTTTGTGAACATATATAATCATTGCTTGAGAATTGTTTCTTTCTTGAAGAAGAAGATCAATCAAAGATTGATAGTGCTCTCCATCTCTTTCAAATAAATCATTGTATTACATAAAGAAAATATTCCCTTACTATCCAGGATTGTTGGAAGTAAGTGTTGTGATTTGAAGAGGATTGTTCTTCATTCACATTAGTGTTGGTTTTTGACCTTAAAGGTATTAAGAACCTTTGTTCACCCTATAGGTTTAGATAGTAAGCATAGGCTGTACAATTATTCTAAACTATAGTGAAATATCTTTCGTGTTGGAAAGGGGACTGAAGTACTCTCGGATTGTGAGGGGAACCAGGATATATCTCCGTGTTCTTTACTTTTCCGCATTTATCGCTTTCATCACCATAACCAAGAAAAGATAAGATATAGTCAAAAACCTTCAAACACTTAACCACAAAAATTACTACAAATATTCTCATAAAACCGAATAAATTTTTATATACCTAATTCACCCCCCCCCCCTCTTAGGCACTCTTAGACTTACACGCATAGAACCCGATTTGCCATGATTAGGGCATCTTGAACTGTTTGATTCGAACTGGCTGATACAGGTGTTTTTAGGGCAAACGAACACCACCATCGTGTTCGCAGCCCTCGATTTAGGGGGGTAGGGTACCTTTTTCCCTTTTATTTCGCTTATTTTTGCAGGTTTGGATTTTGCTTGGTCGGAGAAGACGACCGGAGCTAGGGCTCCGGCGTCGTTGACGTGTGTTGACCGGCGAAGGCAAGCGTGGCAGTTTGGCTTGTTCTGATTCGTCCATTCGTAAACAACTGGGGCCCGCGGCTGACTGTGCGTTGAAATTCCAAAGTCAGGACACGTTTACCTTCTTAATGCCATGTTTACAATTCCCAAACACAAGAGCCACTTGGCTCATATGGCAAGCAGGCGTGTGACCTCCTCAGAGGGCCCTGGTTCGATTCCCTGCCATGGCAAATATTTTTGCAACTTTTTACAAACTAACTTTTTCTTTTCTTATTTTTCTTAATATTTTTCATCTAATTTAATTTATCTTTAAACAATTTTCTCATGCATTTAAAAATCACCAAAAATATTTTCTTTTTTGCATTATAGTCAGAAAAATACTTATTTAATTTTTGACATTAAAATTAATATTTTTGCATGCATATTTTATTTAATTGCTAATTAATCATTAATTTGACTTTTAATTGTTTTTTAATTATCAAAACGATTCAGAAAATTACCAAAAAATTATCTTATCATCTTAATGTCGTTACTAACATAAAACCTTTTTCCTCATTCAAAAATATTCCTTTTTACTAACATTTTCCTCTTATGCAATTTCTCTTGATTTCCGATTATGTATCTGTTCACAGGTTGTAACGTTTCGGACAATTTTTTCTCGCTTTTCTTTTCAATTATGTAACTGCCTATGGGATGTAATAGTTTAATTAGGATTTATATTTTCCGCACTCCTATTATGTAACTGCCCCAAAGCCATGTAATAACGTAGGACATTTACTTTCCGCACTTTACTTTCCGCAATTTATTTTCCGCACCCTATAAACTGCAAGTAACTAGGCGTGTATGGCAAGATAAAATTGGACATAGATCACTCATAATTTCAAGATAACATATCTGAATTCGACACACTCTTTTCACACATGCACCCCTTAGGGTAATTCTCTCTCGTTGCCTTTACGAATACAAATGTCGAAAGACTTGTGTATTACCTTAGTCGAATGTTAAATGGCCCTGAAACTAGGTATAGTAATATAGAAAAGCTATGCTTGTGTTTGTATTTTTCTTGTATCAAACTGAAGCAATATATAAAGCCAATTGATGTGTATGTTTCCTCTCACTTCGATATTTTTAAACACATGTTGTCCAAACCAATCTTGCACAGTCGAATTGGTAAATGGGCTTTAGCGTTAACTGAATATTCCCTAACATACTTGCCTTTAAAAGCAATGAAAGGACAAGTAGTGGCATATTTTCTAGTCGATCATTCTATGGTCACTATGCCACAAAACTTTGTCGAGCTAGTGCCTTGGAAATTATATTTCGACGGTTCTAGTCACAAAAATGGTGCAGGGATAGGAGGAATCATAATTTCTCCCAGTGAAATTCCAGAAGAGTTCAAGTACACCATCGACGACATCTGTACTAATAATGAGGCAGAGTATGAGTCTCTCATAACCGAACTTGAACTGCTACAAGAATTGGGGGCCAGAAATGTCGAAATTATGGGAGATTCCGAATTGGTAATCAAACAAGTATCAAAGGAGTATAGATGCGTTAAAGAGAACTTAATCATGTACTTTGTGATTGCCATAAGGTTACTAAAACATTTAGAACAAGCAAGCCTTCGACATATACCTCGACGGGAAAACCAAGAAGCTAATGACTTGGCGCAAGAAGCTTCAGGATACAAAAAGAATGAAGACGAAGAACCTATTCAAATAAGGAAAAAGGTTCGACCTAGTTTTTTATCTCCTTCATATTTGTCAATTATAAAATTAGGTGCAATAGATGCCGAAAATTTTGAAATTTTAGCAATTGATAATGAGCAAGACAATGACTGGTGTAAACCCCTGGTCGACTACGTATGCTCTCCTACGGGTTCGACAGATTGTAAGATAAAATATCATGCCCTAAGTTTTGTTTTAATTGAAAATAAATTATTTAAGAAAATTGTTGAAGGAGTATTACTTAAGTTCCTAGGAGAAAGTGAGGCATACGTCGCAGTGTCGAGTGTGCATAGTGGAGCATGCAATGCACACCAAGCTAGATACAAGATGAAATGGTTGTTGATGCGATCGGGTGTCTACTGGCCCTCAATGTTGAAAGACTATATTGAATTTGCTAGAGGATGCCAGGAATGCCAAATGCATGGGGGCATCTAACACGTGCCTGCAAGAGAATTGCATGCTATTATAAAACCTTGGCCATTTAGAGGATGGACCTTAGATGTGATTGGGGAAATAAAGCCAACATCATCAAAATAGCAGAGGTACATTTTAGTCGGCATTGATTATTTCACAAAGTGGGTTGAAGTCGTAGCTTTAAAAAATGTTGACCAAGAGGCTGTGATTGATTTTATACAAAATTATATTATGTGTTGGTTTGGAATTCCTAAAACAATTACAATCGACCAAGGAATGGTGTTGACGGGGCGAAAAATGCAAGAATTCACAAAAGAGGTTGGAATAAAATTGTTAACATCTACCCCTTATTATGCTCAGGCAAATGGCCAGGTCGAAGCTTCCAATAAAGTAATAATTAGCTTGATTAAGAAACATGTGGGAAAAAAGATAAGAAGTTGGCATCAAACATTAGACCAAGCCTTATGGGCATGTAGAACGTCTCCTAAAGAGGAAACGGAGGCAACCCCATTTCGACTGGCATATGGACATGATGTTGTCTTGCCAATAGAAATACACGTTCAATCTGTAAGGATTCAACGACAACATGAAATATCACCCGAAGACTATTGGAATATGATGACTGACGAGTTAGTCGACTTGGATGAAGAGAGGATTTTGGCCCTTGATGCATTAAGGAGGCAAAAAGACAGGGTGGCCAAAGCCTATAATAAAAAGGTAAAAGATAAAGTATTTCATGTTGATGCTTTAGTTTGGAAAGTGATATTACCTATGGACAGAAAAGATAGAGTCCTAGGAAAATGGTCACCTAATTGGGAGGGACCGTTTAAGATAATTCAAGTTTTTTCCAACAATGCATATGAACTTGAAGAATTAACCCTAGATCGACGAATTCTGAGGGTAAATGGTAAGTACTTGAAAAAGTACAAACTTGTTCTTCAGGAGATTTCAATTTCGACAGCTTGATGAATATGTCGAACTTAGCTGGAAGGAATAATATCAAAGCCAGCATATAAGTCATGCATGAGTATGAAACAACAATGTAAAAATACAGCTATATGTAAAAAGTGGGGAAAGCTCATTGTACAAACATTATAAGTGATATGAATAATCACCAAAATGGTTACACCACAAAAACGATTACATTAATCAAAAATTGCCAAATTTTCTTTGGAAGCTGGCCAGATCACCGTGGATGCGTACAACAGTGGTGCTTAGCCCATCTTCTCTTGTCTTGAGCATTAGTAACTCCTCTTCAACTCGAGCAGTATCCGTGCTGACGATGAGGGCATCTTTGGTTAGCTGGAGCATTTCAGTTTGAGTAGGGGTGATAGCTTGATCAAGTTCTTCATCTTGTTTTACGACAAGCTCCAACTCTGCATTTAAAGCTTCCAGTTCTTTCGACAAATCGGCAATTTGACTGCATATTTTAGCAGCTCTTTTCCTTTTAGGATCCTGCTCTTGCCATTTCTGATTAATGTGGGCCTTTAGCCCTTCGACCACCGTTTTGGTCCTCTTCACCATATCCACGTTTCTCCTCACCGTTGCTTGCTTTGTTTCGACCAGCTGCTCATTCTGCTTCATTTGAGTAATGTTTGTCAGCAATGAAGGGAGAATGTCTTCAAATGCTGCCACCATAAGTTTTGAGAATTCAGAAATCTCAAGACCTTTTAGTTGAGTAATAACATCCATAAGCTCTGATCCAAAAGCTGAATCCTTATGCAGTAGATGAGGCAAGTCAGGACTGAAAGCGTACGTACAGATTTTCTCTATCGGTTTCTTGACCTTTGTTGCCTCAGGCCCTAACTTGTCACTGTAAGCCTGGGAGCGGTCAGAGCTTGAAGAGGAAATATACCGACTAACGAAATTGTCCAGTCTTGCTAGAGCAACGTCGACATCCATGTTAGCTAAGATATCCTTTTCCCCAAAAGGGTCAGCTTAATCATCCTTCTTCTCAGAAAGATTCTAAACTTGGGATTAAGTCGTTGAGAATGCAGTTTCCCTTTCCGGAGGAGGACTGAAGGTAGATTATGGTAGAATGATGAAATTTTGGGGAGTCTCTGAACCCTACAGGGAATCTGAAAGACTAGAGTCAGAGCTAGTCGAACTATAACCCTTATGCTTGGCAAGACTAGTGACCAAATTAGAGTCATTAAGAGTAGCCGAAATAGTGAGGTCAACAAACTCACTAGCGACCACGTTGAGGGCTTGCTGATGATAGGGTGAAGAGGCTTTTGATAGTGGGGTATAATCTGGCACACTGTGTTATGGGTCAGACGCTTCGACCTAAAAGAGAGAACAGACATTAGCCACGTAAGACTCAATAGTCAAAACACACAGGATAGAAAATATGATGAATACCTGTACCGGTAAGTTTGGGATTATTGTTTTGTTTGACCTAACTGAGGCAACAGAAATGTTCCTCTCTGGCTCTTTGACCTCCTCAGGCGCAGGAGTTGGGTGTGGAGTGACAATGGTTGTATGTATTATGATATTGTCAACATTCGAAAGTAAGGCAGTTCCATGACAAGTAGCCAAGAGCACTTTACCTCGCCGCCTCGTAACGAGTGGCTGATCGTCAACGACCATTGTTGGTTCTTCCTTGTCATCGAACTTCGTTCCAAGGTCTCCGGTCAGGTGGGCTTTCTTTTTCTTTTTAGCCACCCATTCTTCAGGAGAGGAAGCATGTTTCCTCTTATGTTCTTTGGATTTACAGGAGTGGAGAGACTAATCATCAGGTGATGGCTGTAAATATAAAGAAAATATCAGGAGATATCATGACTTTAATCAAAGCATTCTGATTAAGTGATGCTTACCTCAGCCTTCCCACTATGGCAAAGTTTCTTGTCCCTCTTGGACTTTTTAGATGTGTTGGAGGGAGCATCCGAATCCGCCAAGCGTTTTCGACTCTGTTACATGATAGAAATGTTAGTGGTTTGTAAAACACGGAGTATCGAAGTATAAACATATACACTTACAGAAGAATCAGTTTTCTTGATGGAAGAGGAAATGGGTTCATCATTGGAGGGAGTGTGAATGGGTGTGAACTGCAAAATATCAAACATATAAGGGGCAACGAATAGAAGAAATATGAACAGATGTGTGAGTGTAAAACATACCTTTGACTGTGAAGGACCTTCCTGGGCGCCAATATCAACAAACTCAATCGATGGCCCTTCTCGACTCTCAATGGCAGGTTCTTTTCAGGGAATGACTACTTGTGGCAAGGGTACGTCTAGAAAAGAAGCTAAGTCAAATAAAGATGTGAGTCTAACTGTGAAAGGAAATGAAACTTTCTAGAAGTGGTTACGATTAGGTACTACGGCAAGCTCTCTCATGTATTTGAGGTCAATATGCAGAAAGCCTGGGTAGTCGTGTCACCAATGCTTCGTCGAAACCACCCGGTCAGCTTTCTTTTGGTAAGCATTTTGAACATTCGACCAAGAGCTATACCACCAATCTGGGATAGGTGGTCGAAAATCCAAGGCTAACGGACTAGTCGACAAAGGAGGAAATTTGATTTTTCCAAAATGAAGTGCGTAAAGATACTTGTCTTTCGCGTAACCAGGGATTTTAAGTTGTGGAATCCTCTCGGTTACCTTCTCCTTTAGCTCTTGGGCCGCGTCATGGATGGTTCGACGAAGATTGTTTGGTAAATGCACCACCCTGAAAAATTTCTGAAAGGCTTGAATTTCTTTGATGTTGGTAGCCTTACATTTCGTCGTCTTGCCCTGAAAAGTGTTGAAAGCAACAGTCAGTTCATCCATTTTGCTAGCAGGATCATTAACAAAAGTAATGAAATTTGACTGCCACCAAGTTTCAAACTCCTGGGTGTAGTAATATGCTGGTCTAAATGGGGTAAATGTAAGTTTGGCTCTGTGAGCCCAAAGATTGTCAACATCCTCCTTAATAACTTCCCAGTTTCGATCGTTTAAAACATCAGTGAGCAACTCATGAGATGTATAGAATGATTTAGGCACGAGCTAACAAATCCCAAATTGTCGAGCCACCAAGTTGGGTTGCTATGTCGTTAAGCAGGGACTCATGTTAGTGATGGCATAAGTGAGAAACTGAGGAGTTAGAAAATGCCTCCAATAAACCAAGGACCTCTGTTGGTTTTCGGCTTCGATAGGTGGAAAAGAATTAGTAAGCCACGCTAGCCCGCTCTTTCCATCAGAAAACGGAGCCATCGAGGGTTTGAAATCCTCTTGTGTCAGCATGATATTTAAGAGCATTTTTAAAACTTCATCACTTGGAGAAGTTTTATCAATAGGAGTCAAAGGCAAGTAACATGGCCAGACAGCCCCATTCCTATTTTTAGAGATTGAAACTCTTTTCTGTCGAAGAGGTTTTACATCTTCGGAGAAAGTGGCATTCAACCATAGTTGTAGGAGCCAGAAAGGACCATGGACTAGGACACTCTTCTTCTTTGGATTGTTGAGATAGAAAGTCTTGTTCTGGTTGACCACGTCGGTCATATAGGCGTACAAAGAGGCCAAAATTAATTGGCCTAAAGAGATATTTTCAATCCTATGCAACGGAGTGGCCAAGTAAACAAACAGTTTGGCTATCTGCATCGACCGTGAGCAGAACACGAAGTGAGATAGACAAAGAGTTAAGAATGCAACGTGTTCTTCGTCGAAGACGTCACCAGAGTCGTGATGGTGATAGTTAATGAAGTTGGCGTACGTTGGGTGTCTAGATTCGCCAACGTCGAATTTTATGGAGATGGGGGTGTAATCAGTGTGGTTAAAAACTTTTCCAGCAGGCTTTACTCCCGTCAAAGTCGCTAGATCAAGGAGAGTAGGACTCATCATGCCATACTTCGTGTGGAAAGTATTGGTCGACCCATCCCAAAAATGTAGAGCAGCCAACAACGCACCACCAAAATAGGGCTGGCCGACACGAGAAAGCTCCAATAGCTCATAAATACCCATTTCCCTCCATTGTTGACCCTTGCTGGGTTCCAATCATTACATCCAGGCTGTGAACTTAGGGAAGTTTAGAGGGGGAGCAGTACCAAAGTTTCTATCAACAAATTATAGAGAAATAGGTCTTGAGGACGTGATCAAAGGGCAATTACTAGTACTTGTGGGGAAGAAATCGCCTTCATCATCCGCGTATATTTTGGATGAAACATCCACGGGTAGTGGACCTAAGAAATCTAGGGGGTCATTGTTGAGAGTAAAGGGGATAAGTACCTAAGACTGCCATATCTTAGTTTTTTTTGTAGAAAATTGAGGTTCCGGCACGTAGGGCTTACCGTCAATATGGCGGATGAGAAAGGTTTTTGCTGAAGTTGTTTCAATATGTTTGTCTGCCATTTATGGAAGAAAGGAAGGTCTGAAAATGGTGAAAAATGGAGTCTTGCAGATTTCTGGGTTTCATATTGGAAAGGAAGGTCTGAAAATGGTGAAAAAATGGAGTCTTGGAGATTTCAGGGTTTCGGATTGAAAAGGAAAGTTTGAAAATGCTGGAAATAGGGTTTGAGGTTTCTGGGTTTTTCTTGGCTTAGAAATAGGGAAACTGAAGAAGCAGAGAAAAAGATGAAGAATGGGAATAATGCCTATTTATAGGCTCAGAGTGAAGGAAATGAAGAGGTGGAGAAAATCTTAGTAATTTCCTAGGTGTGAAATCGTGTCCGTCGAAGGACACGTGTTTCTAGATGAAATTAACAGTATGGTGGGCCATGTCTACCACCAAGAAGCAATGATGGTCAACATTAAATGACCCCGTATCTCGAGATAAAAGCCGGATACGTTTCCATGATTACCTGACGTCACGAAAAGATCAGAACAATGAACTATCTTTAGGGGTAGTGGAAACGATTGAGTCGACAAAAGATACAAAGCTTCATATATGCCATTGTCTCATGGTCGACAGAATTGGAAATTCGAAAATGGCATCTCTGGGGGTCATTTTGTTAACTGGGAATTTCTAAGTACGTTTGAGAGTACTGATTAAAGGCAAATATCCCTACAAGTTAAGGGCTGACTCTAAATGAATATAGTTCCATTAGGAAAAATTTATAAAACCAAGTTAGAAATATCAGAAAACATGTGTCGACTGAGAAAGTGAGCTAGAGAATCGACCAAATCGACCAAGCATCCAGAAGAAATAAACAAGACAAACGCGTCGAAGATGAACCACTTCGACTAGGAGGATAAAGAAAAATAATTGACCGATTCGACATGTTATGGGCTGTGTGAAGGAGTTGGTCAAAGGTTAGACATTGTCGAAAACATAGGCCAAGGGACTTAGGGAATATCATTCTTCCTAAAAGTATATCGAAACCAGAAGCAGTTAATCTTTTTGAAATCACAAAGCGGGAAAGAGTCAATGTCTGAAGATCGTGGACGGTTATTTCAAGAGGCCGTGGTTGCAAGGCGCTAAACAAATGGCGAAATCGTGTGTAGCAGTTTTATCTTAGTTTGAATTTCGTCCATTGATTAATTTCAGCAGTTACCTTGTAAAGTACTATAAATAAGTCATTTCATTGTAATTTTAGTGTGTTCACTTGTATTCTCAAATTTCTTACCAAACCTTTGCCCAATTCCGCGCTAAAGGAAGAAAGAGTCATTGAGCTTTTGATGTACGTGAATCACCATCCTTACTTTCAATGAAATCAATTTATGTTTAAGTTTAATCTTTACTGTTTTTTACTTTCGTTTCATTTCGAACAACTTCTGTGTTGAACACTTCAACGTCAATTGTTGGTCACGAGTCACCAGTTAGTGATTAGTTGAGTCTTGTTTGTCCAGTGCCTGCTGTCGATTAGGCAGGTAGTCAAAATTTTGTGTGGAAAGCCGTTGTACTACTTCCCTTGGTCTCTGAAAAATCATTTCTTGGCCAAGGTATATTTCTACAGAATCAGTATAACATACAAAATCTTAGCACGTGTCTTAAGATCAACTGGTCGATCTTGTAAGTAACCCTTAGTTTCAGGACCTAGGGAGGACCCACGCTTGTTTACCATTTTCCACAGTAAACAGTTACAGACAAAGGTATTCTCAGACAGAACCTTGAAGATAAGCTATCAAGTTTGAGAGTTCAATAGGATTGGCTGATTTTCAGTTCCGTTCTGGCTTTGCTCATCTTTGGTGTAGTCATGTTTCCAACCAATCAAACTGATTATGTGATCCTGTCTGCTATTGGTATATTCATGTCAGAGAATCCTATTCCTGCATTGTTGGCTGACGTTCTTTACCATCTCCATGAGAGGAACCTGAAGAGGCGAGGGGTGGTTCTGTGTTTTTCTCTGCTGTTGTATTTATGGTTAAAATCTCATATCCCACAGAGTGGACCATGGGAAAAGATTTTTAGAGGTTTAAAATGGTCTCAAAAATTGGCTTCGCTTACGGCTGATAGTGCATTGTGGCATTTTCCAGGTTGGGGATTTGTTGATATTATCACTCACTGTGGTGGATATTCTAATGTCCCTTTGATTGGGTCTGTGGGATGTATCAACTATAACCCAAGGCTTGCAACAAGACAATTGGGGTATCACATGGAAAATGAACAAAGAACTGAACACTTGGAAAGCTTCATTATACATGATTTGGAAAGAAGGATCGAAATGAAGTAAGGAAGATCTGAAGAGCTTGGACTCAAATTCATAGGGAGAGTAGAGAGTTGATCAAAAGGGGTGGAATTGATGGAAGATCCTATCTCTAGTGGGTGATAGAAAGAGTACAGAAAATAAAGCTACCTTATTACGTGGAAGTGTCATTCGATCATCCAGAACCTGTAATCACCCATGTTCCGATAGAAGAAAATATAAGGCTTCGGGAGATCATTAGGAAGATGGAAGAGGAAAGATTGAAGCTATAAAATTCAAATTCTCGCATTTCTCTCAAAGAGGAAAACCTGGAAGCTAATCTCAAGGAGGTAAAGGAGGAATTGGCAGGAAGAAGAAAGCAAATTGAGGAAGATGAAGAATGCATAATAAGATATTCTGAAGACCTGAAGAGTGCTGCTAATGGGACGAGGGATCTTCGTCGACAGTTAAGAGCTGCTCAGCAACAAAAAGGGAAAGCTTATCGAGATGAAGAAAGGGTTTTTGAAGAAAAAGAAGTATTGAAAGCACATCATAAAGCCAAAATCTTGGAGTTAGAAGCTTCTCCGGCACAGACCAATGATATGCTAGACAATGAGATAGCCGCAAAGGAGGAAGTTTATATTGCGTGAGAGATGGAGCTGGCTGAACAGCTGAGAAAATCCAAGAGCTGAATATTACAAGAAAAGAAAGGGATAGTAACAGAGATGCCTATGAGGGCTTAGAGAGTAATGTCAGGGGTGGATTAATGAGATCCATAAATTGAACCGTATGTTGGATAAAAAGGATGAAATTATATCCTTTCTAGAAGGGCAGAATTAACATTTCTACAGAAAATATCGTGGTATGGTGGACATGTGTAACCGCTTGATTATTGATGTGCCTTGGAGACTCAGATCAGCCCTAGAAGATCTTGAAGACAATCAGATACCTCCAGCTGTGAGCGAATTTCTCTTTCTCTGCCAGGATATGGTGAACCGATTCAAGGCAGAAACCGAAGATTTGAAGCCTCGTCGTGGACATCATTTTTAGTAGACCAGCAGTTATTTTAATTGAATGTTTGAATTTATAATGATTAATGTAATGATTTAATTTTCAGTACGAATATTGTTGCTTTGTTTGAACTTGGTCAGCAATGCAGTTGTACCTGACATTTTGGTTTATATGAAATTTTGGTGATTTGCAGTTCAATTATTCTTTCCTCAAATGCTTACTATTCACTAATAAGTCTGTAAAGAGTCCTTGAAAATAAAATATAAAAACATAGCATAGGCATGCATGCATACCCCATAACATATCATACATAACAAGGTGTTGAGATTGGTCTTCTTACTTCTACTATTGATTTTCTTCTGCAAAGAGGAGAGATTGCAAATTCCAACATTCACCGGTACGAGACTAGAGGCAACCAGAGAAGACTTATGGAGAAGATTGAAGCTGATGTGGCCGCCATAAGAGTAAGGATGGACGCTCGTGTGGGGCAGATGATGGAGATAATACAGAATATGGCTCTGCCGCAAGAGGAGCTGAGAGTTTTGGTTGTGAAACCTGTCGTAACCATTATGGAAGGAATCAAGGTTGTTCCTCCCCCTCAAGGAAATGTTGTACCTGGAGTTGGTTTGGGTGTTAACGTTGGTTTTGTTGATCTTACTGGAGAAAATCAAACTATTTAGATAAATCATACTTTAGCGAATCTTCCTCCGCCTACTCCCCTGCATCGTCCGAATCTAGAGCTTGGGGTGATTCCTCCATCAGGCAGGAGAATTGTTCAGATCCCAATAGTAGGAGGAAGACAACTATGAAGATTGGTTTTCCAATGCTGAAGAACCAACTGAAGCTGATCGTAAGTTGTGCATGCTTGAGGAGTGCATGCAGGCCTTTGATAATCAAGGAGCTTTGGGAATTTACATGTCCAATTTGGGGTTGGTGCAGGGAGTGAGAATCCCTCCCAAATTCAAAATCCCTGATCTTGCGAAGTACAAGGGTAACTCTTGTCCTAAAACTTATGTGAGATACTACTTTAGAAGGATGTCTGCTTATACCAAAGACGAGAAACTCCTGATGCATTTTTTTCAGGATAGTTTGATTGATGGGCCGCTAGACTGGTACATGGATCTTGATAGCTCACATGTTCAATCTTGGAGAGAGCTGGTTGAAGCCTTTGTTCAACATTATGGCTTTAATAATAATATGGCACCTACAAGAACTCAACTATAAAACTTATCGCAGAAAAAGGGTGAATCTTTCAAAGAGTACGCGCAAAGGTGGCACGAGATATCTGCTAAAGTTCAACCCCCCATGGTAGAGTGAGAGATGGTGGAAATGTTTATCGGTACGCTGGATAGGCCATACTATTCCTCTTGCAGTCTGACTGGTACTTTTGCTGATATGGTGATGTTTGGTGAAAGAGTTGAGATAGGGATCAAGTTGGGCAAGATTCAGGATGTTAGTGCTGATAAAAATCAAGTTGGCGGCGCCAAGAAGTCTTTTGGTGGTTACCAGAAGAAAAAGGAACGCGAGTCGAGCGCATTATATGAACGGAAAGGAAAAGGGAATTATCAAGAGTTCAATCACTAAGTCTCTATTGTGACTATCCCTACTATTGTTCCTCCAAAACAAGACGTTGTTCCTAGATAGCAGCAAAAGAGACCCCCAAAGAAGTTTAATCCCCTGCCTATGTCTTATGTTGATGTTTTTGCTCACTTGGAAAGCTAGAACATGATTGAATTGCGCAGTCTGAAGATTGACCCTGATAATCTACCAAAGTATTTTAATGCGAATGCTCGTTGTCCTTACCATTCCAATGCGCAGGGGCATTCTATTGAAAATTGTTATGCTTTCAAGTACAAGGTTCAGAACTTACTTGATACTGATGCCATTAACTTTGGACCACCTCCTACTTCTAATGTCATCCAACATCCTTTGCCTCCCCATGTTGGAGGTGTTGTCAATGCAATTGGTGAGGAGGAAAGATTGAATTTGGTGACGGATGTTGGTGCACTAGTTACCCCGTTATGGTGGATAAAAGAGCAAGTATTGTTGAAGGGAGATTTCCCTGGTTGTAATACTGATTGTGAAGAATGTTCGATCCAAGATGAAGGTTATGTAATCCTGAGAAATGAAGTTCAGCGTTTGATTACTGAAAGGACTCTAGAATTCATTCAGAAGGTTTTTGATTTGCAAAGTAGTGAAGATGAGGTTGATGAGGTTGATGTGGTTACTATCCCCGTTACCTCCCGAAGGATTCCTGTTACGATCCTCGTGCCGACCAAGAAGCCTCTTGTTACTATCACTCTACCTGGACTAGTGATGTACACTAGTGAAAAATCCATCCCATGGAATTATGGAGCTAAATACTACTGTAATGGGAAAAAACTGAATGTGGAGATTTCTGAAGGAGAAAAGTTTGAGAAAGGAAAGTTTGAGAATTATGATGAAAAAAGTTTGAAGGAAATGAGCTTGCAATTCATGATATTGTGGGGGAGAGCTAGATAACTCGAAGTGGGTGAATCTTCTCCCCGCCCAATCTTGCTGAGAATAGTGCTGAAGCTTTGGCCAAGGCTAAAGCAAAAGGGAAAGGAGTCATGGTTGGATATGAATTAATACCAAGGACTTCGGCACCCACTTTGAGCCCAGAAATGACTTAAGATGTTGAGGAGTTGATGAAGTACATAAAGAAAAGTGATTATAAGATAATTGACCAGCTTAGCCAGACGCCTACCAAGATTTCTATTCTAGCCTTGTTAATAGACTCTAAACCTCACCGTAATGCTCTGATGCATTTGTTGGGGACGTCCTTTGTTCCTCAGGAAATTTTTGTTAATCAGTTTGGAGGCATCGTAAACAGCATCTCAATGAGCAATGGTCTTCGCTTTACTGATTTTGACTTACCTCCCGAGGGAAGAAAGCACAACAAGGCGCTGCACATCTCTGTGGAGATAGCAAGGACTACTTTATCCTATGTGTTGGTTGACACAGGATCATCCCTTAATGTTATGCCGAAGTCTACTCTTCTGAAATTAGACTATGAGGGGATTGTGCTGAGACTCAGTGATTTGGTGGTTAAGGCATTTGATGAGTCCCGGAGGTCTGTGTTCGGTGAGGTGGATTTTCCTATTAAGATAGGCCTGCATGTTTTTGATGCAACTTTCTTTGTCATTGATATCAATCCCTCCTATTGATTTTTGCTTGGACGCCATTGGATTCATGGGGCTGACGCTGTGATGTCTACCTTGCACCAAAAGCTGAAATTCTTGATCAATGGAAATGTCGTCACTATTTGTGGTGAAGAGGATTACATTGTCAGCCATCTGAGCAAATTTCGATATGTTGAGATTGAGGGAGAGATTCACGAAACTCCCTGTCAGGTCTTTGAGATGGTATCAGTTGATAAAATTCCTCTGCAAAAGAGTGAGAAGCCAGAAGTTTCCATGGCATCCTATAAGCAAGCTCAAGCTATTGTTGTCTGGACATCCTGAAGGATAAGGCAGAGTGCTAGAGCTTCCTACTCAGACAAATAAGAGAGGTTTAGGCTTTGCTCTAGGAAATAAGGTTCCAGTCGCCGTCTCGATGAGCCAGGGGGTGTCTCCTCCTGTCAAGTTTGTCAAAGGCGGGGTCCAGATTTAAGACATTGATGCAATTGATGGTTAAGCTGATAGCGACTGTGATGTGAACAATTGGATCTACCCAACATTCTAGGGTATGAGCTCTCGAATTGGTTTGTTGAAGACGTTGTTGTGGTTACCCGTCTTGAAGAGTAATTTTCTGTTTTTTATTATGTCATGCCATAATTCCTACGTTATGCCCAAGATGTAGTGATCATGATGTAGGGACACGATGTTTTATCTTTCAAATTTATCATTAATAAAGGACGTCCTTTTTTTGCATTCAAATATTTCGCTCATTGTTTTTCTTTACTTATTCTCCAAAAGGTTGGCAATATGAAATTTTGTTTTTCTTTCTTTCTGCTTTCTATTTTTAAAATTTTTACTTCAATCTAAAATAAATAAAAATAAAATTACCAACCACGCAGATGCAATCCCCCATTAATCCCGGATTTTGTTGATAACGATTCTGTCGTGGCTCATTAAGACCTTGATAATCTAATTTATCAAGCTGAAGAAGAAACCGACGAAGATTGTGAACTACCTGAAGAATTAGCCAGGATGTTGAGCCAGGAAGAAAAGGTCATTCAGCCGCATCAAGAGATTCTAGAGGTGATCAATTTGGGAACCGAGGATGCTCGAAAGGAGATCAAGATTGGGGAAGCATTGGAAGATAGAGTCAAGCAGAGACTGGTTGAAATGCTTCGTGAGTATGTGGACATCTTCTCTTGGTCTTATGAAGATATGCTCTGGTTGGATACAGACATCGTTGTGCATGAATTACCCCTCAAAGAAGATTTCCCACCAGTAAAACAAAAGCTTCTAAGAATGCACCTAGAGATGTCAAAGAAAATTAAGGAAGAGGTTCAGAAGCATATGGAGGTTGGTTTCCTGAAGGTTGTTTCTTATCCCCCATGGGTTGAGAACATTGTGCCAGTGCCGAAGAAAGACAACAAGGTGAGAATGTGTGTTGATTATAGGGACCTGAACAGGGCAAGCCCAAAGATGATTTCCCTCTCCCTCGCATCAACATTTTGGTCGATAATACTGCTCAAGCTAAAGTGTTCTCTTTCATGAACGGTTTCTCTGGCTACAACCAGATTAAGATGGCACCAGGCGACATGGAAAAGACTACCTTCATTACACCTTAGGGAACGTTCTTTTGGCTTAAAGAACGTAGGGGCAACATATCAGCATGCTATGGTTACTCCTTTCATGATATGATGCATAAGGAGATTGAAGTTTATGTTGATGATATGATTGTTAAGTCTCAAACAGAAGAAGAACACCTTGTTCACTTGCTAAAGTTATTCGAAAGGTTAAGAAAGTACAAACTAAGATTGAACCTTAATAAGTGCACCTTTGGGGTAAGATCAAGAAAGTTATTAGTGTTCATTGTAAGCGAGAAAGGGATTGATGTTGATCCGGCGAAAATAAAAGCGATACAAGAGATGCCGGAGCCGAGAACGGAAAAGGAAGTGTGTGGTTTCTTGGGAAGATTGAATTACATTGCTAGATTCATTTCTCATCTTATAGCTACTTGTGAGCCCATTTTTAAGTTGTTAAGAAAAGATCTAACAGCTAGGTGGAACGATAATTGTCAGATGGCATTCGATAGTATAACAAAGTACCTCCAAGAGCCTCCAATTCTCTCACCCCCGGTGGAAGGCAAACCACTGATTATGTATTTGACCGTCCTGGAGAATTCCATGGGTTGTGTACTCGGTCAACATGACGAAACGGGAAGAAAGGAGAATTCCATATATTACTTGAGTAAGAATTTTACTGATTGCGAATTAAGATATTCATTACTGGAAAAGACTTGTTGTGCACTCGTGTGGGCAGCAAAATGACTCAGACAGTACATGTTGACTCATACCACTCTCTTTATCTCCAAAATGGATCCGATAAAATATATCTTTGAAAAACCAGCTCTCACGGGAAGGGTAGCCCGTTGGCAAATAATCCTAACCGAATATGATATCCAATACACTACTCAAAAGGCCATCAAAGGTAGTCTATTGGCAGATTATCTTGCTCAACAACCTTTAGAAGATGATTACCAGCCAATGAAATTTGAGTTCCCTAATGAGGATATTATGTATATCAAGGATTGTAATATTCCTGGCCCCGAAAAGGGACCCGAACAAGGCTCGCAGTGGACGATGGTGTTCGATGGAACCTCTAATGCATTGTGAAATGCTGTTCGATGGTGTTCGATGCACCAATAATATGGCCAAGTACGAAGCTTGTATTTTTGGGATTGAAGCAGCAATTGATCTGAGAATCAAAATCTTGGCGGTATATAGAGATTCTGCTTTGGTAATCAGTCAAATCAATGAAGATTAGGAGACTCTCCACCCAAACTTAATTCCTTATCGAGAACATGTCTTGAAGTTGATCCCATATTTCAATGAGATTACTTTTGATCATATCCCGAGGGAAGAGAACAACTTGGCAGACACTTTGGCTACACTATCATCCATGTTTAAAATCAGGTGGGCGAGTGATGCCCTATCTATCACTATTATGAGGCTAGATGAGCCTGCATTCTACTATGAGGTAGAAGGTGAGGTGGATGAAAAACCTTGGTTCTACGACATCAAAAGGTATCTTGAGACGAAAGAATATCCAGAAGATGCTTCCATCAATGATAAGAAAGCTCTGCGAAAATACTCTGCTATGTTTTTTCTCAATGGGGGTGTTTTGTACAAGAGGAATTATGACTCTATTTTGCTTAGATGCGTGGATGGACACGAACCAAACAAGATCAAAGAAGAAATTCATGAAGTTTCCTTTGGGACACATTCTAGTGGACACACCATGGCTAAGAAGATCCTAAGAGCGGGTTATTATTGGTCTACCATGGAGAACGATTGCTATAACCACACCAGAACTTGTTATAAATGTCAAATTTATGCTGATAAAATGCATGTGCCCCCTTATACACTGAATGTTTTGACTTCTCCATGGCCTTTCGCAATGTGGGGCCTTTATATGATTGGAGAAATCAAGCCTACCACTTCTAATGGACATCGTTTCATCCTCGTTGCCATTGATTACTTCACCAAGTGGGTTGAGGCAGCATCTTATGCTAGTGTTACCAGACAAGTGGTCACACGCTTCATCAAGCAGAATATCATTTGTCTTTATGGGGTTCCTGAGAAGATAATTACTAATAACGGGTCGAATCTCAACAACAAAATGATGAAAGAGCTGTGTGACAGTTTCAAGATAAAACATCACAACTCTTCTTCGTATCATCCAAAAATGAATGGCACTGTAGAAGCAGTAAATAAGAATATCAAAAAGATTGTTCAAAAGATGGTTGTCACTTATAAAGATTGGCACGAGATGTTGCCATATGCCTGGCACGGCTATCGCACCTCAGTACGCACTTCAACAGGGGAAACTCCCTTCTCTTTGGTATACGGTATGGAAGAAGTCCTTCCCATAGAGGTTGAAATTCCTTCCCTAAGGATTATGACAGATGTACAACTCGATGAAGCTGAGTGGGTTCAGAATAGACTTGATCAGTTAAATCTCATTGGCGAGACGAGATTGACAGCTATTTGTCATGTGCAGTTATACCAAAAGCGGATAAAAACGACTTTCGACAAGAGAGTATATCCTCGAAATTTCCAAGCTGGTGACCTAGTGCTGAAGAGAATATTGCCTCCAAAAAATACAGATGCTCGGGGCATGTGGGCTCCAAATTATGAAGGGCCATATGTCGTGAAGAAGGTTTTCTCTGGAGGAGCTATGATGCTCACGACTATGGATAAAGATGATTTCCCTCATCATGCCAAAGCAGACGTAGTCAAAAAATACTTCGCATAAAAGAGAGCTTTTAGGTTGACTGGCCTAAGCAAAATAAGGGCATCCCGACGAATCAAAAGGGTTTGGGCAAAAATTAGGGATAAATATAAAAATTGTACACCCGACAAGTCGAAAAGCTGAAAAGGCGGCTTGGGCCAAAAAAGGGTATCCCGGTGGATCGAAAATCCAAAAGGGAGGTCCAGGAAAAAGTTAGGGATTTGAAGCGAATAACTATGATCTGCATGGCACCTTTATAATCACTTCCCTACAAAAAATTTATAATTTGGAAAGGTGGAGAATCAGTCTAATCGGCATATTTTGGAAAGCGCGATCTTGAGGAACATTGAAGTTGGGAAGAGTGCGGCAGATTCGGGATTCGGTTAAAATCCATGACTATGTTTCCACCTCTGTTTTCTTTTTAACTATGATATGTATGCAATTTCCTCTTTTCAAGAATTTCTTCTTGATGTAAATGCCCATTTACGGGCCAGTCAATCAATAAAATTCTTTTTATCCAAACTGTGTTTCTTTTCATTTATCTTAACTTTTTAACTGTTTTGTTTGTAAAAAGAACTTCCAATATTTTTATAAACTTTGCATATGAAATATCGAATCCCTACCGCACATGATATAATTGTTAGAAATTACTTAGAATTTCGGGTACACGCGCTAACGGCTGAAACTTCCAATCTCTATAACAAAAATATTGCAGTGTTTCGCGTTTTGTAGATTTTGTTGTCCAAAGATTTTAGAATAAAGAGCGTGATACGCCTAAGCTTTGGTCAGCGACAAAGTTTCCTTCTCTCCAACAAGAGTTATCTATGACATATGTGTGCCCTTGGATGTTATCATTCTTTCCCCGACGCGGAAGATCGCAAAGAACGGCTTACACCAGCAAGATCATTTTCAAAGACTCGCCAATGCCAGAAGATGTGCATGTTATTTCCAACAAAGTTGAACTTCGAGCTATTATATCCCAAAGTTTCTCTTCTCCCTAAATAAATACTAATATTCTAGAGAAGTCCGGTGTCAACTGCTTTTATGCAAGAGTTTGTGATCCTAGGTTAATGAAGTTTGGAGCTCTACGCAATTTGATTGTCATTCCAGATGAATGTTAATCAATAAGAGTTATTTCCCCAATGATGTGGATCATTGAAAGTTGATATTTCTATTCTACAATCCTCCTATTGGAGTTCAGACTATTATTTCTTTGATAAGCACCAGATGATTTATATTCGTTTCCTCGACGATTTTTGTTTCCTCCGCAGCTTGCAATTGCCTTTAGTCCTGGGTGAAATATTAAAGCATGCATCATTGCTTTGCATTGCATCCTCAAAAGTGCGTAGCATTTCCATTGATACGGAGCATTACGTTAAAAATAATAATGTATAACATGCATTGAAGCATAAGCCAGATTAAAGTATTTCTCGAGTACCTTTTGTGTCTCCGAGGAAAATTCAATAAAAAATAAGTGGTATTCCCCAGTGGTTTTCCTCAAGACATATTTCCTTGTTGTTATTATCTGCATCTTTGACCTTGTGTCAGTTTCTTACACCGTTCAGTTCAATTCAGTGACCAAGTGTCTTACTTTTTGCAAATTCTTATTTTGGTATTCTTACCCGTGTTTACCTCTGTCGTTAGAGTGCGAGTAAGAGTCAGGGTCTAACCTTTCTTGCTTCTCAATTGTTTGAGTATCCATACTTGGTGTGTGATAATTCAGATGATTGCCACTCTTGAAGAATTGCACCCCGCCTTTGGCCTGAGGGATATTGTATTTCTTGTACATTTGCAACTTTTTAAAATCCAACATAGCTTGGAAATCCTTGCTAAGATCCCGTTTGGTTGGCTTCTTGCCCCGTAAATTCGTCCCTGATCGAAGATTTTACTTCCATATACCTTCTCCCCAATGAGTTTTCTTCAGTCGGTCTCATTCTTCTGTATGTATAATATCTTTCCCTGACATATACTCATCTTCCATTGTTCTCATTTTTTATCTGCGAAGCCGCTTATTCAAGCGTATTCATGCCAAAGATCTATGAGTTCCCATCTTTCTGATTTGCGAGGCCGCTTATTCAAGCGTATTCGTGCCAAAGATCTGTTTGTTCTCATTATTGATCTGCGAAGCCGCTTTTTTAAGCGTCTTCGTGTCAAAGATCTATGAGTTCCCATCTTTCTAATCTGTGAGGCCGCTTATTCAAGTGAATTCGTGCCAAAGATATGTTTGTTCTCATTATTGATCTGCGAAGCCGCTTATTCAAGCGTATTCGTGCCAATGATCTATGAGTTCCCATCTTTATGGTCTACGAGGTCGCTTATTCAAGCGTATTTGTGCCAAAGATCTGTTTGTTCTCATTTTTGATATGCGAAGCCGCTTATTCAAGCGTATTCGTGCCAAAGATCTATGAGTTCCCATGTTTCTGATCTGCGAGGCCGCTTATTCAAGCGTATTCGTGCCAAAGATCTATTTGTTCTCATTTTTTATCTGCGAAGCCGCTTATTCAAGCGTATTCATGCCAAAGATCTATGAGTTCCCATCTTTCTGATCTACAAGGCCGCTTATTCAAGCGTATTTGTGCCAAAGATCAGTCTGTTCTCATTTTTCATCTACGAAGCCGCTTATTCAAGCGTATTCGTGCCAAAGATCTATGAGTTCCCATCTTTCTGATCTGCTAGGCCGCTTATTCAAGTGTATTTGTGCCAAAGATCTGTTTGTTCTCATTTTTTATCTACGAAGCCTCTTATTTAAGTGTATTCGTACCAAAGGTCTATATGTCATTATTCTTGATCTATGAAGCCACTTATTCAAGCGTATTCGTGCCAAAGGTCTATATATCCTCTTTTTGATCTGTGAAGCCACTTATTTAAGTGTATTCGTACCAAAGGTATATATGTCATTATTCTTGATCTGCGAAACCGCTTATTCAAGCGTATTCGTGCCAAAGATCTATGAGTCGGTCTCTGTGTTGTATGTGTCCAAAATCTTCACTGGGCTCGTGATCGGTGGTTTTTACACAATTATTTAGAATTGAATTTCGTTATCGTTTCTTTTATTTGTCTAGTGTTATATGTCATTTTATCGCATTTTACGCTTTGGTTATGTGGTTGAGTGTTTTCAGGGTCATAAGAATAAAACAGGATAAATCGGGGCAAAAAGAAGTGCAAAAATCAGAATATGGGAGGCTACAGATGCATCAACACGGGCCTTCGTGTTAATCAACACGGCCCGTGTCGAAAAGCCACTAGAAAATGCAAAAACCACACAAGGCAGTGGATCAACACGGGCACCCGTGTTCATCAACACGGGCACCCGTGTTCATCAACACGGCCCGTGTTGAAAAGCAAGTGGAAAGCGCAGAAATCACACAAGGCAGTGGATCAACACGGGCACCCGTGTGAATCAACACGGCCCGTGTTGATTGACCTGGAGAGTTCCCTTGGATTTTGAAGACCAACACGGGCACCCGTGTTAATCAACACGGCCCGTGTTGATGGACGCGTGAGGAAACTTTATTTTTTGAGTTTTGGATCTTTTCTTTGTCATTAAGGGTATTTTGGACTTTGGCTAATAATGGGATGTGGCTGAGACTATTAGAATGAATTTTGGGAAAAAGAGAAGGACTTTTGGAAATCACGAAAGAAATATCACGGAGAAAAGAGAGCGACGAAGGAGAATTCGGAGACGGCGAGATTCAAGGGCGGCCACCATTGAAGATCAAAGTCATCGTTATTCTTTGTGATGTTTAACTCTTATTTGATATTTTCTTCTAATACTATGAGAGGCTAAACCCCCCAATGCTAGGGGAGTGGTCCTGGTTTGATGATTGTTATGAATTCTGATTCTTGATTTCCTTAATGCATGTTTATCTATTTCAATTTAATTGTGTGGTGTTCTTATGATTATGTATCGGACAAATACATGTATACCTACGACTAACAATTGGCAGGACTGTGATTGTTAGGATTTCTACACAATTAGGTTATTAGGAGTCTCACCTAGGACAAGGAACTCTTTTTAATCACTTGAATTCTTGATATTTTTATGGTTAAAACCAAGAGTTATTTGAATGGAAATTTGAATAAGGTTTAGGGTTTTAATAGTTGTCTTCATTAAGGACTTAAGGAAGAACAATCTAAAGATAGGTAATTGATAGCTTTCATATGCAATGAGGAAATCTGAATTCAGATCATAGTTTTGTTAAATTAACCACTCACCCTAGCATCATTCTCATTATATTTCATCAGTCATCACTTGTTACAAGCGTAATTGAAAGTTTTAAAATCAACCCAACCATTGTTTTTGTTCAATTGAATTAAGAGCACGAATAAGTATTTACTACATCGGTAAAAATAGTACACTTGCTATTTTTCCGATCAGCTCGTACATTTGTTTCCTATTTCCTGCGTGTCTAACCCTAACCTGACATACCATAATTTTCGTTCTCAATTTTACCTTTTACAAAAAAAAAGAAGAAAAAAAAGTTAAAAAAATATACAAACAAAAGGTCATAAATATTTTCTACTTGTTCTTTGGAGCGCAAATTTTAGGGTTCTTTTAGTAGTTAATCTTTTTCTACCTTGAATGTTCGAAAGGCTAGCACCAATCTCACGTTCAGGTCTAAGACAATTAAATAGGGGCAGTTGTTGCACCCAAAAATTTGCCCTCCTATCTCGATTTTACCTGGCTTAGGATTCGCATCCATATGCATACACTTCTGTTTGGCCATTGGCATGAAATACTTATTCGCTCATCACATTTGCATCGTTAGTTGCGTTTAGGTTGACCGAAGGTCATTTTAAACCAAAATTCGCATCATTTTGTGGCTGTAAAGTACCTGTCATTGCACGCTCAGGCATTTATATCGTTGGGGGTTTGAAGTGGCTCCCCGTGTTTCTTTCACAAGATGTGGAAGATGTTTGTGTTTGGTATTGAATTTTATTTCCTTTTATCCATCGGTCCTATTGCATAGGTTTCTGTTTCAGAGGTCGCGTTGAGTTTATCTCCTTCCGCAAGTCAATTTCTCATCAGAAGGTTTAGAAAATGAAGTTGAGGAATTATGCCTATTTGGTCTATAATTTTTCTTGAAAGTTTTCGAAGGATTTAGTTTCTAATTAAGGTGGCATCTATCTGTCATGTGAGATGGAATTATTTCAATTACAAGATAACTTGAAATTCGAGATTTTGAATTACAAGTTCAAAGCTTTGACAAAATGCATATTCGAAGCCTTCTTGAGTTTGAAAGAGGATTTAGAAGATTGAATATATTTTCAAAATGCTATTTTCACAAAGTTTCAAGTTCTCGTTCTCACGCTTAGCTTCAAATGGTATCAATTTCGTCAACTTACATCAATTTACTTCATGAATATACAAGGAGACTTCAAGACCTACGGCGTAATTTGCATAATATGTTATCTCATGTTTTGTTTGCCATGGCCTAGTCATATTTATATCACGATTCATCATCAAGAGCTTCCAAGGAAATTGTTTGCCAACCAGAAGAATCAAGTCTTATTTCTTTGGCTCAATCCCAAATCACTTCATTAATTTACAATAACTTTTAGTTGGTTTAAACTTCACAAAGTTGCATTATCCTCATTTCAATTTTACAAGGGTTAAACTACACATCATAATAAGGATTCAGGTTCTAAAGTTACATTTGATACAATTGGAACAAATTCATTCAAATTTCTGAAGTTATATAATTAGAACAAATTCATTCAGAGTTCTAAAGTTATACAATTAGAAAAAATTCATTCAAAGTTCTAAAGTTATACAATTGGAACAAATTCATTCAAAGTTCTAAGTATAAGGATTTCTATTACAAATTTTGAAGGTACAAGTTGATTTACATTGAAAATTTGTTCTATGTATTACAACTTTTACAAAAGGTCCCTAAATTCTAATTCCTAAAGCTTTGATGTTCTCTTTGAGTTTGAACCATTAATTTCCAAGCCTCACCATTTTCTTCAAGTAGCCATGGTTTCTTTTCTTCGTCTTCAAGTGCTAATTTAATACTATATTTGCTATCATATGAAATAAAAAGAAGAAATTGATTAGTCACCAAGAAATACAAATGATAAACTTGAAATATAAACAAGAATCATTCAAGATATTGTGCAATCTCATCATTAGGGATCGTAGGCAAGAATCAGGTTGAGGGTTTTAATCATGTTCAAACAATGCAAGCCTCATGAACAATAACTATTCCAATCATTGGCTAAGAACTCACTACTACAAATCACAAGAAAAATAATTCTTGGTTCACAATAGGAGGTGCAAAAAAGGCAAAAAAAAGCAGTAAGTACAACTCAACATAACATCATGGTACAGAGAGAAAGTAGCCCAATAGCAGCAAAAGCATAATCAGAAGTTTCATCCCAATACAGTAAATTGTAAGTAGGCTTATCATCAGAAAAAACCAAAATCCAATAACAACAAAAATATTGCAGTAACCGTGTCTAGCATAATAACATATCAGAAAAATAGATGCAAAAAAAGAGGGTTTACATCAGCAAATTACTGCTGTCATACCCCAAAATTTGCCCTCCTATTCATCAAGACATTTCTCATATCCATACTCAAGGATTCCTCAAGGGTTGACCATACAAACCCTCTCCTACACAATCAACCCAAACTAGGGTTTGGCAATTTCCAGATCAAGATAGGTTCTCAACACCTCCAATGGTCATCATGCCTCCTCATATGCTTCAAAGAATCTCCATGACAAGATTCAAGCCTCACAAGTCAAGTTTCCTCAAACAATTGCTCAGATGGTTGAAAATCAGTTGTATTGGACAAAAAGTCAACTGTAGTCAACTTACAGTCAAACTTCATGATTTTTGGTCAACATCCATATTTTGAAGGGACATTCATCATTTGATCAAGGGTTGATCATGATTAATCAAGAAAATTCAAGATTTGCCCAAAAGTCAAACTTTCCAAATTAGGGTTTTTTGAAGAAAAGTCAACTAAACTTTGACTGAGCATAACTTCGTCATACTTTGTCAGAAATTTTTCCACCACCTCTCACTTTGAAGGAAATTCAATTCTTTACAACTTCATGTCTCACAAGCATGGTCAGAAAATGCTTCATTTTGAAGATATGGATCAAAACATTATAGGTCCTTTTCAAAGTCAACAAAAAGTCAACTTTTTGTAATGAAGTTTTATTGAGCATGGAAACTCGAATTGAGATGAAACCAAAGAGGTTCTTTAGAGGACATCTAGAGCTTTCTAAAAAGTCCAAGAACACTCAATAATGTTGAAAATTGAGCAAAATACACCTTGTACAAGTTGGGCATTTTTGAAGAGGTGCACAAAGAGAAATACTTGTCAAAATCCAAAATTTTGCAAATGGGCCTAACTTTTCTTGATTCAAACTTGTTCCTCAATCAATTTGGAACCTCCAAGCCCAAGGCCACGAATTTTATCTTTATTTTACTATTTAATTTAGATTTTATTCATTTAAAAGCCAATAAAATTAAAATAAAAGGTAGAAAATCAAAATTAAATGCAAATTGGATTTTTCTCTCATTCTTGAGGTCCAAGCAATCCATAAAAGCTGGCAATTTCGAAATTGGCTTTGATTTGGCAAGGAATTGATGAAAATTGGATCAAAAAAGAAAGATTTGATTTCTTACAAAATCAAATTTTTTTTACATTGATTGGCTCATGATTTGCACTTAATTCTTGACCTAAATCCATCTAGTATATATATGCAATGCATACACATGAAAGAAAAACAGAAAAATTGCCTCAAAGAACCCTAACCTAAGTCAAAAAAATCGTGTTCTTCAAGGTACTTGCAGCCCTAGTTCCAGCCTATTTCAATTGGTTTTGAGCATTCCATCACATTCCTTGGAGTCCCTGGAATCGATCCAGACCCTTACAAGTCACAAAATCATCAAGAACTGAGAAATCACGATTTCGGTTTGTCAAACTTTTTTCAAAATCGATTTTCATCATTCATGCATAATTAACTTGTTTTGATTGTTTGTTCATGTTCAGGATCGTGTTTGCAAGCTATATGGGTGGTTTAATTGCATTTTGAGTGCCTGGATCGAGTTATGCCATAGTTAGGGTTTTCTGCATCGATTTAGGGCTTCTCTAAATCCGTTAAATTGACATTATAGGTAGTACCCTTTGACTCCATGCTCATGACGTCAAACCTATGAACCCTATATTTGTGATCTTTGTATGGTTTTTGCATCATGAACCCATACACATTATTTAAAAACAAATGTTTAAGGAACTTAAGACTGGTCTTTGCAAATATCTCAGGTATACTTTGACCATGGATTTTGGAAAGAGAAATACTCAGAAGTACAGTTTCAAGGATCCTGAGATGGATGGATTGAGGAGCTTGATTGATGAGATTGAGATTCTTGAGGATTTTCGGAGGAAGTGTGGAGATATTATGCCTTTGATGAAGCTTAGGATGAAGGATGGTATTCTTGCTACATTGGTCCAGTTCTACGATCTGTTGTATCACTACTTCACTTTTCTCGATTATTAGTTGATGCCTACCTTGGAGGAGTATTCTTATCTATTTGGTAAACCTATTATTAATGTTGTTCCTTTTACTGGTTGGAGGAGAGCCTAAGTATCATGAGATTGTTGTCATTACCCATATGAAGAGGTATGAGTTAAATCTAGTATGACCACTAAGAGAGGAATCAGAGGTTTACCTGCTCAGTTTCTATTGAAGAAAGCTCGTTACTTTGCTGACATGAAGAGTATGGAAGATTTCGGGGCTATCTTTTCCTTGCTTGCCTATGGGTTGTTCTTGTTCCCTAACATTGACAATTTTGTTGACGTTAATGCTATCAGGATCTTTATGACTGGAAATCCAATTCCCACACTACTTGTTGATGATGTTTACTCTATTCATGTCCAGAACTTTTATCAGGAGGGGACGATTATTTGTTTCACACCATTGTTGTACTGTTGGTTTGTTTCTCATTTGCCTCGATCAGATGCTTTTTGGAATCTCAATAGAGAACCTCGTTGGGCGCTGAAGATTGTGGATCTCACTCATTCAAACATTGTTTGATATCATCAGGTTTATTATGATATGGAGATCATTGACAGTTGCGGTAGTTTTCCTAATGTACCTATTCTTGGTACAAAGGGATACATTAACTACAACCCTGTTCTTGCACGTTATCAACTTGGATATCCGATGAAGGATAAGCCAATGAGTAGTCATGTGAGTGGCTTCTTTCTTAAAGAGGGTGAAGACCAAAAATCAGCTAGGAAGGATATGGAGACAGATTAGTGCATATTCATGGGAAAGGAAGAGAAAACCTAGGGCAGAAAGGATTTGTTTATTTAGAGCCCTATCTTCTATGGGTGCATGTCAGAGCTATTGATTTAAAGATGTCGCATTCTCCCGAAGAACATATCGCTGATTTGTTTTTGACTACTACTCAGGCTTCAAATGATGTAGAAGAGCTTTAGTTATCTTTGGTCAGGATGCAGCAAGAAAAGGAAGCTTGGAAGAATACATATCATACTTTGAAGATGTCCTATGCAACAGAGTTGAAGGAAAAGGATGATTTGATTGAGATTCTTGAGAGTTGTACTATGAAGATGATGGAGAAGCAAGATAATTTATTCTCCTCTAGCATTCGTCTGATTCCAAGTATCCTAATTTATTCTCATATTCCTCCCGAGTATGGTTCTTGGAAAGGTTTTATTGAGAGGTATATGTTGAAGAATGAGTAGCTGAAGGAAGAGATTAGGAAGCTCAAGGGGAAGAGTCCACGTGAAGAAGGGTCTATAACACGGTGGGAGAATTGCCTTGTTTGTTTTGCGTTTTATCGCAAATGTTGCGGATAGCAAGAGTCGCGACCAACTTTTTTTTATCCAATAAAGGAAAGGTGAAACGAACAGGAAAGACCTTTGATAGATTCTGAGTACGAGAGCTAATTATGAAAAGGGAAGGTATTAGAACCCTTTCCATCCGTAGTTATCTACGGTCTCTTAATTGCTTAGATCACTTTTGAAAATTTTCTTTCTGTATGTATGTGATTTGAAAAGTATTTGAAAAGTAGTTTGCTTTGACTTCGTAATGATTCTTGTATCAGTCCTCAAGAATGTATAAGAAGTGTTTGAAAATATTTCGATAGTTTAACTTTGTAATGATTCTCGTATGAATGTATACAAAGTGTTTGTTTGAAAGTATTTTTGCAAAGAGTGTGAGGTGTGAAAAGTATTTGTTTTGATTGGAGCAAGCAATTAAAAGTCTTATTACCTACTCAGAAGGCCGTTCTTGTTATTTTCCTTCTCCTTTAGGAAAACGCTATTGGTAGGTAACTCTATCCATTGGATGTGAAGGGACGGGTGTAGGGTCATCGTATGGTCATAGAAGGCAACATTGCAGGGATACCTTAGCATTTCATATGGATGATCATCACTTTTCATACGCAACAATCGAGGGACGAGATCATATATTCGTAGGCAACATTGAGGGTCATAATGGTAACCATATGTTCGAGGGACATGACCATGTTTTTTCCGAAAGGCAACAAGAGAGGATACCCTAATGGTGCAAGTGTGACAGAGTGTGTTGATTCAGATATTTTATCTTGATTGTTTAAGGTGATCTAAGATTGTTTTTAGTCTTGTCATGCAATCCTATTAGCCATACATCTAAGCAGTTATGTACAGTTTATAAGGGTGTGGAAAGTAAAAGTGAGGAAGAGTAAAGATCCTACGCTATTACATGGCTTTAGGGAAGATACATAATAGGAGGTGCAGAAAGTAAATGTCCTAATTATCTATTACATCCCATGAGCAGATACATAATAATAAAAGGAACGTGCGCGAAAAAATTATACATCTTGGAAGCAGTTACAATAATACGCGCAAAACAAATTAATCGGGATAAAGAAACAAAGTCGAGAGAAACTTGAAAAAGAATCACTGAAAAAGGATTGAGGTTAAATAAGTCCTAATTAAGTTAACCTAATTACTACGTGAAAATCAAATTAATCGAAAATCCTAATTTTAATTGTTTTTAATTAATAAAATAAATTCAATTTAAATTAAATTAATTAACCTAAATTAAACTAATTAAATTAATTAAGAAAATAAAAAAGAAGTTAATTATGTGTTAATCCTATTTTACTAAATTAATTAACATAATTAACTAATTAAATTAACCTAATTAACTAATTAAATTAACCTAATTAACTAATTAAATTATTAACTAATTGATTAATTAAATTATGAAAAAAATGGAAAATAGGTTAGAAAATAGAAAAGGAGTGCAAACTGGAAAAAGAAAGAAAAAGGGGGTCGCTGAGGTTCGAACTCAGGACCCTTGGGTTACAGCTCTCATGCGTTGCCATCTCAGTTGTTCGCTTTGGCTGTTATAGAATTAGAACCATACTATCATAAAGTAACTTCGCGTTGTATTTTGAATTTCAAACGCAGTCAATCGTGGGCCCTAGAGCTTTGAATGAACCAATGGGATGGATGGAATTAGCCACGTCTGGGTCAGCACCACCCTCCAAACCCTTGACCACCGTGCAAGGTGGTTTCCACCGTCGTCTCCGATCAGTCAAAAACTTAAACCTGCAAAATAATGAAATTCAAGGCAAGATATCATGGCTACCTCCCCTAAATCGACCCCTGTGAGTTCAATGGTGGTGTCGTTTTGGTCTGAAACAACCCGGAACATGTGATACGAAGCTTCTCTAATCCAAAGCCCTAACAATGGTAGTTCATGATTCTGACGTTGAAGCTCTCATTTAAGGGTTTGTTCCTGTTCTAAACAACATACTAAGCAAGTTTGGACTGTTAGTTTGCATTAAATCATTACGAAAATTAAAGTATGAATTTAAAAACATGAATATGCATGGTTCCGTTTGAAGGGCACGCTCTAGATGCTTTTGGCCATCAAGAACAACCTATACCTACCCTTTATTACCTCAGGAAGAAATTATGATGGCTGTTTGAATTGAATGTGGCTGGAGAAGGGAATACGAATTTGCAAGTTCTTTGAGAATTTTTGCAATTTTGAAACCCTTGTGTTTTGACTTCCAAATCGTGTCCCTATGGTCTGATTATGATGAATATTTATAGAGGAATAGAATTAGGTCAAGCATTTGTGAGGAAAATATTCCTTTAATGAAAAAATATTTGATTGAAAATCAAATGTAATATTTCCAAACTTGGCCAATATTCATGCAATCATTCCTTTTATGCTTCTTTCCAGCTTTCATGGACTTGCTTGGACCTCAAGGCATACAAATGACAAGCCCACACGCCATTCCTTGTATTTTTTTTGCATTTTATTTAATTTAAATTGAACTTTAATGTTTTAATTCAAAAATAAATTAAATAAATAGAAGAAAGACATGTAAGTGGGATTAGAAGTCATGGACTATCTTAGAAATAAGTCCAAACTATAATAACCATGGCCCATTTGGAAAATATTTGAATTTGCTTAGTATTTCCCTTCATGCACTTCTTTAAAAATGTCAAACTTGCACAAGTTATATCTTGCTCAATTTTTATCATTTTGAAGTGTTCTTGGACTTTTTAGAAATATTAAGATGCCCCTATAAACACTCATTTTGGTTTCATCTTCATTGAAGCTTCCATGTTCATGTACACATCTTTGGAAAAAGATGACTTTTTGTCGATTTTTAGAAGGACCTATGATGTCTTGATCCATATCTTTCAAATGAAGCATTTTAAGGCAAAGCTTGTGAGACACAAAATTGTAGAGAACTCAATTCTATTCAAAATGAGATTTGGTGGAAAAATTTATGATTAAGTATGTGAAAGTTATGTTTGGTCAAAGTTTTGTTGACTTTTGATCAAAAAACCCTAATTTAGAAACTTTGACTTTTGATCAAATCTTGAGTTTCCTTGATGAATCATGATCAACCCTTGATCAAATGATGAATGTGACTTCAAAACCTTGATGTTGACCAAAAATGATAAAGTTTGACTGTATGTTTACCATAGTTGACTTTTTGCCCAATACAACTAATTTTCAACCATTTGAGCAATTGACTGAGCACACTTGAGATGTGAAGCTTGAAACTTGACATGGTGAGACATGACGAGAGAATCAAAACCCTAGTTGTGGGTTGACTTCTTAGAAGAGGGTTCATCTATTCAACCCTTGAGAAACTCTTGAGTATAGAGATGTGTATTGACTTGAAACATAGGAGGGTATTAATTTGTATCCTGTTGTCTGCTGATAAACTCGTCTGGTCGTTCAGATAGTCTTCCTGTCTTGTTTCAGGCATTAATCTATGACCTTCTGTCTTAGGATTTTGCAAATAACTTTCGCCTATTTGAGGATTTTAATCCTGAAAGGACAAGATTAATTTTGTACATATTATTATGCATGCAAGTATGTAATGATTCTAGATTCTAGAGATAGATTTAGAGTTGACATTCACTTGGGTATTTTTGATTAATGACTATGTATTGGTTGTGTCGCTGTGAGAGATCGTCAACGCAATTAGCATGTAAAATTATGGTGCAGCAGACTTAGATGTCTTATAAAGATGTCGAGACATCTGATCTGAAATAAACATACAAACAAGATAAATCATTACAGAAAAACATAAATAACACAAGTGATTGTTTACCTAGTTCGGTGCAACACACCTACATCTAGAGGCTACTAAGCCAAGGATGAAATCCATTATCAGTAGTATCAACTCAGAGCTAAAATCCCCCATTTACAACTCCTCACTGAATTACTGCACAATATAATTTCTACCTAAGAACCTCTTAGATATGAGACCCCTCTCACTCCCCTCAATCACTCAAAGTGATAAACAATAACAAAGACAAAAGATAGAAGACAAAAGATAGAAGACTCACTTCTATCACAAACTACCTAAGACTTAAAGATTTTAGCTTCTACCTTAGGACACACCTTGGAGTTGCTTCGTAGCTTTCTTCAAGAACAATACATACTGCCTCTTACCTACAAGTTTCGAGGAGTATGGTGACCATCCCACAAGTCGGATGCTTCACTACATCTAGCCCTAATGATTACATCCTTACTAATTTTGGCTAGCTACATAAACTAGGTTACAGGTCTTTATTTATAACCTATACCCAATTGGATTTAGGCCTTCAAACTACAGCATATCAGCTGTAACAAACTGTAGAAAACTTCTGCTACAAATAAGGTCTTCAATCTTCAGTTTCCTAATTAGTCTCCTTGATTTCTGATTGAATCTTTTGGACCTTCAAAAGTGCGCCATATAGGTTCCATAATATTCCCTAAATATTATGCATTCCTCAAAATAGAACTGAACCTCATTTATCAGTTCACTAAGTGTGATGTCGAATGCTTCGTGTTAGGACATCTTTTATGACATATTGTTCTAGTTGTTGAATAAGTTCAACACACCAAGTTTTGACATTTCAATGGGACTTCTTGTTGTACATGTTCTTATTATTCAAGTTATACATCCTATTGTACATTACATTATTGCTGCTATTATTTGTTTTACAAAAATTAATGTCAATCCTCAAAACTAAGGAACTTACGCACAGTTGACTTTTGTGTTGTTGACGTGGTTGAGAGATTGCTACCGAGGTGATGCAGTTGGCCTCTCAATTTGGGTTAGAAATGACTTAGGTTGTGAGTGGTACGTGTTGACTTTGATGAATATTATAGGTTGAGTATAATTGGACGATAGGTTTAAGTTTGTGATGAGTAGTGTACATTCGTATAGGAAAAGTTACATATCCTTTATACCTTTTGTTAACATTTCACTCTGGTTGATACTTTTTCATACAAACCCATTCAACCCCTAAACTCATTAACAAATGATTTGTCAAATGACGACCTGATAACCAATCTATGTGGACACGATACGATATAACCTATATCACCCGGTAAAATTATACTTTACTTTTTTCTTGTCGCTTTACCGCTTCAACAAAATGGTGTCGTTGTCGGGTATGGGTTTTATTTTTTCGCATCGCGATAATTCGTTTGTTTTTTATTTTTGTAATTAATGTATATGTTGTATAGAAATTGTAGATGAATATGTATATGTCTATCATATTTGTGAATTTTACATGTTTTATTTTATATGTTTTACATACTTCTGCATATATGTGTTTTTCTTTATTTTCATGTGATGTTGTGAATTGTATTATTTTCGTAACATTTGTTGTGTGATTGTTAGGATACTTTATTTAGGTTTGCACGGTGTGACCATACCATGGTCTGACGAGAGAATGTTTCTAGCTCTCTCGATAAGGCGTCGAGCTTACGACGTAAAACAAGCTTGTTGTGTTTGTAGTTGTTTTTGTGTGTGTTGACTTGTGTTTTAACAAGTTGAAACTAGAATAAGACCCGCACGATGCGAGGGATTGAAATGAGTTATTTAAGCATTATTGGATTACATAGATTTTGGATATATTTAGTATATAAAATTTTCTAATTAAAATATTGAGATGAAGAAAATACAATTGAAAGTGATTTTTTTATTGAAGAAAATGTAAGATAGGACATCAAAATTAAAAATGATGTATGTGAAATAAATATATAATATTTAAGTAGTTTTTATTATTTTATATGTCATTTTTTTAGATTGAATACGTTTCACTTTCGAACTAATATTTAAATCTCTATTGTTTTATAATTTCCAATGTCTTATCTTACGTATCCCTTTCGAACTAATATTTAAATCTCTATTTTACAATGTCTTAGTAGGTTGATAACGTAATGATTATAATGAATTAATATATTTCTATGAGTTAAATGATGAATTGTGTATTAAAATTAGTGTGGCATGAGAGAAGATGAATTGTCAATCAAATGATTTGAGAGATGATGATTTCAATCAAATAGTTTGTCTCATAATTAATATATTATAATAGACAATAGATAGATATAATTTAAGAAATGTAATACTCATTTTATCCTTTAACATTTATTTATAATTTTTATGGAGTAAAATATTATATTATGTATTTTGTATGAATAAAAGACGATAGACACAAACAAAAATGTCGTTGTGTTTGTCTTTTATTATACCAATAATTTTTATGCATACACTTGATTTAATTCAATTGAATTGTCTTTTTTATTGTGAATATTTAGAGTTTATTAATATATTGTTGGACATTTATATGTAATAGGCTAAAAAATAATTATTTAATTTTATATTTGAAGTTTAATTTTTTACAATTAATTATAATTATAATTTAGGAAGGCATTTTTTTTATTGCAAGTTAAAAGTTAAATTTAAAAATATTATTTAAACATTTTATTTTAAGATATATTAAAATGAATATTAAAAAAAATTATTGAAAAACTTTGAAGAGTGTCACATCATATTTTAATTAGTGTGGCAAAAAAGATGTTAAATTATCAATCAAATAATTTAAGAATTCAATCAAATGGTTTGTGTCTCATAATTACTATATTTAATAAATAGATAAATTTTAAGGAATATGTAATAATTTTTTAATTTATTATTTAACTTTTATTTATAATTTTTATGAAAAAGAATTATATTTTATATTTTGTACGAAAAAAGATTATATATACAAAGAAAATAGTCATGATTAACATATGAAAAATAAAATAGAGAATTAACTTGTAGAATATATAAATGAGAGTGTTTTATAAATGAGAGTGATTAATATAAATGAATGTATATTAAAAGATTTCTAGTGATAAGTTTTGAAGAGTGTCACATCATATTTTTATTTATGTGGTATGAGAGATTATGAAATGTTAATCAAATAGTTTGAAAGATGATGAATTGTCAATATATGCTTTGTGTCTCGGAATTAATATATTGGCGTGTTCTAAATTTCAAATCTTCAATTTTCAACTTGTTAATTCACTATCACCCGCTTTTTTTGTTATGAATTTTTGTGTTTTTTTCGCAAACTTGTAGTGTTTAATTTGGGGAAGTGTGAATGTGTTGTAAATAGCTTGAAGTGAAATATTGTTCTTATTTTAACTGGATTTTGTTATGCTTAATCTTTGATTTGTGTTCTTTATATGAATGCATAAAAAAGATCAAGGCATTTTGTTTGATTTGAACACAAATACCTAGCCAAATAGTCAATTTATCTTGTGAGTGTGTGAACCTTTGTAACCTCATTTGAGCCTTTTTGGTTAATGTCCTTGTTATTTTTGAACCTAATGCTTGTTTATGAGTGTTTGGTTTTCCTTTTTGAATGAATGTTGATTATTTGTTTTCTTGAACCCTCAACAATGATTTTTAGTTGGATTTTTACCTTGCCTTAGAAAGTAGGGAGTATTCACTTTAATGTTGGTAGAATTCAAATTGGGGAGAGTAATGTTTTCTCATTTATATTGTGGTTGCTATGAGTTTGTGAAAAGAAAAAGAAAATAAAAAATGTGAAAAAGAAAGATTAAAAAGAGAAAGAAAAAAGACGAAAAAATTGTGAAAAACAAAAACAAAAAGAGTATGGAATAATGTTGTGATAATAAGTGGTGTGTACAAGAATGAAGCCTAGAGTCAATTACTTTCATGTTTTTGGAAGTAAAGGCTACTATTGGACTAACAAAGGTAAGAAATGCAAGAAGAAGAACATTATTGATGAAGGGGTTTTATGGGTTACTCTTTGAAGAGTAGGAGTTATAGAATCTTCAACTACGTAATTGGAATTTCTTTGAAACCTATCAATATAATAATTCATCATTCAGTTGGTGAAGAAAAGAAGCATGTTAGAAACGATGGTGGAACTTCCTATGTGAAAAGTGATAAAGCACTAGGCGAGGAGACTTATGAATTCACAAACACGGAGCCAGTGAATTATCAACCCAGTACATGTATGTCTACTTAGTGGCAGATAAAACAAAATAGGGAATTGATTACAATCTACCTTGATGGAGGTAGCATTAATGAAGAGAATTAGAAAATAGCAAATGGAAGTTTTGCATTGAGGGAAATAGGTGGAGGATTCTCTGAACTTGAGTTTAATAGATATGATGTCAAGGGGGTGTCATGGAATTTAATACTGAAGATATGAACTCTTTAAGATATCTTATTCAACATGACTGGTACAAGGATCTTGGAAGTTGTAAGTAACTAATCAGAAATCTTATTGAAGGAAACGGTGACAATCTGAAGCATATGGACAACAAGGAACAACTTGTTGTTATCAAAGACAATAGGATTGGAACTTGTACTATTGCAGAGTTATAGAAATTACATAAAAGAGGGAATAAAACTTCTACTACATATTTCTTATATGTTTTGGGGTATGATATGCCTATTGTTAGGGTTATTGTCTGGAAGAATGGTATTCTGCAAGACAGTGGGGCTAGGTACAACACCAATTAATGCAAAATGCTCTTTGATAGAGGAATCAGACTCTTTGACAAAGGCAAGAGGTGGAAGACCACTTGAAGTAGACAAAGTGTTGTGTTTTCATTTGAGTGCTTCCATCTGTGGTATTGCCTATTGTAGTGGCAAAAGTCTTCGAGACTAAGCCATTGATTGGCTCAACTTATAAAAATAACAATGAAGTCGCCACCATGCTTTTCTTTTATCCAAAGGACAGGGGAAAAGATCGAATAAAATCCTAAAGAAAATGAGATCAAAGTATGGGGGTTGGTTATGCAAAGGGAAGGTATTAGGCACCCTAAGCATCTATGGTACTCCGCAGGAACCTCTTTAAAAATTTGTATATGTGCTAAAAGAAAGTTATGTATAAAATAGATGGTGGAGGTGAGAAAAGAAGTACTTTTCATAATTTTTAATTTGATAGAACTTCCAATGAGTTCTAGGCCTACATACCAACAATGTGCAATGTTGAAATCAAAACTCATGTAGTTCGGGTAAAAAATACTAAAATTGGTGTGTTGGTTAATTTTAAGAAGAATAGACATCATTGTCATATCTGAGTGGTAAACATACTTACTACCCACAATTATGAGAAAGGAGCATTTCATCAACTCAAAGTGGAGGATAGAGCTCGAATTTTCATCAACAAACATCACTCAACACCAAGTGGAAAATGTCTCACTTCACTACATATTGTAGAAGTATAGTAGTTCGCATCACTGCAGAGAATTGACAAGAGTCTAATCTTTTGAGAAAAAGATTTTAAAGGAGAAAAGCCAAAATGGCTCAAAAAGTTTGTGCCAGGTTGATTGACATTTATTCTTAATAAAGATGTCAAAATATTATTAAATTGATTAATGGTTTAATAAGAAAAGAAGTTTAAAAATGCATGGACCTAAGTCCAAGTTTATTATGAAAGCAGTTCGAGTTTGAAAACAATAAGCTTTTGAAAAAGGGAGAAGAATTTGAAAATTAAAGAATACGGGAGGAGATGAAGGGGCTAACCTATGTACATAAAAATAAAAGGTAAGGGTAAAAGAAAGATCTAACCAGGTAGAAAACTAGTACTTGACATCAAAAGTCAATACAATATTCCATCCTTTGGATTATCAGACAAAACCAACAAACAAGAAACCGGACAAAAAATACCAAGTCTTAGATGAATCTATGCCTCAGATGAAATCATGTCTTCAAAAATCGAGCAGAGTAACGACTGTATTTAGAGGAAATCCACTCGTATACGAGTACAAACAGAATAACCTGCATACATAAAAAAATAACCCAAGTTTAGACAGAATAATTCCAAGTTCACAGAGTCTTCGAGTTGAGGTCAAATTTCTAATTCTAAGTCCAAGGTCAATCTCCGAGCATAGGAATAGTAACCAAGTCCAATAAAAATAATTAAAAGTTTTTTAGTGTTTAAGTTCGATTATTAAGTATTTTCAAAAGGGAAAAAACGTCTCAAGTGAGCAAATTCAAAATAACAAGAAAGTAAATGCTTAAGCAAAGAAAAAATGGCATGAAATGTAAATGCTAAAATAAAATGCATAAAGTAAATAACATAAAAATAAAGACATAAAATCAAAGCATAAAATAAAAGTCAATTGTTAGTAATTAGTAAGGTTAGCTGAATGACCATCTTGAAGCTTGCTCATGAAGACTTGCCAGAAGATTGATAGAATCAAAACAACTACACGACAAGTTTCCTTTGCTTTTTGTCAAGTATATCATTCATTTTGGAACAATCAGAGATTACAACATTGGATCAATGATGATTGAGAATTGATAATTGGACAAGGTTAATGAAAACTTATCACAAGCTTGATAGTATGATAGCGACTACGCGACCAGTTTCACAAGAGTTGAACCAAAGTCAAAAACTCAACCATCCTTAGGGCTTGTTAAACATGAAGTTTACGCCACCAATTGATCATTTTTCGATCTGGGATGAAATGTAGAGCTATGTTAAGAAATTGCCAAGTAACCTATATATAGGTCACCCTACAACGAGACCGGTCAAGCATGATCTATGTGTTGAAAAGACAAACGAGAGGAATGACATGTAAATCATCCTCTAATGTTTTCAACATATGTAAAAAAAAGAATGTGATAAGATGAAGGAGGGGAAATGATAGATTAACTTGGATTATCTTCTCAAGATTCTTTCATCTTAAAGTTCAACCACTCATCTTGGTGGACTAAAGCACTAAAAATATATTAACTCAAAGCACCAAGAATTAATTAAATAATTCATTATTTGATAGATTTGAATTAACAATACATTTATCCAACTTCAACAACACCCAAATTCCATTTAATTTAAAGAGAAATTTGGCATTCAAGATTACAATCAAAGGCAAATATAAAAAGAATGGAGTAGGAGAAGAGTAATCATAAAAAAAAAACTCAAAAAACAAGCCAAAAACATTATGACTTCAGTGCAAATCGATTGCCCTTTGGTGCAAATCGATTTGCATAGAGTATTTTTTTCAAAATTTGGGCAGAAAAAGAGCCTGTGCAATCGATTGCACCTTGATGCTAATCGATTGCTCACTGTTAAAACTAGAAAAATCACTTCTCAAAAGGCCAAATTCTTGTTCAAACTTTTCACCAAACACCTTGTGATCTTTAATTCAATTGAGCACGGAAATTCCAATAAATTTTTGAGAAATCAACACCAAGGGAACTAAAAACAACATTGCTCAATGAATCAAATCACAAGAATTATCAAGAGATCACATTATAGAAGATGAAGATCTCAAATCACCACTTGAAGATCTTGTGAAATTGACAATAATAACACTTCACAAGTTCTTCAATTCAGCTCCAAAAATCATAATCACAAACTTTGATATAGAGTATTGATGAAGAAAGAGTGTTTGGATGGAGGTTTAGCTCATAGATTAGCAAATACCAATGAAGAATCTACTAAACTTTTATGAAAAAGAGCTTTGAGTGAATTGGGAGGATGATGAGAATTGAAAGATTTTTTTTGGCAAGGTGAGTTTGGTTGTCAAAATCTTGAAATTTGAATGAAAGGAGGCCTCTATTTATAGGATTTAGGTTTGGGAGTAGTGGTGGTTTGGAATTTGGTTTGGGTATAGAATTAGGTTTGGAAATTAAATTTGGAGCCAAATTTGAATCAATTGGTGATTATGTCATCAAATAAGGGTGTATGACAGAGCTTAATGACGATGCAATAGTGGAATTTTGAGTGATCAAAGAATAAATTCGAAAATAAAAAAGAAATTGGAGCCAAAACCCACAAACTTGAAAATTGCCTCATTTTTTCAGATTTTCGCGCGTGCAAATCGGTTGCACTGAGTTTTTTTTAAAAATATGCACTAAAATCAACAAGTGTTATCTATTGCTCCTTGGTCCAAATCGATTGCAATGCAAAAAAAATTGAAAAATTGGTGCAAAACAAGTTTGGGGAAAAAGAAACACCGGAAAACTTTCACTTGTCAGATGCTTTTGCTTGATACCTACAAAATACAAAATACACAAAGCAAAACAAATAATTTTGGTATTTTAATCAGATATTAGTAAAAAGAAATAAATGCAAATCAAACACATACGCAGTACACAATCAGGGTGCTTGTAAATCTTATGAAAACTTAAGAATAGGACAACCATGAGACCCAATCCTTGTTTGTGATCTTGATGCATTGTGATAATAAGATGATGAAGGATCTTAGGGGGAAAATTGGGGTACAACATCTGCCCTTATTTAAGTGTCTTCTATCTGGAGACAAGAAGAAAATCTTCGCCTTGACAGGATAGAAGATACTTAGTTATAAAACAAACCCTATTTTTTGCCCTAAGATGTTATGAAATGCTTGATCATTATGCAATGCAACACAATAGACTTCACATGGGAAATGAAAACTCAATTCTACTGGGGATAACCCCGAGAGGAAACAAAGCAACAACAACTCAGTAAGTGAGGAAAAAAGGGAAATGATAGCAATGATCCATAGATAAACGACAAACTATCTCCTCCTAGAGGATCTAGCAAAAAAAAAGATTCTTTTCCGCTTTCTAAAGATAACAAACTACCAATCCGAGACAAACACCAAAAATGAATACTTCCGACCAAAAGGTGATAAGAAAACAGCGTCAATAATGGACTAAGTCTCCCATAAGTTCTGGCGTTTCACCGAGAACGGGTCTCAACTTCTTCTTTAACCAATATATTTCATCTGGAAAGAGTAATAAATTAGTCTTTCAACAACGAGCTAAAACTCCTCCCATTTGAGTATTCAACAAATCAACGATGAACTATCTCCCATAATAACGAGAATACCAGTCATCGGAATAACAGATCAACAACGAACTACCTCTCATAATGATGAGACTATCATTCATCAAATAACATATCAACGACGAACTATCTCCCATAATGACGAGATTACCATCCATCGGAATATTCAACAAGTCATAAACACCTGTTGGAGACATACGGCCAATCAACAACGAGATATTACCCATCGAAGTACCGAAAAGATCATTCCATCACGAGCTATATCCCATAACATAGAGACTACCACTCAATGGATCATTCAACAACAAGTCATGAACACTTGTCGGAGTCAAACGGCCAATCAACAATGAGATATTCCCCCATCGGAGTACCGAAAAGATTATTCCACCACGAGCTATCTCTCATAACATAGAGACTACCACTCACTAGAGCATTCAACAACAATTCATCAACATGTTGAAGAAAAATGGCCAATCAACAACGAGATATTCCCCGTCGGAGTACCGAAAAGAATCATTCCATCACGAGCTATCTCCCATAACGTAGAGACTACTACTCACTAGAGCATTCAACAACAAGCTATCAACCTGTTGAAGATATCAGGCCAATCAAAAATGATATATTCACCGTGGGAGTACCGAAAAGATCATTCCATCACGAGTTATCTCCCATAACATAGAGACTACCACTCACTAGAGCATTCAACAATAAGCTATCAACCTGTCGGAGATATTCGGCCCATCAACAATGAGATATTCCCTGTCGGAGAACCGAAAAGGTCATAGGAACTAACAGGCTTACTAGAGGATACCTTTTACTTGAATAGAGAGACCGCCTCCTACTATTAGAAAAAAGATTATAATAGCACTGCTGAAAAATGGGTTTTGCCTTCCTGGGAAATTCAAATACATTCCTACTGAAGAGATAAAGTCTTCTTGTGCAAAATAAACGCACTCTCCATCTAGAACTCACAGTCTAGAGAGATCAAAATAACAATGCTTCTTGGAGACCAGAATTCAAACCATGACCACACTATGGAAAGATATTTGAACAGGTGAAGAGCTGGGTAAGAGGGATAAGACTCTATATTCTTCCACGAGGGATAACTCAGTGGGGAAGACGAAAGGATAAACACTTTCTGCTTAATTCTGAAAACCTATTGGAGAGAAGATGCACACTACAAAGAATATCAACGGAACACCGATGAATGCAAATAAGCAATGAATTGTAACTTATCTATGCATGATGTGTGTATAAATGTATGTCATATATATTCTAACAAATTAAACACACTTTATTGGGGATAACCAGACGAAACAAAATTTGGTAAAGACATCATTTGGTCAAATTGCATCCAAGATGAAGATCTAGAGGAGAATAAGCCATCAACTGAGGAAACATTGTCCTACTTCAAGGATTGGATTCTCTTTAATATAATCATGCCTTGAAAATAAACAAATCACGAGCATATAGCAATAAATCCAAACACATTGCAGGGATACAACAAAGTTCTCCCGTTTTCACCGGGGAGTCTCAATCGGACTTCTCTGGGGAATAATGATACCACACACGAGGAAAAATAAATTGAACTTCTGGTATCAGATATAAGATGTCGAAGGTGATGTCACGACACTAATATTTGTATGTTGAACAAAGAACAATAGAATACTAAATATAGAGAATTAAAATGACACAAGCAAATTGTTCACCCAGTTGCAATCACACCTAAGTTTGGAGGCTACCAAGCCAGGGATGAAGTTCACTATCAGCAGTATTAATTTAGAGTTAAACTTGCCTTTTTACAACCCTTCACTTAGTCACTACCCAATGACCCTTCTACCTAAGAACCTCTTAGATATGAGAAACCCCTCTCACTCCCCCTCAACCACACACCGTGATAATAACAATGATAAAGACTTGAAGACACACTTCAAAGACACACAACCATCCTTGCTTCAAAGCTTATGGATGATTAACAAAAGTACAACTTAACTAACATCCAACTCAAGTATTAAACAATACAGGAGTGGCTCACAAGAACAATAAACAAAGACTTAAAACCTAAACTTTGAACATAGTACGTTCAGCTTTCTTCAGTGTGGCTAACTCTACCAGTAGGGTTAGCTTTCCTTTTTATACGAATAGAAAACTAGGGTTAGCCCATGATTTGCTTCATATAAATTTTTCAACATTTTCCCACTGTTTTCTCCATGAAATTAGGATAAAATCTCTCCAAGAATGTTGCAGCAGAGCGTTACATAACCTTGCTTACTTAAGCAAATAACTTAAACAAACTAAATCCTAGCATTTCTAAACTAAAAAACTACTTCAGTTCTTGACACATGTCAAGACATCTGCTTTGACATCCTCTTAAAAAATGTTGATACATTTTGCTTCACATGTTAAGGAATTCTTCAAGGCATGTCCTGAGCAGAATGTTTTACCAAAATTACTGCCAATCTACAAAACTGACAAACTCCCCCTTTGGAAAATTTTGGCAAAAACATCATTTGAGTATATAAGTCATATAATTAAAATCAGCATCAAAACTAACATTCAAGCAAATTCAGCAAAAGCAGAGAGGGCAACTTCACACAAATATATCAGAGCAGCAACACAAAAAGTATAATAAAGAACCAGCAACGGAAAAAGAAATGAAATGTCTAAACATCAGTTAGAACATCACACATGAACACAGTTAGCTTCTCCCCCTCAACATCACCAATTTAGAGCATCACATATTAGCATCATCATAGTCAGTCAGGAACACAGTCAGTCAGGCACACATACACAGTTAGGCTCACACATATTTCTCCCCTTTTTAGCCATAATATGCCAAAGTGATCACCAGAGTAAACTCATGACTAATAACAATATTGAATAGTAGATTATACTAGCATTCATTGTTATCTAGAGATACAATTAAAGACTATTACAAACCAAATTATCCATTGTTAAGCACACCAGTGCCAAAATTAAACAAGAGAAAGTCCAAACAAAACCATAGGAATCACAATTAAAAGCATCTGTAGGACCAACAAACTTAATTATCTGCAAAATCAGCAGATCCATCACTTCCTGATTCATCATAAGAGGAACTTTTTCTTTCACCTTCAGAGCTTCTTTCTTCCTCCTGCACTTCCTTAGCAGTACTTGCAGCAGTAGCCTTTCTCACAACTTTGATGGTTTCTTCAAATATCAGCTTTCATGCTGAGCTGATGTGGATGACTTCACCAAGTTCTTTACACACCTTTGTTAATTCATCAATTACATCAGCCTTACTTGAGGTCTTGCTCCCAGTAGTTGCAGAAGTCAAAACAATTTCTAGGACATGTTCTTCTGGAAACAATTTTTGGTGAAGAGATAGAACAAATCCTCTTTTGCTAGCAGTATCAAGGGTGGACGAAATTCCAAGATACTGATGGAGAATGATACCACATATCAGAGAATGGAAGCCAGTGGGAATTTTTATAACACATGTTTGAATATTCTTGATGGTCTGCTCAAAAATATCAGAACCATAATCAAACGGCTTCTTCATACCAACAACATAAATAAATTTTCCCAGCCCAATTGAAATATTTGAGGTATGATTTGTGGGAACCCAGTTGGAAGCTCCAATCCCGTGAAGCATAGCATACTTGACGCTTAACTTGCCAGCAGATAAATTTTCTTTAAAAGGCCATGTACTCACTTAATTTGCAGTGATGATCTTGCACACTTGATTGTCAATAACCTCTAGCTCACATTGCTCATCCTCGCTTATTCCAAGATATCTCTTAATGATAGTAGGGGAGAATTGAACACACTTGCCTCTCACAAAAACTTTCATATATTTCTTGCTTTTCTTGTCAGCATAGTCTTCAGGAATATTGATAATAAACTCTTTGACCAGCACCTCATAACACTTAGCAAGCTTGGTCACTGTCTTCATCAATCTAGCAGCAGATATAAGTCTCATAATCTCCTTGTACTCCAAGGCATATTTTCCCAATTCTCTCTCAAGAGCAATTCTCCTCTAATAGATGTATTTCCATCTCGTGACATAATTAGTAGAGTGGAAGGAGATGTTGTCTGTAGGGGAATCAAGAACATTATTAGCTTTCTTCACATGAGTGATGTCTTGGACATCATCTTCAACATTATAATTTGAGTCTGACTCAGACCTAATCTTCCTCTTACTGGAGAAGGGAATAACCTTGATCCATGCTTTTGGAGGTCCATACATGAACTTCTTCTTGCCACTCTTGGGAGGAGTGTTGGTAGCTGCAGCCTTACCCTTTCTTGTTTTCATCCTCTTTGCAATCCCAGGATTCACATTGACAAACAATTCATTATCAGATATTTCATCCACATCCAACAATTTCTTCAGTCGTCTTGCCTTTTGTCTCTATTGATCTTGTGGTACCTTTCATTGTAGGAGATGTTTCCTTAACAGGTGATGCCTCAACATCAAGTGTAGCCTTTCCAAGAATAGACTCAGCAAACTTTCCAAGATTCCCTTCAGTGTTCTCTTCAGCATTTGTAGATGGTTCAGCAAGAGCTTGAGGGATAGTCTCATTGTTGATCTTAGTAGGTATATAGGCGAAGGGATTTGAAATCTCGGGTACAGAGAGTCTTTCATTCAAACCCCTAGTTACAATCTTTCTAATACTCTTATCAACATCAACGATGTCTTGGTCAAACTCATCGATAGTGGGCTTAGAAGTATTAACTGCAGTGGGGACTAAAGTTCCTCTTAATCGCCTTGCATGAAATGTGTGAAGCTTATTTAGTCTCGCATTCGGGCACTGGATCATGGCCAAGGGAGCCACGTCTAAAACTTCATCAGCGGGGATGTTTTCAAGGTGGATTTCAGAGCTCGATGAGGTTATATTGGCCTTTTGAGGAGCTGATTCACCAGGTTGAGACATGTTGCAATTTTTGGAAGTAGAAAGATGAGATTTTCCTTTTCGGAGGTGGGAGGTGATGATATTGCAGGGCACAGATTTTGTATAGTGTGTGGGGGGAATTTGAAATGATTGCAGTTGGTATGGACTTTTTATACGTTGAATGACATGATCACACAGTGTTAAGTGACACTTTGGAATAATAAGCCCTTTAATGACATTCCTACACGCTTTTAATTGCTATAACTCCTCTAGCATCCAGACCCCTTGTTTTTTTCTTGAACGTCCAAATTGACTAGCATTCCATCCCTTTGAATGAGTGTCAGCTAGTTGCATCTCAGTGGTTGCATGTTCCAAGGCAGCATTCTTGTCTTCAACAAACTAAACATTGATGTGTTTAGCAATGTATGATGTCATGACATCCATTGTAACATTATGTTCAGTTACCATATGCTCCATCCAATCCTTCTGAGAAGAACTTCTTTCATCATTTATATGTTCAGTACATGTGGAGTAGCTTGTGTCTTGGGGTACCCACAAATAGAAGTTGTCCTTAGTTCTCACACCTTGCATAACAACTTCACCTTTCTTATTTGCAATAATACATTCAGCTTTTGTGAAGTTTACCTTGAACCCTTGATCACACAGATGATTGATACTAATTAGATTGGTTGTCAACACTTTAATAAGCAACACATCTTCAATACTTGGAATCTCAGGGCAATTTGTCTTCCCAACTCTCTTGATTTCACCTTTTATTCCATCTCCAAAAGTAACACAGCCAGTTGGATGTGATCTAATATTTATCAGCAAATTCTTGACCCGTTTCATATGCCTTGAGCATCCACTATCAAAGTATCAATCTTCTTTGGCTCTCACTGTAGGTGATGTATGTGCTAAGAAACAGGAAACAGCTGCTTTGGGAATCCACTGTCTCTTGTCATTAGTACTAGCCTGGCTTAGTTCAGGTTGAGGTGTAAGGTTAGGATAACCATACAGTTTGAAGCATAAGGGCTTTATGTAACCATAGCATCCATAATAATGACATCTCCAACGCTAAAATCTTCTTCTGGATTGCCTGAAATTATCTCTTCCATGATGTTGAAACATTGGGTGCGACATATTTGGTTTGGTCTGGATTTGATTGAGGTTTGAGGTTGATTTCTTTGTTTCACTAAATCCTAGACCACTCGTATCTCCTGCCACTCTTCCTGCTTGAAGAATTTTATACAATGTGTCAGATCCACTATTTAGCATTCTGACAGATTTGGACATTTTGTCAAGATCTGATTTCAGCAGGGTTACTTCATTTTCCAGCTTGGAGATAGTTTTCAGATGCTCTTTCTACTCATATTATAGTTGAACTATGAGCTTCTTTTGTTTCTCCCCATCCTGACACACTTCATCACTTCTGATACACAACTCTTTATAAGAAGCAGACAACTCTTCAAATGTTAGCTCCTCATCACTTGAGTCTTCATCAGATATGTATGTACCAGTCAGAGCTATTACATATTTGGCAGATTCTTCTTCCACATCACTTTCATAGTCCTCATCAGACTAGGATATAGCCATACTTTTATTTTGTCTCTTGAGGAATGTTGGACACTCAGCTTTAATATGACCAAATCCTTCACATTCGTGGCATTTTACTCCTCTGCCTTAAGTAAATCTTTCTTCTGCTCGTGCTATTCTCTCAAAGTCATTTGTTCTGGTGATGTCCATTGAGATGTTCCTGATATTGGGCCTTGAATTTCCTTTCATATTCTTCAGCACTTTATTGAACTGTCTTCCAAGGAATACTATAGTATTGGATAGTCCTTCCTCAGTGTCTAGATCGCATTCCTCTTATTTACCTTCAGTATTCGACACAAAAGTTATACTTTTGTTCTTCTTCTCAACTCTGTCAGTGATGCCCAACTCAAATGTTTGGAGAGATCCAATGAGTTCATCTATTCTCATGTTGTTGATTTCTTGAGCTTCTTCTATTGCAGTCACTTTCATATCAAATCTCTTGGGGAGACACCTAAGAATCTTCCTTACCATCTTCTCTTCTAGTATCTTCTCTCATAAGGCACTGCATGCATTGGCTATCTCCAAGATGTTCCTTTGAAAGTCTTGGATGCTTTCATCTTCTTTTATCCTCAAGTTCTCAAACTTGGTGGTTAGCAATTGCAGCCTTGACATCTTTACTTTGGAAGTTCCTTCATGAGTATTTTTGAGAATTTCTCAAGCATCTTTAGCATTTTCACATGTATTCACCAATCTGAAGATGTTCCTGTAAATACCATTGAAGATAGCATTCAAGTCTTTAGAGTTTCCAAGAGCTATTTCATCTTCTTCCTTAGACCAGTTCTCTTCAGGCTTTAAAACAACAGGGGGCTGATTGTTTTCCCCAATGACAATAGGATGTGTCCATCCTTTCAAAACAGCTTTCCACGCCCGACTATTCAAGGACTTTAAAAATGCCACCATACAAGGTTTCCAGAGATCATAGTAAGTTCCATCCAAAATGGGTGGTCTGTTCATAAATCCTCCTTCCTTGTCCATAATACCAGAAAGTATCTCCCCTAGATCTCACCCAGAGATAGAGCAAGATGCCTGCTCCGATACCAATTAAAATTCTAGTATCAGATATGAGATGTCAAAGGTGGCTTCATGACACTAATATTTGTATGATGAACAAAGAACAACATAATACTTAATAAAGAGAATTAAAATGACACAAGCAAATTGTTCACCCAGTTCGGTGCAATCACACCTGTGTCTGGAGGCTACCAAGCCATGGATGAAGTTCACTACCAATAGTATTAATTTAGAGTTCAAATCGCCCGTTTACAACCCCTCACTTAATCACTACCCAATGACCCTTCTACCTAAGAACCTATTAGATATGAGAAACCCCTTTCACTCCTCCTCAATCACAGACCGTGATAATAACAATGACAAAGACTTGAAGACACACAACCATCCTTGCTTCAAAGTTTATGGATGATTAACAAAAGTACAACTCAACCAACGTCTAACTCAAGTATTAAACAATACAGGAGTGGCTCACAAGAACAATAAACAAAGATTTAAAACCTAAACTTTGTACACATTACGTTCAACTTTCTTCACTGTGGCTAACTCTTCAAGTTTGGTTAGCTTTCCCTTTTATACGAACAACAAACTAGAGTTGGTCCATGATTTTCTTCACATAAAGTCTTCAAAATTTCCCCACTACTTTCTCCATGAAAGTAGGATAAAAGCTCTCCAAGAATTTCGCAGCATAGAATTACATAACCTTGCTTACTTCGAGCAACAACTTAAACAAACTAACTCCTAGAAGTTCTAAACTCAAAAACTACTTCAGTTGTTAACACATGTCAAGACATCTGGTTTGACATCCTCTTAAAAATTGTTGATACATTTTTCTTCACATGTTAAGGCATTCTTCATAGCATTTCCTGAGCAAAATTTTTTTACCAAAAATACTGCCAATCTACCGAACTAACAGAAATCGATCATTCTTCAACACCAAGAATGTTGGTTTCACAAAGTTCTCTGGGGAAGGCCAATGGAACTTCATGGGGAAAAATAGAGATATTAACTTTAAATTAACTTAACATGTTCACAGAAACATTTCCCTAACATCTTTACCTAGGGAACTGAGATCACCTTCTTAACCAATTCATCTGCCCAATTGGAGAAGCAATCTCTGTTTATCTCCTTCAACGCCATCAAATCAAACATCTTTGTTCATTATTAGCATTATTACTTTTATTCCTTTGATTCATATTTAAAAATAAGACACCTTTTTTTGCAATTTTTTCTCATGAGTATGTTTTATTAAATATCTTTATTTTGAAATTTATTATCAATAATAAAATAAAGTTCTTGTAAGCTGAATAAAATAAGATTGCAAACAAATTAGATAAATGCTCAAATTTCATTGATAGAATAGTAGTATGCAAATATCATGACTCCATGGATGATTACAATGTTTGGAAATTGGTAAATACATGGAAAAGGTATATCGAAATACAATGACCACTATCCTCCCTAACAACTTTTAACTCCTGCATATATGCTTCAGTTGAGGCGCGGGGATAATCCATGCAGATTGTTGTTTTTGCTATCAAGTCTTGTTTGATATAGTTACTTGCCAGGATAGTCCCTAATTTTTTCCTAGACTGCCCTGTCAGGTTTTTAGCCTACCAGGAAATTTATTTTGTTTATGGCTCTAACATTTGCCAAGACCTCCCTTTCAGGTTTTTAGCCTACAGAGACGCTCTTTGTTGCCTAAGCCGCCCTTTCAGGTTTTCAACTTAGCGAGTTGTTCTTTTATTTATTTAAGCGAAGTATTTCTTGACTACATCAACATTCAAAGGATGTGGGAACTCCTCGTCATCCATAGTTTCAAGAATCAATGCACCACCATAGAAGGCTTTCTTGACAACATATGGACCTTCATAATTGGGAGTCCACTTGCCCCTAGAATTAGAGCTTAAAGACATTATATTTTTGAGCACGAGGTTGCATTCTCTTAATATATGAGGTTTGACCTTCTTATCAAAAGCTTTCTTCATTCTTTTCTGATATAACTGACCATGACACAAAGTTGTCATTCTCTTTTCTTCAATCAAATTCAACTGGTCACAGTGATTTTGAATCCATTCAGCATCTAACAACTCAGCTTCCATAATCACACACAAAGAAGGAATCTCAACCTCAATGTGGATCACTGCTTCCATGACATAAACAAGAGAGAAAGGGGTTGCTCCTGTTGAAGTACGAACTGAGGTCCGATACCCATGCAAAGCAAAAGGTAGCATCGCGTGCCAGTCCTTATAGGTAACAAACATCTTTTGGATGATCTTCTTAATGTTCTTATTAGCAGCCTCAACGGCCCCATTCATCTTAGGTCTGTAAGGAGAAGAGAACAATCTTGAATTTTTTGCAAAGTTTTGTCATTATCTTACTATTTAAATTCGATTCGTTGTCAGTGATGATCTTGCTTGGCACACCATATCGACAAATGAGGTTATTCTTCATAAACCGCACCACAACTTGCTTGGTAACATTGGCATATGAAGCCGCTTCAACCCATTTGGTGAAATAATTAATTCCTACCAAGATGAAACGATGTACATTAGAAGCCTTGGGTTATATCATTCCTACCATATCAATACCCCACATAGAGAAAGGCCATGGTGAGGAGATAACATTGAGGAGTGTTGGAGGCACATGAATCTTGTCAGCACAAATCTGACATTTATGCACTTCTTTGAAAATTTGTAACAATTTGATTCCATCGTCAACCAATAGTATCATGCCCTTAGCATTTTCTTAGCCATATAGTGTTCATTGACATGGGTACCAAAATAACTCTCATGGATCTCGTGAATCAACATATCTGCTTCGTGTCTATCCTACGCATCTGAGCAAGATCATGTCATGGTTTCTCTTGTATAACACACCTTCATTGAGGAAGAAGCTACCAGCCAAACGCCTTAACGTCTTAATATCTTTGTTAGATGCATCAATCAGATATTCCTGAGTTATCAAGAAGTGCTTGATATCATAATACCAAGGTTTATCGTCCTTTTCCACATCCACTGCAAATATATAAGTCGGCCTCTAAAGGCGCTCAATGGTGATATGAGGTACATCATTCTAACGATTCACTTTATACATGGAATCCAAAGTAGCTAAGGCACCTGCCATCTAATTCTCATCCCGAGGAATGTGGTGAAGCTCCACCTTCTTGAAGAAAGTCAACAGCCTCCTTGCAAAATCTTCGGAAGGGATTAAGCCAAGGTAACGAGTTTCTCATTCTTCTTTAATCTGATTTATTACAAAGCCAAATCACCATACATGTCAATAATTTTAATTCTGAGATCTATGGCTTCTTCAAGACCCATGATACAAGCTTCATAAGCTGCCATGTTATTTGTACAATCAAATGCCAACCTTGCAATGAAAGGGATGTGATACCCTTGGGGAGTAATGATTACAGCACCAATTCCGTTTCCATAATCATTCACAACTCCATCAAACACCATTCCCCATCGGGACTCAAGATCTGGACCTTTCTCAAGTAACGGTTCATCACAATCTTTCATTTTCAAATACATCACATCTTCATCAGGGAATCAAATTCGACAGATTGATAATCTTCAACCGGCTGATTAGCTAAATATTACGCCAACACACTACTTTTAATAGCTTTCTAAGTGCGGTATTCAATGTCATATTCAGATAACAACATCTTCCAATGGGAAATTCTTCCTGTAAGAGCAAGATTTTCAAATATGAACTTGATTTGATCCATTCTAGAGATCAACCAAGTAGTATGATTCAGCATATATTATCGCAGATGCTTCGTAGCCCAGGCTAAAGCACAACAAGTATTTTCTAACATAGAATAGTGTGACTCACAGTCGGTGAACTTGTTTCGTAGATAATAAATGGCATACTCTTTTCTTCATGTTTTATCCTGTTGTCCCAAAATACAACCCATGGAATTATCCAACACTGTCAGATGCATAACCAATGGTCTTCCTTCAACTTGAGGAAGCAATATAGGAGGCTCAAGAAAATACTCTTTAATACTTTCAAATGCCCTTTGGCAATCATCTATCCATACACAACCTTGATCTTTCTTCAGAAGCTTGAAGATTGGCTCACATGTTATAGTCATATGGGAAATGAACCTGGAGATGTAATTCAAACGCCTAAGGAACCCTCTGATTTACTTTTAAGTTCTAGGTGCATGAATTTCTTGAATTACACTAACTTTATCAAGATCAACTTCAATTCCTTTCTGGATAATAATGAAACCCAACAACTTCCTAGATTGGACACCAAATGTACATTTATTAGGATTCAAGCAGAGACGGTACTTCCTCAAATGCTGAAACAATTTCAACAAGTCTACCAAATGTTCTTCCTTAGTTTGAGACTTGGGAATCATATCATCAACATATACTTCATTCTCTTTGTGCATTAGATCATGGAATAGGGTCTTCATGGCCCTCTGGTACGTTGCACCAGCGTTCTTCAACTCGAAGGGCATCACTCTGTAACAGAATGTTCCCCAGGTTGTGATAAACGTTGTTTTTCCATGTCCTCAAGAGCTAACTTAATTTGATTATATCCGAAAAATTCGTCCATGAAAGAGAAAACTTTTCATTTCACTGTACTATTCACTAACATATCAATATGCGACAAAGGGAAATCATTTTTCAGACTAACTTTATTCAGATCTCTGTAATCAGCACACATGCGTACTTTACCATCTTTCTTTGAAACTAGCACAATATTGGAAATCCACTAAGGATAAAGGGATGTCACAAGAAAACTTGTGTCAATCCTTCTTAAAAACTTCCTCCTTAATCTTTACTTCTATATTGGGATGAACTCTTCTCAACTTTTTCTTGATTGGACGACATCAGGCTTCAACGGCAAGTGATGCTCCACAACATCGGTGTCTAACCTAGGAATTTATTGATATGATAAAGCAAAGATATCTACATACTCTTTCAACGTCTCAATCGAATGACTTTTCACCTCGGGATGAAGCAATGCTCCAATCTTGACTTCTTTTGCATCTTCGTCAAAACCCAAGTTAATAACCTCCAACGGCACTTTGTACGACTGAATGGTATTTTTATCGCACTCAAGCAACCGTGAAACCTCTTCAGGGATCTCATCAAATTCCTCTTCTTCAGCCACATATATAGGATGTTCAAAGTTGGAAGAGGGTGCAGGGTCATTGTTTTCAATGGGTTTAACAATTAATCTACACATATGATTATGTTTGATTTTAGAAACTGACACATGTAACAAGTGATTATGCATATTCATTTTAGTTATTATTTATTGTGAAAGGTTTTTTTATTACCATTTTCCAAGAAAAAGCAGGAAAAAAATAACATTTAGAATCAAAAACAAACTTTTTATTAATGATCTTAAATTTCAAAACAAAAGACACGCCAATACATTAACATTTTCACCTTAGGCGGAGTGAAAGGATTGTTATTGAAAAATAAACAAACAAAGGCAAATTACTTTGAAATGTGAATGCAAGTAGGAATATCAATAATAGTCCAATGATGAACTCTCGCTCCATGCATCACAAAATTAGGCATTGCTTGCCCTGGTCCATCTTCAACAATAACATTGATTCTTGGAGTGGTCGGATGAGATGCCTAGAATTGCAGAAAATATCCTAATACTTGACAAAAGCAGACTTCGGCTTCAGAACCTCCTTTGTGTTCTTCATGGGAAAACATAGGCCAACGTCATTCTTGTTCACTTTCGGCTCAATAACTTGTTCCCAAGCATTGCTAGAACCTTTCTGCACTATATTTTGAGCATCCTTCAATGAATCAATAAAATCTTCACTCCTTCTGATGTTGTCAATGGACAAAGCTTGGAACTGCATTCCAATAGCGGCTTCGTCAGCTTCTACCATAGTGAAAGAGGATAAATGTGAAATTAACATAGCTTGTTCACCTTCCACAATAACCACAACACCTTCACGGACAAACTTCAATTTCTGGTGTAAGGTTGATGTTACAGCACCAGCCTCGTGGATCCAAGGTCGTCCTAACAAGCAACTATAAGCAGGGAAAATATACATAACATGGAAAGTAATCTGAAATAAATACGGGCCAATATGGATAGCAAAATCCACCTCCCCAATAACAGATCTATGAGAACCATCAAACGCCTTTACAATGATACCACTAGGACGCATCGGAGAACCTTGATATTTAAGCTTAGCAAGAGTACTCTTGGGGATTACATTCAACTCAAAACTATTATCAATCAACATGTTGGACAATGCATCATTCTTGCATTTCAAAGAAATGTGCAAAGCCATATTATGATTCTTCCCTTCAACAGGTAGCTCTTCATCACTGAAACTCAGATTATTGCAAGCTATAATGTTTCCAATCACACTGTTGAACTTTTCCAAAGGCACATCATAATCAACAAAAGCTTGATCCAAGACCCTCATCAGAGACTCAAGATATGCTAAGGAATTCATTAGCCTTCCATAATTGAAATCTTCAAAGGAGTTTGCAATAACTGCTCAACAATCTTGTAATTACTCATCTTGATAATCTTCAAAAGATCATCCATTTCCTTATCTTGAGTGACTCCACTAGTCTTCCCTTCAAACTTCTTAGATTCAGCACTAGTTTCCACAATCTTCTTACCATCATCATCTATCTTTGGAAAATAGGAGCAAATACACGACCACTTTGGATCACACGACTAGCCTCAACATAATCTTCCACATGAGACAAAGTTTGAATTGGAATCTCTATACCTCCTTCTAGAATGGTGGCATTGTACTTATACGACACAGCTTTGTTGGAACTATATGGGACGGGACCAGGTAAACTGATAACCAAATAAGTGACTGGAGCTTTGTGGTGATAGGTCACCTTCACAGGAGTAGGTATATCAAAATATGGTACAATAACATTCACGTCTGCTTCTTCACCAATCTCAGACTTATCAATAGAGAAATATTAATCAGTAGACACATACTCATCAACAAGTTCATCAGATGACCCCTCAATCGTATTAACACTAATGTTGAAACCAACTCTACTTACAATTATCTGAATAGTTCCTTCATCTAACAAATGTTGGATATCTCTTCTTACAAGATCAAAACCACAATGATCTCTGCAGCATATTGAACAACCACCAGTGATGTACTTCCTAACCTTCCATAAAACAAAACGTGGCGTACAAATTCACCAAATCAACATTTGTCTCATTCACATCGTAGATTCAGATTTCTCAAGGAGGACCGCAAACTGCGTTCACTTTAATCTCAGGTTCATCTCTTAGCCTGATAATTTGAACAAGATTTCTATCCATCATATCCTGAAGATCGCTTCTTATCTTGTCACAGCCACGAGTATCCTCACTACACACATTACAAGCAGCATGATCATGTGAACAATAACCAACCTTATAGAGAACAGCATGTATCTTTACAAACTCTCCAATAATCAAATTCACATCATAAACTTTGTTATCCTCATCAACCACATTCACAGCATTTCCCCCTCCATACTTAGGCATCGGGTTCTCTTGCACGTTAGGTCCCATGTCTTTGAAAGACATGACACCAGACCTAACCATCTTTTGTACTTCTGATTTCAACGGATAGCAATTCTGAATACTATGCACAGAGGCTCTCTGATTATAAGCACAAGTATGATCAGCCTTATAATACCACAGTAATGGGTTTGTAACAGCCGAAGGAGACCTAGGTTGCACCAAGTTTCTCTGAATCAATGTTGGAAACAACTTTACATAAGTCATATGGATGGGATCAAAAGGTTTTCTCTTCGGGCCTTGCCCTTGCTGATGCGCTTTATAATAAGGAATTACAGTTGGAGCAACAACAACAACTAGAGTGATAGCAGCAACTTGTTGATGATTCTAAGGACGTGTTCTAGGAAATTTGGTCTTTTTCTCCTGAGCAACAACATTAACATCTTCCTTCTTCTTAGAGAAACCAAAAGATTGATTTTTGGCTCCACTAGATCCTTCTTCTTTCGTCAATCGTCCTTCTTAGAGAGCTTCTTCCAGACAGACTCCCATACCCACCATCTCAGCAAAATCATTTGGTGCAGTGGCTACCATCTTATCATAATAAAATGAACCCAAAGTCTTCAAGAAAACCTTGGTCATCTCCTGCTCACTCAATGGAGGGATAACTTGTGCAGTAAGTTCACGCCAACGCTATGTTTACTCTTTGAATGATTCTTTGTCTTTCTGAGCCATTGCTCTCAGTTGGTCACGATCAGGCACCATGTACATGTTATAATTGTAATGCTTTACAAAAGCTTCACCCGAATCACTAAATGTATGGATGTTGTTGTTGTCTAAGTTCATATACCATCTCAGAGCAGCACCAGTCAAGATATCTTGAAAGAAGTGGATGAGCAGACGTTGATTATCAGTGTGAGTAGACATTCTTCTCAGATACATTATCAGGTGATCACGAGGACAAGAATTTCCCTTGTATTTCTCAAACTCTGGAACTTTAAACTTAGCAGGTACTTTCACATTGGAAACTAAACACAAATCACTGACATTCTCACCAAACAGCTCTTTCCCTTTGAGGGCTTTCAATTCTTTCTGCATCACGTTAAAATGTTCCTAAAACTCATCCATTCTATTGTAGAAGTCCACACTTTCACTTGCAGGAGGAGGAGGATTATTAATCTCATTGTTGAAAACAGGGGTGCGTGCATCATAGGAGGCTCATAAACAAAAGTAGGTTGAGCCAAAGAGGTAATTTAAGCAGCAGGGTTATAATCTTCAAGCATGAAATTCTCAGCCATTCCCCACAGATAACCACGAGGCATACGGTGCTGAACGGCAGAAACAACTAGCACAGCAGAAATATAAACATCTTGCACTTCAGAAATGACGGTTGTCTATTGAGGTTGAATGATACGAGGAGAAAGCGGAGGAGGAGGTGGTGGATGATTTGAATGAGTAAGAGCCATAATCTTCGATGCCCAACGAGGTTCTCTCTTGAGATCCCAAAAGGCATCAGGTTAAGGCAAATGAGAAATAAACCAACGATGCAATATTGGGGTATAACGAATGATCATCCCTTTCTGATAGAAGTTCTGAAGGTGAATAGAGTAATAAGTATCTGCAAGCAACGTGGAAACTGGATTCCCATTCATAAAGATCTGGATAGCATCAACGTCAACAAAGTTGTCAACGTTAGGAAACAAGAACAAACCATAGGCGAGCAAGGAAAAGATAGCCTTAAAAGCTTCTATACTCTTCATATCATCTAAGTAAAGAGCTTTCTTCAACAGAAACGACGCTTGTAAACCTTTGATCCCTCCCTTGGTAGTCATATTAGCTTCAATCTCAGACCTCCTCATATGGGTAATGGCAACAATCTCATGATAATTAGGCTCCTCCTCCAAAACAGTGAAAGGAACATAACTAGTAATAGGTCGATCAAACATATAAGAATACTCCTCTAATGTGGGCACCAACTGATAGTCGGGAAAGGTGAAGCAATGATACAGTGGATCATAGAACTGGACCAATGTAGAAAGAATACCATATTTTATCCTGAGCTTCATCAATGGCACAATAGCTCCATACTTCTTTCGGAAATCCTCTAGACTCTCAATCTCATCAATCAAGCTCTTCAATGCATCTATCTAAGGATCCTTGAAACTGTACTTCCGAGTCTTTCTCTATCCAAAATCCATAGTCAAAGTATACCTGAGATATTTTCAAAGATCAGTATTAAGTTCCTTGACCTGTTGTTTTTTAGAATGTGTATGGGTGTATGAATGCATGATGCAACAATCACACAAAGATCACAAGCATAAGGGTTTAAAGGTTCAACTTCACGAACATGGTGTTAAAGGGTATTATCCATAAGGTATACTAGGCTTTGTCACCTGCAGATCAAGGTTCTAAAAGGGAATTCCCAAATTCTACATTCCTCCATCGAATACTACTAATTTCCTAGTGTACTCAGTAATTAGCAATATTGTCAAGTAAAACTCGTCTGAGTGCAATATCGTGTAATAAATACTTCTGGATTGCTCTGTAATAGTCTCCGCACTACACCTAAAAAGGCCAAGATGGGTTAAGGATTTTACAGCTACTCAACTTCACTGACTCCTAGGTCGAAAGCAATTATGTATTCTCGATCACTCGGTAAACAAAATACCACAGTCAAAGGGGTCTCCACTGAGTAATGGATCTCATGTCTTCTTCTTCGGGATTACTCCCTAAAAGTTAACATGACTATATCGCCCGTCTTATCTTAAGTTTTCCCAAGTCTGGGTATAGGACTCATAAGAGATCACCAAGCACCCTGAAAACCAGGAAAATCCAAACAAATAAGTATACAACAGATATAACATATATAGTACATATATACAAATAAACAAAGATATGGTCAACCCACTTAGATATGGACCAGCAAGAGGCCAATCTGTCCTAGTGAAGTTGCCACTTTTTCTGTAGCGACAAAAATCTTCGAGACTAAGCCATTGATTGACTCAACTCGTAAATATAACAATGAAGTGACCGCCGCACTTTTATTTTATCCAAAGGACTAGGAAAAAGAGCGAATAAAATCCTAAAGAAAATGAGATCAGGGTACGGGGGTTGTTTATGCAAAGGGGATGTATTAGGCACCCTAAGCATCTACGATACTCCGCATGAACCTCTTTGAAAATTTATATTTGTGCTAAAAAAAGTTATGTATAAAATAGATGGTGGAGGTGAAAAGAGAAGTATTTTTTACAATTTTTTATTTGATAGAACTCCCAATGAGTTCCAGGCCTACATATCAACAATGTACAATGTTGAAATCAAAACCCATGTAGTTTGGGTAAAAAAGACTAAAATTGGTGTGTTGGTTAATTTTAAGAGGTATAGACATCATTGTCATATCCGAGTGGTAAACATACTTACTACCCACAATTATGAGAAAGATGCATTTCCTCAACTCAAAGTGGAGGATAGAGCTCATATTTTCATCAACAAGCATCACTCAACACCAAGTGGAAAATATCTCACTTCACTATATATTGTAGAAGTATAGTAGTTCGCATCACTACAAAGAGTTTACAAGAGTCTAATCTTTTTTGAGAAAAATGTTTTAAAGGAGAAAAGCCAAAATGTCTCAAAAAGTTTGAGTGGGGTTGTTGACTTTTTGTCTTAATAAAGATGTCAAATTTATATTAAATCGGCTACTGGTTTATTAAGAAAAGAAGTTTAAAAATGCATTGATCTAAGTCCAAGTTTATTATGAAAGCGGTTCGAGTTTGAAAACAAGAAGCTTTTGAAAAAGGGAGAAGATTTTGAAAATTAAAGAATATGGGGAGGAGGTGAAGGGGCCAACCTATGTACATAAAAAAAGGTGAGGGTAAAATAAAGATCAAATCGGGTAGAAAACTAGTACTTGACATCAAAAGCCAATACAATATTCCATCCTTTGGATTATCGTACAAAACCAACAAACAAGTAACCGGATAAAAAAAATACCAAGTCTTAGATGAATCCATGCCTCAGATGAAATCATGTCTTCAAAAATCGTGCAGAGAAATGACTGTATGTAGAAGAAATCCACTCGTATATGAGTACAAATAGAATAATCTGCATACAGAAAAAATAACCCAAGCACAGACAGAATAACACCAAACTCACAGAGTCTCCGAGCTGAGGTCAAAGTCCTAATCCTAAGTCCAATGTAAATCTCCGAGCATAGAAATAGTAACCAAGTCCAAGAAAAAGAATTAAAAGTTTTTTAGTGTTTAAGTTGGATTATTAAGTATTTTCAAAAGGGAAAAAAGGCTCAAGTGAGCAAATTCAAAATAACAAGTAAATGCTCAAATGAGCAAAGAAAAAATGACATGAAATGTAAATTCTAAAATAAAATGCATAAAGTAAATAGCATAAAAATAAAGACATAAAATAAAAGCATAAAATAAAAGTCAATTGTTAGTAATTAGTAAGGTTATCTGAATGATCATCTTGAAGCTTGCTCATGAAGACTTGCCAGAAGATTGATAGAATCAAAACAACTACACAATAAGTTTCATTAGCTTTTTGTCAAGTATATCATTCATTTTGGAACAATCAAATATTACAACACAGGATCAATGATGATTGAGAATTGATAATTGGACTAGGTTAAATAATACTTATCAGAAGCTTGATAGAATCATAGCGACTACACGACAAGTTTCACAAGTGTTAAACCAAAGTAAAAAACTCAACCATCCTTGGGGCTTGTTAAACATGAAGATTACGCCACCAATTGATCATTTTTCAATTCGGGACAAAATGTAGAGCTATGTTAAGCAATCGCCAAGTAACCTATATAGAGGTCACCCTACAACGAGGTCGGTCAAGCATGATCTATGTGTTGAAAATACAAACGAGAGGAATGATATGTAAATCATCCTCTAATGTTTGCAACACATATAAAAAAGAATGGTCTAAGATGAAGAAGGAGGAGAAATGATATATCAACTTGTATTATCTTATCAAAATTCTTTCATCTTTAAGTTCAACCACTCATATTGGTGGAATAAATCACTAAATATATTATTAACTCAAAGCACCAAAAATGAATTAAATAATTCATTATTTAACAGATTTGAATTAACAATACATTTATCTAACTTCATCAACACCAAAAGTCCATTGAATTTAAAGAGAAATTTGGCATTCAAGATTACAATCCAAGGCAAACATCAAAAGAATGGAGTAGGAGAAGAGTAATCATCAAAAATAGCTCAAAAAACAAGCCAAAAACATTTTGACTTCAGTGAAAATCGATTGTACTCTAGTGCAAATTGATTTGCACTGAGTATTTTTCAAAATCTGCGCAGAAAAAGAGCCCATGCAATCGATTGCACCTTGATGCAAATCGATTGCTCATTGTTAAAACCATAAAAATTACTTTTCAAAAGGCCAAATTCTTGTTCAAACTTTTCACCAAACACCTTGTGATCTTTGATTCAATTGAGCACGAAAATTCCAAATTTTTTTGAGAAATCAACATCAATGGAACTAAAAACAACATTGCTCAATGAATCAAATCACAAGAATTATCAAGAGAACACATTATAGAAGATGAAGATCTCAACTCACCACTTGTAGGTCTTGAAGAATTGACAATAGTAACACTTCACAAATTCCTCAATTCAACTCCAAAAATCAGAATCACAAGCTTAGATATAGAGAATTGATGAAGAAAGAGTGCTTGTATGGAGGTTTAGCTCAAAGATTAACAAATTCCAATTAAGAATCTACTAAAATTTTATGAAGAAGAGCTTTGGTTGAATTGGGAGGATGAGGAGAATAAAGAGAATATTTTTGGCAAGGTGAGTTTGGCTATCGAAAGCTTGAAATTTGAATGAGATAAGGCCTCTATTTATTGGATTTAGGCTTGGAAATTAGTGGTGGTTTAGAATTTGGTTTGGGTATGGAATTAGCCTTGGAAAATTGAATTTGGAGCCAAATTTGAATCAATTTGTGATTATGTCATCAAATGAGGGTGTATGATCTGCTTAATGATTATACAATTGTGGAATTTTGAGTGATCAAAGAATAAAAAGAAAATAAAAAGAAAATAAAAAGAAACTAAAAAATAAATTGGAGCCAAAACTCACAAACTTGAAAATTGCCTCATGTATTTAGATTTTCGCGTGTGCAAATCAATTGCACTGAGTTTTTTTAAATTTGCACTAAAATCAACAAGTGCAATCGATTACTCCTTGGTGCAAATCGATTGCACTACAACAAAAAATTGAAAAATTGGTGCAAAACAAGTTTGGGGGGAAAGAAACACTGGAAAACTTTCACTTGTCAGATGCTTTTGCTTGATACCTACAAATTAAAAAATACACAGAGAAAAAAATATTTTTGGTATTTTAATCAGATATTAGTAAAAAGAAATAAATGCAAATCAAACACAGAAGCAGTACACAATCAGGGTGCTTGGAAATATCATGAGAGCAAACATAAGAATAGGACAACCATGATACCCAGTCCTTTTTTCTAATCTTGATCCATTGTGATGATGAGATGATGAGGTATCTTAGGGGTAAAAATTGGTGTACAACACCTATAGGCAATTTGTGTGTTCCCAACTATTTGGAATTGCATGAGTGCAATATGCTATGATGTTGTTTGTGCTTCTATATTTTGTGTTTCTATTGTGTAAATTTACTCTGTTTCTTTTTGTCAATATGTTGGCTAAAAAGGGGAGTAAACTGTTGTGTCCTGATGTTATATCACATGTCTTGAAATGTTGATTTAGCATTGGGATAGGAATGTGTGCTAGTGCTTATAGAAGAGTAGTTGTGTGTTTATTGTGTGCTACTGCTTGTGGAAGAGTATCTTTGTGTTTGGTTGCTTATGCAATCATTGAGAGGGAGCATGAGTTTTTCATGCTTGTGTGTGTTGAAGCTTCAGCATGTAGCTTATGTTGTTCCATTGCAAGTGCTCTGGTGTGGGTTTGCCCTTGAGGGGAGAACCTATTATGTGTGACAAGGAGAATTCCGCACCTGTCTATGTGTACAAGCTTTTGAGTTGTGTTTGTACAAAGTTTACATCATCAGCATGTAGCTTGTATTTTTGTTTTTTTCCTCTCTCCAATTGGATTTGGTTTTTGGTTGTTTTAGCCAAAATTTGTCAAAGGGGGAGATTGTTAGTTCCATGGTTCTATGGTTCGCTGAATTTTGGCTAAGCATGGTTCTAAACAGGGTTCTATTTTGATGTTGAGTAAGATGGTTCCGCATCTTTATCAATTATTATAACAGTTTTTGATGTTATGTGTTTTGTGCCATATGTCACAGAAAATGTTGTGACATCCTGAGGTTGATGCAGTAGGCGCTAATTTTGGATATCCTTGAAGATTTAATTTGAAGATATGATTATCTAGAATATTTTGTACTCATTATAGGTGCATTCTAATCAAGGATTTTGTTTAAAACGTGTGCAGATTTGATTGGTTACTAAAAAGGATTGATTGATACCTTTTCGGAAACCTTTATGAAGATTGTTTCTATTTTTGTGGAGAATATTCTGCAAAGATTTTTTAGCTGAAGATTGGAGTTGATTGAAGAATCCAAGACTGTCCAAGCCCAAATGATGGAAAGCCCATATGATATCTTTTCTAAAAGCTAGGGACATCAAAGATTGGAAGGCTTTTCTAAAAGGATGGAAGCATCATGCCGTGAAGATCATTGACAAAGATGGGTAAGAGGTTAAAACTGATACAATCAAACCTGGAGAAGAGTGGAATGAAAATGATGATAAGGAAGCTATTGGAAATTCCAAGGCTTTAAATGCTATATTCAACAGAGTACACAAAAATTTCTTAAGGATGATTAATATGTGTACCGTGGCCAATGAGGCTTAGGTAACTCTCAAGAAAACATATGAAGGTACCTCTAAAGTGAAGAACTCAAGACTTCAGCATCTCACTTCCAAATTTGAGATATTAAATATGAATGATTATGAGATAAATCAAGAATATCTAATGAAGATTCTTGAAATTTCTAATGCATCAAGTGCCTTGGGAGAGAAGATGCCAGAAGCAAAGCTGGTCAGGAAGATTCTTAAGTCATTTCCTAGGAAATTTGGCATGAAGATCACAACTATTGAAGAAGCTTAGAACATCAACAACATAAGAGTTGATGAACTCATTGGGTCACTTCAGAAATTTGAATTGGCTATTATTGACAAAGCTGATAAAAAGAACAAAAACATAGCTTTTGTATCCAACTCTGAAGATGGTAAAGGTTAAGTTGGACTGGATACTGATGAGGATTTTCCTAATATCATTGTTCTTCTTGGAAAGCAATTTAATGGGGTATTAAAAATATTAGACATAAGAGGGAGATCAAATGTCAGGAACACCTCATCTGACATTGGTAATATAGAAAATCCTCAGAAGAATACTATGTCTGAAGAAAACGCAATCAAAGAAAATGTATTCAGTATTGTGAGTGTGAAGGTTATGGTCATATCAAACCAGAATGTCCCACCTTTCTCAAAAGGTAGAAAAAGGGATTTACTATGTCCTGGTCTGATGATGATGAGTCAGTAAATGAGGCTAACGATGAATCTGCAAAATTTGTGGTGGCTTTGTGTTGCACCCCAAAATTTGCCCTCCTATCTCGATTTTATTTGGCTTAGGCTTCTGTCATACCCCAAAATTTTCCCTCCTATTTCTCAAGACATTTTACACATCCATACTCAAGGATTCCTCAAGGGTTGATTTGACAAACCCTCTCCTAGGCAATCAACCCAAACTAGGGTTTGACAATTCTCAGATCCAGATGGACTTCCAACATCTCCAATGGTCATCATGCCTCCTCATATGCTTCAAAGATTCTCCTTGTCAAGTTTCAAGCCTTACAAGTCAAATTTCCTCAGACAATTCCTCAGATGGTTGAAAATCAGTTGTATTGGACAAAAAGTCAACTATGGTCAACATACAATCAAACTTCATGATTTTTGGTCAACATCCTCATTTTGAAGTTACATTCATCATTTGATCAAGGGTTGATCATGATTCATCAAGAAAACTCAAGATTTGCTCAAAAGTCAAACTTTCCAAATTAGGGTTTTCTAGTGAAAAGTCAACCAAACTTTGACTGAGCATAACTTCTTCATACTTTCTCAGAAATTTTTCCATCACCTCTCATTTTGAAGGAAATTCAATTCTCTACAACTTCATGTATCACAAGAATGTTCAAAAAATGCTTCATTTGGAAGGTATGGATCAAAATATTACAGGTCCTTTTCAAAGTCAACAAAAAGTCAACTTTTTGTTTTGAAGATTTATTGAGCATGGAAACTCCAATTGAGATGAAACCAAAGAGGTTGGTTAGAGGACACTTAGAGATTTCTAAAAAGTCAAAGAACACCCCAAAATGGGGAAAATTGAGCAAAATACACCATTCAGAAGTTGGGCATTTTTGAACAATTGCACAAAAGGAAATATTTGTCAAAATCCAATTTTTTCCAAATGGGCCTATAATTTTATGATTCAAACTTGATCATAATATTATTTGTGACCTATTGATGCCTTGCCATGACAACTTTCTATTTTATTGATTTATTTTTGAATTTAAAACCATTTAATTCAAATTTAAATTATATAAAATATGAAAATAAGATATATTTTCAAAAGGAGTGGATTTTTATCAAACTTGAGGTCCAAGATAGCCCACAAAACTTGTCAATTTCGTGATAGCTTGCATATGGAAGAGAAAATCAAATTTTCTCCAAAATTTGATTTTATTTGAAAGAAATTTATTTCACATTCAATATCCAATCTTTTTTCCTTCTTTTTGCTCCAGCATTTCACTCTATAAATACCTAGTGCATTGCCAAGAACAAAAAACGAAACCCTAGCCCTTACAACAACCCTCACTTTGCTCAAATTTTTCTCAAAGTTGTGAAAATTGATTTTGAAGTTCCAGTCAGTTTCAAGGAAAGCCAACCATCCAAACGTGTTCCTTGACATCCCAACAATCATTCCCAGCCTTTACTTGAAGCCAAGACTGCCCAGATCGTGCCATACATCAAGCTCCGATTTGGTATTTTTCATAATTTCAGTTTTCTTATTTCATGCGTTGTTAACTGCTTTTGTGTGTTTGAATGGGTTCAAGACATCTAATAGGTCATGAATGATGCATCTCATGCAAGCATACACGTAGAAATCACAGATCACCATGGCTAGGGCTTTTTGAACTGTTTGAATCGAACCGGTTGATACAGGTGTTTTCAGGGCAAACGAACACCACCATCGTGTTCGCACCCTCGATTTAGGGGGTAGGTACCTTTGTCTTTAATTTCGCGATTTTGCAAGTTTCAATTTCAGGTTGGCCGGAGAAGACGACCGGAGCTAGGGCTCCGGCGTCGTTGACTTGCTCTGACCGACGATGGCTTGTGTGGCGTGATCGTGCTCTCTAATTCGTCCATCCGTTCCAGCTGGGGTCCACGCGTGCTGACTTGGTTTGAAACATATCCATGACACGTTTACACTTATATTCAATTGATTCCAGTTTCACAAACACCAAATGCACAATGGCTCAGTGGTTAAGGCGTTGGTATGTGAAGATGCTCTCCATGGTCCTTGGTTCGAACCTGGTCAGGACCAAATGTTTTTCTCTTTTTACAAACTAACTTATATTTTTCATATTTTCTTATTTTTCTTTAATATTTTCCATCTAATTTATTTTATCTTCTAATATTTTTATCATGCATTTAAAAAACACCAAAAATATTTATTTTTTGCATACTCATCAGAAAAATGCTTATTTAATTTTTTAAAATTAAAAATATTATTTTTGCATGCATATTTAATTTAATTTCTAATTAATCATTTAAATAGCTTTTAATTGTTTTTAAATTATCAAATAAACTCCAAAAATTACCAAAAAATTATTTTATCATATTAATGTCATTATTAACTCAAAAACTTTTTCTCATTCAAAAATGCTTATTTTTACTAACATTTTCCTCTTATGCAATTTTCTTCCGTTTTTCGATTTTGCATCTGTTCACAGGTTATACCGTTTCGGACAATTTTTTATTGCTTTTCTTTTCCAATTATGTAACTGCCTATGGGATGTAATAGTTTAATTAGGACTTTTATTTTCCACACCTTCAATTATGTATCTGCCCCAAAGCCATGTAATAGCGTAGGACTTTATCTTTCCGCACTTTACATTTCCGCAATTTACTTTCCGCACCCTATAAACTGCTAGTAATTAGGCGTGTATGGATAGATTAAAATTGGACATAGATCACACATAACTCCAAGATAAAAATATCCGAATCAACACACTCTTTTCACATGCACCCTTAATTCTCTCGTTGTTTTAATTCAAATGGTCAAGTCCTCGAACGTAGAGGTATTCTAGCACCGTTGCCTTCAAAAAAATCATCATAGTCCCTTCGATACAAAGATCATAAGACCCATGATGTCGCCTCCGAATACATGATCTTGACCCTCGATTGTCGCCTACGAAAAATGATGATAGTTCCTTCGAATGTGCTAGGATACTTCCTATAAGTTGCCTTCTATGACCATACGATGTCCCTTCGAATGTCCCGCTTACATCCAACGAATGGGGTTACCTACCAACTAATGGTATGGATAGCACTATTCTAAAGGAACGTAAAATAGTACAAAAACGACCAAATTCTGAGTAGGTAATAAGACTTTTAGTTGCTTGCTCTATCAAAATACTTTTTGCACCTCACACTTTTGTCAAAGTTCAAACTCTTTTCAAAAACGAAACATTTCCGAACACTTTGTATACATTTCTACATGAATCATTACAAAGTCAAAGCGAAATGCCTCTTCAAAAAAATTTTGTCAAACACACAGAAAGCACAATTTTTAAAGTGATCTAAGAGCAACTAAGAGCCCGTAGATAACTACGGATGGAAAGGGTGCTATACCTTTTTTCATAACCTTCTCCTTACTCGAATCTAACGAAGGTCTTTTTCGTACTTTTACCTTCCTTTAATTGATAAAAGAAAAGTCGGTGGCGTTGCTATCCGCACATTTGCGATACAAAAATCTCAAAGTCGTTCACCGTATGTAATGGCGACTCGGGGAGACACCTAAAGAGAGAATGCCTTAAGGATTTCTAGATCACCTTTATTTTTCGTTTGACTTTCTTGCTTTATCTTTAAGGGTTGCTTGGGTATTATATTTGTGGGGATCCTACACCGGATTCGGTTTCCTTTTAGGTAAGTAGCAATAAATCGCACTGCTAGACGATATCGAAACGGTCAACATGATGGCTACGTTAGTGTGACACTTTGGATGTCCCGATACTCTTCATTTCCAAGTTGAGGATAGTATTTGGCTTTTGCGTGGTGTCATCAGCACTAACTTAACTTTTAGAACCTTAATTGACCCATCTTGGCCATTAAAAGGTAGTGAGATGGCTGGCTTTGGTGGTAAGGTTGGTCGATACTCGATGCTACGCTCATTGAGATCCGACTTTGGGATATTTTCGTCGACCACTTGGTAGTCGATTGAAATAAACGCCACGAGAAAGATCAATGGTATGAGATTCCTAGAATCCGTTACTATTATAGGACAGATGAACCAACTCAAACTTTTGGTGGGGTAATCACCTATACCTCATGCAAGCCTTAAACCTAGGCTCATTGTGTGAATTGTTTGTGTGTGCTAAACATGACATCATGACATCATCACATTGCATATCATTTCTAACTATTTCAAGGACCTAGGGATTTATCTTTGCTTTGTTTTGTAGGTATTATGGCTTCTAGAAAGACTATCCGAATCAACTTCATGGGTATACCTTCTCAGCTCAAAGAATTGGTTTCAGAGATTCCCGATCATGCTCAGTTCATCAAAAGACATGGTTATCTACTTGACTTGGTTATCTCCGGTTTTGAAGAAGATATGATGCATGTATTATTCCAATTCTTCGATCCGAAACATCATTGCTTTACATTCTCAAATTATCAGTTGGTTCCTACCTTGGAAGAGTTCTCTAAGCTACTTGGGGTACCTATTCTTGACCAAATGCCATTCACCGGTTTGGAAAAGGTTCCTAGGTACGAAGACATCGCATCAGCCTTACATCTTAAGCGCTCAGACATTGAAGCCAATTGGGAAACTAGAAGCGGAGTTAAGGGTTTACTTGCTAAGTTCCTGATTAAGAAAGCCCGAGAATTCCTCAAAGTTATGAGTTTCCATGCATTCGAAGACGTTGTGGCCTTGCTAATCTATGGTTTGGTTCTATTCCCTAACTCTGATCAATTCATAGATGTCAACGCCATCAAGTTGTTTCTTACCCGCAATCTAGTGCCTACTTTACTTGGAGACATCCTACATTCTCTCCACACTCGTACTATCAAGAGACAAGGAACTCTCATGTGTTGTATACCGTTACTTTCCAGGTGGTTTATTTCGCACCTTCCTCCATCAGTTTTGAAGAACGAGCAAAGGATGAAGTGGTCTCAAAGGCTAATGTCACTCTCTCATTTAGATATCCGTTGGAATCTTTTCTCTCAAAAGGACTTCACATTCATTGAGCGTTGTGGAGAATTCCCTAATGTACCACTACTTGGTATAAGGGGAGGTATTACTTATAACCCTTCTCTAGCTCTACGTCAGTTTGGTTTTGCTCGAAGAGATGGTCCACATGATATGCTTCTCCAAGATATTGTGTTCGATTACAACCATGATCTCCAAAATTACCGACGAAGGTTCATACACGCTTGGGGCATGGTAAAGAAGACTGATACCAAGACTTTGGGGCACCAAAACTCCATTCCTTGGGAACCTTACCTCAAATGGGTGCGAGCTCGAGCTCAAAACCTCATGATGCCATTCACGCCTGTTTTACCAGTAATTGTGGAACCTGTTGCTATAAGTGACGTACCCTATACTGTTCTCCATCCTGACATGCCTACTGATTTTGAAGACTTGAAGAGGTCTTGGATTCAGATCAAAGAAGAAAGGGATACATTCGAAGCTCAGTGTTATGCAAGCGACAAGAAAGCGCTAGAGTTGACCAAGCTACTTCACGAGGAGCGAAACATCAACGCCTACCTCGGCACCAAGAGGAAGCACCCATGGGAGACTTAGAGCTTTAGGATTTTTATGCTTTCCTTTTATTGTTTTGAACTATCTTTTGTACTTAAAAAGAAAGAGAATAAAAAGAGAACTAATAAATGTTTGTTTGTGCTTGTTTAACAAATTTAAATCTCTAAGGTCCTTGAAAACATTGCATTGCATCTGCATAAAAATTGCATATCATGGCATAACATCTCATAACAGGTACATTGAAGATTGGTTTTCTCATTTTCTCGTTATTTATTTTAGCAGAAATGGCTCTTGAACAGTCTGTCAAAGATCTCCAGGCTCAGAATGCTCAGTTCCAGGAAATGTTCACCAGCATGGTCCAAGGCCAAGAAGATCTGAAGAAGCTCATCAACAGAGAAAGAAGAGGGTCGTTGGTGTTCTCAACATGGGCAGACGTTACAAAGGTGGTCCTAAAGTGGTCAGTCACATAGAGCTCTCAGAAGGAAGTGTCAAGAATGAGGGGAGTGTCAAGGGCAATGAAGAAGGCAGCCAGCGTGAGTCTAAGAAGGAGAGAGAAGATCGCTATGATCATGACCAGTACTCTGATGAAGATGACAAGTACAAACAACTTGAAGACCGCCTGAATGCTGTGGAAAACCTGAAGATGTCCGGGCTGAATTTTGATGATTTGAGTCTTGTCCCTGGTGTGGTGATTCCTCCCAAGTTCAAAGTTCCAACTTTTGCCAAGTATGATGGCATTTCTTGTCCGAAGTTGCATTTGAAGTCCTATGTTCAGAAGATCAACCCCCACACTGATGGCAGAAAGTTATGGATGCATTATTTCCAAGAGAGTCTGTCCGTAACTCAGTTGGAGTGGTATTATCAGCTAGAAAATGACTGTATCCGTACTTGGAGTGACTTAGCAGATGCTTTCTACAGGCAGTATGAGTACAATGCTGAATTGACACCCACTCGCATGCAACTACAAAGCCGGACTCACCGAGCTTATATTGACAGGAGAACGCATTGAAGCTGGTATCAAGAGTGGGAAGATTCATGTAGAGACATCTTCAAATGCTGCGAAGAGATCTTTTGGTGGTAAGAAAGAAACTAATGATGTGTATGGTCAGAAAAGCCGAGCCCATACCGACTGTGCTCAATCAGGGGCCAGATTCCAATCCTACATCAGATAACCTCAGACAACGCGCAGAGCTTAATACACCACGAAGACAGTTTAAGATCAACATGCCGTTGTCACAAGCCTTGCAACACATGTTGAAAGCAGAGCTGATTACTTTGAAGGATCCTCCTTAGAGTGTCAACACTTCCTCTCCGAGATACAATCCTAATGCTAAGTGTGCTTACCACTCCAATAGCCCAGGGCACGACACTGACAACTGTTGGCCTCTGAAGAACAAGATTCAAGATATGATTGAAGCTAAGCAGATTGAGTTTGATCCTCCTGTTGAGACTCCGAATGTGATCAACGCGCCTATGCCTAACCATGACAAGAGTACCAATGTTGTTGGTGAAGATACTTATGTTTTCAACATAGTGACTTGACCATTCCTCTGATGACTGTTAAGAAGAATTTGCTACAAGCCGGTGTCAATCCAGGATGCCCAGAGAATTGTCGTTGGTGCCCATCTGCACCTAATGGTTGTGCTTGGTTGAGAAGACGTGTTCAGTGCATGATGGATAACCGTGAGATATTATTCCTGAAACCACCTGTGGAGAGTCTGTGTGAAGACATGTCTAAGAAACTGAAGATCGAAGATGTGAATGAAGTTGTACCGTCTGCATGGGATACCTTGGGTCAGCCAAGTGGAAGGTTTGATTACATGGTAAAGTACACTGTTCCTGAGAGCTATAAGATTCCTATTGAAGATGTCAAAGCGACCGGATGGGGTGACGATTTCCCGGAAGACTATGCTGATGTTAACACAATAAGAATTTCCTCTGCTGATTATGTGCCTAGAGTGGCACCTCTTATCATCACTTCTCCCAGAACAATCCCATATTCCTCTAACAAGGCTATTCCTTGGAACTATGGAGCTGATGTTTACTATCATGGCGTCAAGCAAGACCCTCTGACCATTGAAGATCTTACAGTTGAAGCTACCATTCCTGACATCGACAACATCACCGGATCAAGTAAGGTGACCAGAACCGGAAGAGTTTTCTCCGTAAATCTCTCCTCCAAAAGACATCATGACTCCAAAGATTCCAAATTATTCAATCCATTCCCAAGCTAGAGGAAGGAACCAAAGTGACTCATCCGCCGCATGTATGCCAAAGGAAGTTGTTGAAGACACCTCCAAACAAGAAATGGAGGAAATTCTGAAGATTATCAAGAAGAGTGACTACAATGTTGTGGAACAGTTGGGACAAACTCCGTCCAAGATCTCCATTCTTGCTCTACTCTTGTGCTCTGAGGCTCATGCTAACGCCTTGGTGAAGTTTCTGAAGAATGCTCACGTACCGCAAGACACTTCGACTGACCAGTTTGAAGTTTGTATTGCTAGCCTGGCTGCCAACAACGGCCTAGGTTTCTCTGACGCTGATTTGACTCCTGTCGGCAAGAAACACAACAAGGCCTTGCACATCTCTGTCGAATGCAAGGGCATTACATTGTCTCATGTTTTGGTGGATACCGGTTCTGCTCTGAATATCCTTCCGAAGATTGCTTTTGATCGACTCGATGTTGAAGGACTGGTTCTGAAGCCCAGTGACATTATTGTGAGAGCTTTTGATGGTTCTAAGCGAACAAAGGCTTGAGAGCCTATTCTCCTAAAGTCGGTTCCGGACTTTTGATTCCACTTTCTTTGTCATGGACATCCGTCCACTTACTTTGCCTACTCGGACGCCTTGGATACATGGGGTAGGCGTTGTTACCTCTACCTTACATCGGTCAAGTACCGGTGAAAGGGAAGGTTGTTGGTGAAGAAGAATATATGGTCACTCATCTACTCATTCCGATACTCGAGATGGAAGGTGAATTCTTCGAGACTGTTAAGCTTTTGAAACAATACCCAGTCGTGTCTGACTCTCCCGCACTCCCGGTTGCTAAAGTTCCGCCTAGGATGGCCTCACTGAAAGATGCCCAAGCTGCTGTTGAAGAAGGAGGAAGTACCATTTGGGGACAGCTCCCTGATCTTCCTTTCAAATCTGACAAGACTGGTTTAGGCTTCACCATCAAAGGTCGGAAGATGATACGCCGCGAACGTGCCGGCCAACTTCCTTTCCGTATCAGCCAGAGTGGAGTCTATGCTATAGAAGACGACGACAACGGCTTCGACATCAGCAAATGGATCTTCCCAACTTCCGATAATGGGCTCAGCAATTGGAAGACTAAAGATGTCATACCAATCTCCTTTAGACAGGAGTAATTGCTCTTGTTTTTGTTTTGCTTTTCGTATTTTCTATGTTCTGAACAATAAACTCTAAAGCCTAGTGCCTTGCCTGGGGCATCATGGCTCGTTTGTGAGGGTTATTATCATCATTTGCATATTTTCATTCAATAAAATCGTTGGACTTTGCATTCAATTGTTGTTTTCTTTCTTTTACTTTATCACCCTTCAAAAGCTATGTGTTTCTTTACACACCCACGTGATACACGTAATCACTCGAATCTCGTTGATAGCTATGCTATTGCTAAATATGACTTCGATAATCCGATCTACCAAGTCAAGACGAAAGTGAGGAAGGTTGTGAAGTGCCGGAGAACTTGTCACAAAGAAGAAGAGCGAGTTATACAACCACACGAAGAGCAAGTTGAGGTTGTGAATTGGGTATCGATAAAGATGTAAAAGAGATCAAGATAGGAGCGGGTCTTGAGAACAGTATCAAAGAAAGGTTGGTATAGATGCTACGAGACTATATTGAGGTTTTTGCTCGGTCATACAAAGACATGCCCGGTTTAGACATTGATATTGTGGTACACCGATTGCCGACAAAAGAAGGTTTTCTCCCAAGAAATGTAAGGTCCGCGACGCGCCCGAGATGTCGAGAAAATCAAAGCCGGGTTATGAAGCGCTCAACGCCGGTTTCCTAGCTGTTACTTCCTATCCACAGTGGGTTGTTAATGTGGTGCCTGTGCCCAAGAAGGATGGAAAGGTAAGAATGTGTGTGGATTACAGAGATCTGAACAAAGCAAGTCCGAAAGACGATTTCCCACTCCTCATATTGATGTTCGTTGACAACACCGCCAAAGATAAGGTTTTCCTTCATGGATGGTTTCTCCTACATAATCGATCAAAATGGCTCCGAAGACATGGAGAAAACTACTGCTATACTGGGGCACTTTCTCGCTAAGGTTATGCCGCTCGGATCAAGAACGCGGGCGCCACTTATCGATGCTATGGTAACACTATTTCATGACATGATTCATCGAGATAGAGGTCTACGCCGATTTACATGATAGCTCGGTCATGATCAAGAAGAACATCTTGATCATTTGCAGAAACTATTTGACAAATTGAAGAAGTATAGACTGAGACTTAATCCCAACAAGTGCACCTTTGGAGTCAGATCCGATAAACTCCTAGGGTTTGTCGTCAGTGGAAAAGGTATTGAGGGTGACCCCGCCAAGTTTAAAGTTATCCAAGAAATGCCAGCTCCCCGCACAGAGAAGGAAGTCAGAGGTTTCTTGGGCCGATTGAATTACATTGCCAGATTCATTGCACACTTAACTGCTACTTGTGAGCCAATCTTCAAGTTACTTAAGAAAGATCAAGTGGTGGAATGGAATGACGATTGCCAGATCTCTTTTGACAAAATCAAGGAGTACCTACAGAATCCTCCTATCCTGATGCCGCCTGCCGAAGAAAGACCTCTTATCATGTACTTAGAAGTGTTAGAGAACTCAATGGGGTGTGTGTTGGGGCAACATGACGAGTCTGGTCGAAAAGAGTATGCAATATACTACCTTAGCAAAATGTTTACCGATCGTGAAACAAGATACTCACAAATCAAGAAAACTTGCAAATTTGGTCGCTCACGACTAAGACAAGATATGTTGACTCACACTACCTTGTTGATTTCAAGATGGATCCGATAAAATACATATTTGAGAAACCATCTCTCCTGAAGAATAGCAAGATGGCAAATGATCTTGACCGAATATCGACATCCAAAGACACTTCTAAAGCGATCAAAGGAAGTGTAGTAGCCGATCATTTGGCTCATCGTCAGATGACTAGCAGCCTATGCGTTCAATTTCCGCATAAAGATGTTTTACTAGTTACAGATTAGAAGAACTGTGCCCAGACGAAGGACCCGACCAAGGATCCCGATGGACCATGGTCTTTGATGGAGCCTCAAACGCACTTGGCAATGGCATTGGCGCCATCATTACATCTCCTATGTCCTTTCACCGCCAGATTATGTTTTTTGCACTAACAACATCCGAATACAAGCGCATCATGGGTATCAAAGTCTATTGACTTAAGAATCAAGTTCTTGCAAGTATACGGAGACTGCTTTGGTGATCAGGCGAGGATAGTGGGCATCCGAATCTCATTCCATATCGACAAGATGTTTCGAGTTTGATCCCCTACTTGAAGAAATCACTTTCAATCACATCCCACGAGAAGAGAATGCGGTGGCGATTGGCTACTATGTCATCTATGTTCAAAGTTAGATGGGACAACGAGGCTGCCCAGATCATCATTGAGAAGTTTGACGAACCAACATATTGTTATGAGCTCGATACAGAAGAGAAACCTTGGTACTATGACGTGAAAAGGTATCTTGATACTCAGGAATATCCCGTAGGGGCATCTGTCAATGATAAGAAGTTTTTGAGAAGGTTCGCATCCAAATTCTTCCTCAGCAACGGCATCTTATACAAACGCAATCACGGCTTGTGTTTACTCCGCTGTGTGGACCAGAAAATAGCGGAACGTATCATGGAAGAGTTACATGAAGGCGTATTTGGTACCCACTCCAGTGGACGCACCATGGCTAAGAAGATTTTGAGAAAGTTACTATTGGTCCACCATGGAAGTCGATTGTCACCGCGCCGATCTTGTCACAAATGCCGACGCAGACAAAGTGCACGTACCTCTAGTACCTCCGAATGTTCTATGTCCTTGGCCTTTGCAATATGGGGCATTGACATGATCGGAGAAATCAAGCAGCCCCAACGGACATCGTTTCATCCTTGTGGCAATTGATTACTTCACCAAGTGGGTAGAGGCAGCCTCGTTCGCATCTGTTACCAAGAGTGTTGTGGCTCGATTCATCAAGCACAATCTTATCTGTCGGTACGGCACTCACGAAAGGATTATCATAGATAACGGTTCTAATCTCAACAATAAGATGATCACCGAACTCTGCACACAGTTCAAGATGAAGCATCACAATTCTTCTCCTTATCGGCCTAAGATGAATGGCGCAGTGGAAGCCGCCAACAAGAATATTAAGAAGATTATACAAAAGATGACAGTAACTTACAAGGATTGGTATGAGATGTTACCTTTTGCTCTTCATGGTTATCGCACTACAGTACGAACATCCACAGGGGCAACCCCCTTCTCTCTTGTATATGGTATGGAAGCAGTCCTACCAATTGAGGTTCAGATACCCTCAACCAGAGTCCTCCAGGATGCAGAGTTAGGCGAAGACGATTGGATCCAAACTCGCCTCGACCAGATTAACTTGATTTATGAGAAACGACTCGCGTCCATCTGCCATAGACAGATCTATCAGAAACAAATGATCAAAGCATTTAACAAGAAGGTCAAGCACCGAGTCTACCAAGTCGGTGATCTAGTAGTCAAGCGCATCATTCTTCCACAAGGTGATCCCAGGGGAAAATGGACTCCCACCTATGAGGGACCATTTGTGTTCAAGATAGAATTTTCCGGCAGAGCTATGATACTTAGCACCATGGATGGTGAAGACTTCCCACACCCTGTGAACGCAGACATAGTCAAAAAATACTACGCATAAAAGAGACCCGCTAGGTCGACTGACCTAGGCAAAAATAAGGGCATCCTGGTGAACCAAAAGGTTCGGGCAAAATTAAGGATACATACAAAACTCAGACACCGCAGCGAAAACCGAAAAGGCGGCTTGGGCAAAAGGGTATCCCGAGACTAAAACCCGAAAGGCGCCTAAGAAAAGTTAGGGATTTAAGCGCACGACTATGCCTCGCCCGATCACCTACTTCGCACTACTATCAGCATTCAAGATTCAAATGGCGAAAATCAATCCACTCACTTTCTACTGACAGCAAGGAGATGAGATAGTTGAAATATATGAGTACTAGCATAGTTGGAGCTTAACGAGATTGTTTCCGCGTAGCTTTTTACCTTTCCTGTGTACGAACTACTTGGCCATACGCCACATTTCAAATAAATACGAGTTCTTTCTCTTTACAATTTTTGCTGTTGTCGTTTGCATAAAGTCCAATGTTTGCTTTGAATGATTATATGCATCTGACAATAAATATCTATTCACGAACATGCGAAAAGTAAGTATACGAAAGTAATTACTACAGGCTCTAGGAATTGAGATGACGACGAAAAGTCACCAAAACATTTTCCCCGCAGAGCATGATCCCCACAGAGGTGTCGCTAACAACAAACCTTCCCCAGCGGAGTGTACGGTAGTCCCCGAGCAGTGATTTCATTCAACTAAACCATGTGACAACAGATTTCCAAGCAGTAACGATTTATCTCCAGTAGAGGTATCTCCAGCAAAATGGCTCTCAGCAATCATCATTTCCCCCGATAGCAGCAGTATCCAGACCGGAAACTTGGTCAGATAGTGCATCGGAGGAAACCTACACCTGTTATTCCCCAGCCAGAGATTTCGACGGGCTCCAGATCCTTCTAACCCGGTCTCCCAGCAACTATCAAATACTCTCCAGCAGGATTTACACGTAAGATCCCCAGTAGAGTACCTCCAAATTTCTCCCAGCAGGGTCTATGTGCAAGATCCTCAACAGCGTGTCTCTCGACCTCTACCAGCCTCAAAAATATCTAGGCCCGAGACTTGGTCAGATAGTGCATCGGAGGAATCGAGGTTATCTTTCTTCTCAGGATTTCCATCTGTCTTATCCCCAAACAAAAGTCAGAAGTCCTCAGGCAGAGCATCCACATCTTCTTCAAGATGGATATGTTTTGAAATACCACAACATCTATCATTCATACATTACTCATAAAAGTCATAATATATGCATATGTCGTTCATACACATCGTCATGCATCATACTTTGCATAAGACTAACGATACTCTATCAAAGTTTCTTTTGTTTTTCCCAAAACAGGTGAAAATCATTTCTAAAAAACAAACAGGTCCAGATTAATGCCCAAGACGGAAAACTATTCGAACGAAACTAGTTGTCCTCAACGATTAATCACCACATTGTCCTCCGACAACCGATCTAGGATTAATACCAAGCCAGACGGAAAACTATCTGAACGATCACAAGTTATCCTCCGATAACAGGCATTGGACCAACACCCGAAGCACAACAGGGAAGCTGTCCATATTTTGCCAACTATTATCCCCTCAGAGTAATCAGCACGAAGATTTATTCTGACTCTCTCTTATTATTAACAGCAACTACAAAGTTTGGCGTACGACTCAGTTGCCTTGGATGGCATCTTAAGCCCATCTCCGATTACTTGTCAACATTTCTCCACTTTCAGAATGCTGCATATTTGGTTAAAAAACCAATACCAACCAATAACTTCATTCAAAGACAAGCACGAAGTCTAACGCACGACCCTCTCCGGATGGCATCTTAAGCCCATCTCCATGCCCCCTTTCATCTACAGAGCCTAGCGTACGGCTCACTCCCCAGCATCGATCTTTCTAGATGGCATCTTAAGCCCATCTCCGACGATTCTCCTATTCAGACGACATCTCGAGTCTAGCGTACGACTCATTCCCCAGCTTCTCCAAATGGCATCTGTAAGCCCATTCCCGCGTCATCACCAACAGCGAGTGCAAATTCTCAGGTTTACTCGAGTGTTCAATCATCTTCTACCTGTGTCACGAAGGCAAGCATGCCAATCTAACTCTTCCAAGACAAGAAGATTGAGAGGCAGTCATACCCCAAAATTTTCCTCCTACTTCTCAAGACATTTTACACATCCATACTCAAGGATTCCTCAAGGGTTGATCAGACAAACCCTCTCCTAGACAATCAACCCAAACTAGGGTTTGGTAATTCTCAGATCCAGATGGACTTCCAACATCTCCAATGGTCATCATGCCTCCTCATATGCTTCAAAGATTCTCCTTGTCAAGTTTCAAGCCTTACAAGTCAAATTTCCTCAGACAATTCCTCAGATGGTTGAAAATCACCAGATTGGACAAAAGTCAACTATGGTCAACATACAGTCAAACTTCATGATTTTTGGTCAACATCCTCATTTTGAAGTTACATTCATCATTTGATCAAGGGTTGATCATGATTCATCAAGAAAACTCAAGATTTGCTCAAAAGTCAAACTTTCCAAATTAGGGTTTTCTAGTGAAAAGTCAACCAAACTTTGACTGAGCATAACTTCTTCATACTTTCTCAGAAATTTTTCCATCACCTCTCATTTTGAAGGAAATTCAATTCTCTACAACTTCATGCCTCACAAGAATGTTCAAAAAATGCTTCATTTGGAAGGTATGGATCAAAACATTACAGGTCCTTTTCAAAGTCAACAAAAAGTCAACTTTTTGTTTTGAAGATTTATTGAGCATGGAAACTCCAATTGAGATGAAACCAAAGAGGTTGGTTAGAGGACACTTATAGATTTCTAAAAAGTCCAAGAACACCCCAAAATGTGGAAAATTGAGCAAAATACACCATTCAGAAGTTGGGCATTTTTGAACAATTGCACAAAAGGAAATATTTGTCAAAATCAAATTTTTTCCAAATGGGCCTATAATTTTATAATCCAAACTTGATCATAATATTATTTGTGACCTATTGATGCCTTGCCATGACAACTTTCTATTTTATTGATTTATTTTTTAATTTAAAACCATTTAATTCAAATTTAAATTATATAAAATATGAAAATAAGATATATTTTCAAAAGGAGTGGATTTTTATCAAACTTGAGGTCCAAGATAGCCCACAAAACTTTCCAATTTCGTGATAGCTTGCATATGGAAGAGAAAATCAAATTTTCTCCAAAATTTGATTTTATTTGAAAGGAATTTATTTCACATTCAATATCCAATCTTTTTTCCTTCTTTTTGCTCCAGCATTTCACTCTATAAATACCTAGTGCATTGCCAAGAACAAAAAACAAAACCCTAGCCCTTACAACAACCCTCACTTTGCTCAAATTTTTCTCAAAGTTGTTAAAATCGATTTTGAAGTTCCAGTCAGTTTCAAGGCAAGCCAACCATCCAAACGTGTTCCTTAACATCCCAGCAATCATTCCCAGCCTTTACTTGAAGCCAAGACTGCCCAGATCGTGCCATATATCAAGCTCCGATTTGGTATTTTTCATAATTTCGGTTTTCTTATTTCATGCGTTGTTAACTGCTTTTGTGTGTTTGAATGGGTTCAAGACATCCAATAGGTCATGAATGATGCATCTCATGCAAGCATACACGTAGAAATCACAGATCACCATGGCTAGGGCTTTTTGAACTGTTTGAATCGAACCGGTTGAAACAGGTGTTTTCAGGGCAAACGAACACCACCATCGTGTTCGCAGCCCTCGATTTAGGGGGCTAGGGTACTTTTGTCTTTTAATTTCGCGTATTTTGCAAGTTTCAATTTCAGGTTGGCCGGAGAAGACGACCGGAGCTAGGGCTCCGGCGTCGTTGACTTGCTCTGACCGGCGATGGCTTGTGTGGCGTGATCGTGCTCTCTGATTCGTCCATCCGTTCCAGCTGGGGTCCACGCGTGCTGACTTGGTTTGAAACATATCCATGACACGTTTACACTTATATTCAATTGATTCCAGTTTCACAAACACCAAATGCACAATGGCTCAGTGGTTAAGGCTTTGGTATGTGAAGATGCTCTCCATGGTCCTTGCTTCGAACCTGGTCAGGACCAAATGTTTTTCTCTTTTTACAAACTTATATTTTTCATATTTTCTTATTTTTCTTTAATATTTTCCATCCAATTTATTTTATCTTCTAATATTTTTATCATGCATTTAAAAAACACCAAAAACATTTATTTTTTGCATACTCATCAGAAAAATGCTTATTTAATTTTTTAAAATTAAAAATATTATTTTTGCATGCATATTTAATTTAATTTCTAATTAATCATTTAAATAGCTTTTAATTGTTTTTAAATTATCAAATAAACTCCAAAAATTACCAAAAAATTATTTTATCATATTAATGTCATTATTAACTCAAAAACTTTTTCTCATTCAAAAATGCTTATTTTTACTAACATTTTTCTCTTATGCAATTTTCTTCCGTTTTTCGATTTTGCATCTGTTCACAGGTTATACCGTGTCGGACAATTTTTATTGCTTTTCTTTTCCAATTATGTAACTGCCTATGGGATGTAATAGTTTAATTAGGACTTTTATTTTCCGCACCTTCAATTATGTATCTGCCCCAAAGCCATGTAATAGCGTAGGACTTTATCTTTCCGCACTTTACATTTCCGCAATTTACTTTCCGCACCCTATAAACTGCTAGTAATTAGGCGTGTATGGCAAGATTAAAATTGGACATAGATCACACATAACTCCAAGATAAAAATATCTGAATCAACACACTCTTTTCACACATGCACCCCTTAGGGTAATTCTCTCGCGTTGCCTTACGAATTCAAATGGTCAAGTCCCTCGAACATAGAGGTATTCTAGCACCGTTGCCTTCAAAACAAATCATCATAGTCCCTTCGATACAAAGATCATAAGACCCACGATGTCGCCTCCGAATACATGATCTTGACCCTCGATTGTCGCCGAAAATGATGATAGTCCCTTCGAATGTGCTAGGATACTTCCTACCAGTTGCCTTCTATGACCATACGATGTCCCTTCGAATGTCCCGCTTACATCCAACGAATGGGGTTACCTACCAACTAATGGTATGGATAGCACTATTCTAAAGGAACGTAAAATAGTACAAAAACGACCAAATTCTGAGTAGGTAATAAGACTTTTAGTTGCTTGCTGTAACGCCCTATTTTTATTAATATTATATTATATTAATATTTTCGGTTTACCGATCAATATTTATCTTGCGACGAGAATATTCATATTAATTAATATATCTATTAATTTATCTGGCAACGTTCCGTTCGGTCTGGTAAAAATATTATTCGGATCCGATATTTTAATTCCCCGAAATTATTTTAATTGATTGAATTAATTATATTAATGATATAATTGGTTAGGGGTGTGAGGAGTAATTGATGAGATTTGGGTTTTCACCCTTGGCTTACTAAATAAGGAAAATACCATTATTAGAATCAATTCTTCTCATTTTCCTTCCATTCATAACACACCAAGCCAAACAAGAGCAAGAGAGGAAACTAGTAGAAACATAACTTATAAAACCACATATCCTCATTTTCTTCCCATTTTTGAAAAACAAACCAAGAATAGAAACTTGAGAGTTTGAGAGAAAAGAAAAGGGTTTTGAGAAGAAGAGCATGGAGGAGAAGATGAGGAAGATCATGAGCTAGAGCTTGAGGTTGGGGCTTTGATGGAGCATCTTGCAATCAACCAAGCTTCCATGGTAAGGGGTTTGATTTCTTCCATTTTATTATAGTTAGGGTTTGATGATATATGTTAGATTTGAGAGAAAATTGATAGTTGGTTTTAGGGTTTGGTGGGTTGAATTGTTGAAAATGATTAAGAAATTTGAATTAGGTGTAGAGATTTTGGATGGGTTTCTATTAATATTGTAGTACTTGAATTATGAAATGGAAATAGTAATGGAAAACTATGAAAATGCTAGTTTTTTTTAGTGTAATGTTTGATGAAAATGCCAGTATATAATTTTGAACTTGCAATTTTAACGTTTAGCTTAGTGCTATGCATTTGTTTTATTAGAAGTTACACATTTCTAATGCAGCTTCAAAGTTGTTGCATATACATGAAATGTATTTTGTTTTACATTCATATACTTTCTATCTTTAGGAAACTTTTTGTTCTGCAGTTTCAATTTTTGGGTTAAACGTTCTCAGTCATTACAATGTCGATGTGGAGTTAGCTTGCATATAAGGATTAGTTGCATCTTCATTTATCTGTATAGTTTAACCGATGGGGAGGGGTGGATAGTAGGCAAAGGTTAAAGACAATTTGCTAATTACTAATTACCAATGTATATTATTTTCAAGGAGTGCTTGGAAATGAGAACTTAGCTTATTATAGCTATTAGTTTCAAAACAAGTTTTGTAAGACCAGCAATTTTATAGATTTGTGAATGCAATTTACCAAACTTTAAGGTATGTTTGGATGGTGGAGATTGGAGGGTATGAGTGGGAGGGAATGGTATTGAATGAAAATATTCCCCTTTATTTTACTCCAACATAAACTTAAAGCGTGTTTGATTTGATTTTGCTATTTTAATCTTTAACCTCAATGACTCATGCCAATTCCACCTAATAATTTTTTGTACCAATAAAATATAACTAGGACACGAGTTAGCCGATTAAATTTAGAACCCGATTATGTTTCGATTTTCCGATTCCGGTAAATTCGACGACGGAGCAAGTTGCTCCGAATTCAACGAAAATTTACGTGCTAGCTAAGTTTGACGTGTAGAACTAAGTGGTGAGGTTAGTTTTTAGAAATTACGAGTTTTTACGAAGCGACCCGAAATAGGCTAAATTACGGTAAATTGAATCGGATTTTGTTTTAGTGGATTTAAGGCACGTATGGACAATCCATTTTCGAAGTTGACGATTATGATTAATACCGGTTATTAGGAATTACTTTCGCGACGATTATTGACGTTTTGTCTATTTTTCCGTTTTCGGAATTTAGTGAATTAATTGATAACGATGCGGTGTTAATAAACGTAAGTTTTGCGAAGGTGTATTTATTAAAGAATACTTGTTGATATGCAATGTGATGATTAAATTGTTGTTGTTATTAAATGCTTCCGATTTGTGAATGCATGACTTTTGATGAATTTATTAGTGATGTTTGCATAATGCAATTATGATGCGATGATATATTTATCTTGTTTTGGATAAATTATGGCGATGTGGGCTTTATGCCAATTTGGATGAGCGATGATGTTGTTTTGTGTTGTGTTGTTTTATTGTCGAGTCACATACATTTCATAAGCGAAGAGGGCTTTTATGCCAAGCGATGATGGCTTTTATGCCGAGCGAAGATCGGCTTTATGCCAAGTGTCCCTAATTACGGACAAAGCGATGGGTACCACATGCATAACATAGTCGTGTCTCATGGAGTCGGTTATGTTTATGTTTGCGTTGTTTGGCGTTGGGTTTTTGTTGATTGATGGATGATATTGAATTGCGATGATATATGATATGATGATGTTTGTGATGACGTTGTGAAGATGGGCTTTATGCCAAAAAGCGAAGAGGGGCTTTATGCCAAAAGCGAAGATGGGCTTTAGCCAATTTGTGATGATTTGTTTGCGTTGCTTATATTATTAGCATTATTTAATGTTGTTGATTGATGTTGTTGTTTAAGACTGCCGTGTTAATTAGAGATGTATTAGCTCGTGACGATTTCGTGGTGATGGAAGTTTATGTTTGTTGTGACGTTTATGCCGATAAGGTTATGGCGATAAAGTGTAGATTATACACAATATGATGATTAGCAAAGTAAGTGAGTTTTGTTTATGTGTTGGAATTACACTTATTAATCTATACCCTTTATAACTCCGACAATATATATATATATATATTATCATGCCTTAATTATATGTTTTGGAGTATCTCACCCTTTACTTGTTTCGCCGTTACCTATATATTGGTAACGTGTAGGTTATGAAGACGGAGTCTATAGTTGCTGTTAGTCGAGTCGGTGTCGCTCTGATACGTAGCACTCGGGGGGAAATATTTATGTCGTCTTGTTGTTGTTGTTTTATTATTATTCCTTTTGTGAATAAGAACCATAATTTATGAAAACATGATTTTGATGAAGAAGTTTAATAAAAGGAGGTGTTTTGATTTCTATGAATCATTTTATGTTTTCCAGCGATGCTATGTATCCGAGATTTATGCTTTAAAACAAACTGTTTAAAGTGCGTTGTTTTTGAAGGTGTAACGCCTCAGTATTTACTTTATGAAATTTTAAATTACTCTGATTTTTGTACATAAAACCTTGGGTAGATTTGGGGTGTTACAATAGTGGTATCAGAGCAGGTCGGTCTGTCGACCAAGTTATTAGTGTGTTTAATCCTGTTGTATGCGACATGTGTGGGAAACATTGTCGGTACTTGTTTGTTTCAAATTGTTTGTCTGCAGAGATGAGTTTGAAACAAGTGGGGGAGAAGTTTTACTTCTTGGTGGCGCTTGTGGCTTAGGATGGAGTCTCAAGCAGTGTTACGCTTCGGTAACATGAAGCGTAAGTTTGAAGACGCTGTTGTAGTTGGTAGAGATGGTTTATGTCACCATCATGATTGTCGACTGTCTATTGACAAATTGAGGGACTGATCATCCTTAATCTCTTGTTGATAGTAGTCGGGAATTGTGTTGGTTGGTATAGACTTGTCTTTCCAGCTTAATAGTGTATGAAGCAGATGTGTCGGCACAAGGTAGTGCATGGTTACTTGAGTTGTGGGCGAATTTGGTTCGTGGATATTAATTGGTTCACATCAAGCCAAGGAATTGTGGCAAGCATCCGAGTGTTGCGTTATCAGTAGTGAAGTTGCACTGGTGCATGTCGAGTATTCTAAAGATAGGACTTTGAATTGTTAGACGAGAGTGCTTTAAGTAAGCGACTTGGACAGTGATATTTTGGACAGTTCCGTGAAGATTTGTTTTGTATCTTGCAGAAGACTTTAAGGGGTTATTTTAGAGCTTAGAAGTTCCTTTGTTTTGGATGGTTAACTTTGTGAGTTTGACGGAAGATCCTTTTTATAAGTTAGTTTTTATCGTGAGTACTTTGACTTGAGATGGTTGAGTCGCTATTTGGACTTCGCAGTGGGAAGCGAATTTGTTTAAGCCAGTGGAAAGTTTAGCGAATGCTTTAATTTTGGTTTTGTTTTGTACTGAAGAACCTTGTGCGGCGTATTGTGATATTCCATTTTGGACTTAAGATGTATTTCGACATAGAGTTGGAAAAGTGTATTGCTACCTTGGAACGATTTGATTTTCATAAGGAAATTGTCGGACGCGTGAGTTAAAATTTGATGCGGTTGTGATCATTTGAAATTTTAGAAGTGTAGATGTTAACAACGAGGAGATTGGAATTGTGGAAGACAATTCAAGTTGAGTACGATCTGTAAGAGATTTTGTTTGTTGTAGAGTTTAGTAAGTTGATATCGCTGTTAACCCAAGAATATCTGATTAGGGATTTGTTATTTTGCAGAATATTGCATGTTTGTTTTGGGACACTTGTTGAAATTTAAGTTTAGAAGGTTATTAAGGATTTGTTCACTACTATCATATGGATTTCGTTGGATACTAATAACCGTGGCGGATTATTAGATTACGACTAAGATAAGTCTTGACGGTAAAGAATTTTGTGACGGTTTGGTAGCCACAGGTACCTTAAGATGATTGATGTTTTATAAAGGAGAATGTTCTATCTGTGACTGAAGTCGGTCGCGACGGTGTTCGTGTTGGATTCCGTAAAGTTTATATTATGGTTCTAAGATCGACCTGTTTTGTAATTTCGGTAGTATGAGACGACGTTGATGGGTTGAGTTCTTGAGAGAGTGTTTTGGTTTGGTTTACCACTTTGGAAGATTGAAAGTTGTGAAAGGTGCTTCGAATAAGAAGCCCGTGTATTGATTGTTACGACGGTGCAAGGTTGGCGATTACTTAGTACAAATTTTGAGAATTGAATTGTTACAAGGGACGACTTCGTTGAAGTCAAGTGTATACGTCGAAGTTTCACAAGTGAAATATTTGGGCAGCATTGGAAGAGGTCAAACTATGTCGTGTATTTTAGAGGACCAATGGACGTTGATCAATCGAGAATGAAAGAGTGATTCTTCAGTTTGATGAAGCTGATGTTGCGAGGTGTCTTGATGGGTGTACGCTTTGAACGTATCCATTCTGAGTGATTATAAAGTTGAGGTTTAACCAAGTTGTTTTACGGTTGGCATCTTATGTATAGAAGTGAAGCAACATGGGTTAGATATCGATCATTGAATTGACTAGCGAGTAAGCGAGGTTGTTGGATTATGGACTAGTGAGTTATAGTCGTAAGTCGTCTGTGTACGCCTTGGAATGCGTAGTGTATCGCAGTTCTGTTATGTTTGGGTAACTTGTTTTGTTCAAGGGTTATACGTTGGTAATCTACAAGGACGATGTGACCTTGTGATTGATTGAGATGAGAGCGATAACTGCAAGTGTGATTCTTGAGTTCGTGCTTATGCGTGTATGAAGGCATCTTTTCATGTTTGTGTAGCACGCGTGGTTTTACCCTATTTTGACTGTTTTAGTTTTGGTTTGTATAACCATTTTGTTGTTTTCATTTTAGCGATGGTGACGGTGTTGTGTTGTAGGACTTTATGTTCCTATCTTTGGTGACTCATTTCCGAGGTGTCGGTTCGAGTGTGTGGCTAATTCTATGGTTGAGACGTTAGGATAGTAGTGATCTTGTTTGTTTGGTTCTCGAGTGAACCGGTGTATCTGCGATTCGTTTAGTTATTGGGTGTTAGTTGGTTGTCGAGTGCATTGTATGGGCTTTTCATCTCGACATGGTTGTTCTTGTCTAGACGTTTTGGTTAGGGAGATGCCCTCGTGATAGTTGTATTGTATATGTTGTTTAATTGATGCGAGGATTTGGTGGACGAATGCTTAGGCATGTCCGATTTGTTCATTTTGGTCTGAATTTCGAGGACGAAAAGTTTATAAGTGGGGGAGAGTTGTAACGCCCTGTTTTTATTAATATTATATTATATTAATATTTTCGATTTACCGATCAATATTTATCTTGCGACGAGAATATTCATATTAATTAATATATCTATTAATTTATCTGGCAACGTTCCGTTCGGTCTGGTAAAAATATTATTCGGATCCGATATTTTAATTCCCCGAAATTATTTTAATTGATTGAATTAATTATATTAATGATATAATTGGTTAGGGGTGTGAGGAGTAATTGATGAGATTTGGGTTTTCACCCTTGGCTTACTAAATAAGGAAAATACCATTATTAGAATCAATTCTTCTCATTTTCCTTCCATTCATAACACACCAAGCCAAACAAGAGCAAGAGAGGAAACTAGTAGAACCATAACTTATAAAATCACATTTCCTCATTTTCTTCCCATTTTTGAAAAACAAACCTAGAATAGAAACTTGATGATATATGTTAGATTTGAGAGAAAATTGATAGTTGGTTTTAGGGTTTGGTGGGTTGAATTGTTGAAAATGATTAAGAAATTTGAATTAGGTGTAGAGATTTTGGATGGGTTTCTATTAATATTGTAGTACTTGAATTATGAAATGGAAATAGTAATGGAAAACTATGAAAATGCTAGTTTTTTTTTAGTGTAATGTTTGATGAAAATGCCAGTATATAATTTTGAACTTGCAATTTTAACGTTTAGCTTAGTGCTATGCATTTGTTTTATTAGAAGTTACACATTTCTAATGCAGCTTCAAAGTTGTTGCATATACATGAAATGTATTTTGTTTTACATTCATATACTTTCTATATTTAGGAAACTTTTTGTTCTGCAGTTTCAATTTTTGGGTTAAACGTTCTCAGTCATTACAATGTTGATGTGGAGTTAGCTTGCATATAAGGATTAGTTGCATCTTCATTTATCTGTATAGTTTAACCGATGGGGAGGGGTGGATAGTAGGCAAAGGTTAAAGACAATTTGCTAATTACTAATTACCAATGTATATTATTTTCAAGGAGTGCTTGGAAATGAGAACTTAGCTTATTATAGCTATTAGTTTCAAACCAAGTTTTGTAAGACCAACAATTTTATAGATTTGTGAATGCAATTTACCAAACTTTAAGGTATGTTTGGATGGTGGAGATTGGAGGGTATGAGTGGGAGGGAATGGTATTGAATGAAAATATTCCCCTTTATTTTACTCCAACATAAACTTAAAGCGTGTTTGATTTGATTTTGCTATTTTAATCTTTAACCTCAATGACTCATGCCAATTCCACCTAATAATTTTTTGTACCAATAAAATATAACTAGGACACGAGTTAGCCGATTAAATTTAGAACCCGATTATGTTTCGATTTTCCGATTCCGGTAAATTCGACGACGGAGCAAGTTGCTCCGAATTCAACGAAAATTTACGTGCTAGCTAAGTTTGACGTGTAGAACTAAGTGGTGAGGTTAGTTTTTAGAAATTACGAGTTTTTACGAAGCGACCCGAAATAGGCTAAATTACGGTAAATTGAATCGGATTTTGTTTTAGTGGATTTAAGGCACGTATGGACAATCCATTTTCGAAGTTGACGATTATGATTAATACCGGTTATTAGGAATTACTTTCGCGACGATTATTGACGTTTTGTCTATTTTTCCGTTTTCGGAATTTAGTGAATTAATTGATAACGATGCGGTGTTAATAAACGTAAGTTTTGCGAAGGTGTATTTATTAAAGAATACTTGTTGATATGCAATGTGATGATTAAATTGTTGTTGTTATTAAATGCTTCCGATTTGTGAATGCATGACTTTTGATGAATTTATTAGTGATGTTTGCATAATGCAATTATGATGCGATGATATATTTATCTTGTTTTGGATAAATTATGGCGATGTGGGCTTTATGCCAATTTGGATGAGCGATGATGTTGTTTCGTGTTGTGTTGTTTTATTGTCGAGTCACATACATTTCATAAGCGAAGAGGGCTTTTATGCCAAGCGATGATGGCTTTTATGCCGAGCGAAGATCGGCTTTATGCCAAGTGTCCCTAATTACGGACAAAGCGATGGGTACCACATGCATAACATAGTCGTGTCTCATGGAGTCGGTTATGTTTATGTTTGCGTTGTTTGGCGTTGGGTTTTTGTTGATTGATGGATGATATTGAATTGCGATGATATATGATATGATGATGTTTGTGATGAGGTTGTGAAGATGGGCTTTATGCCAAAAAGCGAAGAGGGCTTTATGCCAAAAGCGAAGATGGGCTTTAGCCAATTTGTGATGATTTGTTTGCGTTGCTTATATTATTAGCATTATTTAATGTTGTTGATTGATGTTGTTGTTTAAGACTGCCGTGTTAATTAGAGATGTATTAGCTCGTGACGATTTCGTGGTGATGGAAGTTTATGTTTGTTGTGACGTTTATGCCGATAAGGTTATGGCGATAAAGTGTAGATTATACACAATATGATGATTAGCAAAGTAAGTGAGTTTTGTTTATGTGTTGGAATTACACTTATTAATCTATACCCTTTATAACTCCGACAATATATATATATATATATTATCATGCCTTAATTATATGTTTTGGAGTATCTCACCCTTTACTTGTTTCGCCGTTACCTATATATTGGTAACGTGTAGGTTATGAAGACGGAGTCTATAGTTGCTGTTAGTCGAGTCGGTGTCGCTCTGATACGTAGCACTCGGGGGGAAATATTTATGTCGTCTTGTTGTTGTTGTTTTATTATTATTCCTTTTGTGAATAAGAACCATAATTTATGAAAACATGATTTTGATGAAGAAGTTTAATAAAAGGAGGTGTTTTGATTTCTATGAATCATTTTATGTTTTCCAGCGATGCTATGTATCCGAGATTTATGCTTTAAAACAAACTGTTTAAAGTGCGTTGTTTTTGAAGGTGTAACGCCTCAGTATTTACTTTATGAAATTTTAAATTACTCTGATTTTTGTATATAAAACCTTGGGTAGATTTGGGGTGTTACACTTGCTCTATCAAAATACTTTTTGCACCTCACACTTTTGTCAAAGTTCAAACTCTTTTCAAAAACGAAACATTTCCAAACACTTTGTATACATTCCTACATGAATCATTACAAAGTCAAAGCGAAATGTCTCTTCAAAACATTTTTGTAAAGCACAATTTTTAAAGTGATCTAAGAGCAACTAAGAGCCCGTAGATAACTACGGATGGAAAGGGGTGCTAATACCTTCCCTTTTCATAACCTTCTCCCTTACTCAGAATCTAACGAAGGTCTTTTTTTCGTTTTTACCTTCCCTTAATTGGATAAAAGAAAAGTCGGTGGCGACTCTTGCTATCCGCACATTTGCGATACAAAAATCTCAAAGTCAGTTCACCGTATTACAACTTCACATTCACCTGCATACGCTTCCATTAGGTCATTAGCATTAAACTATCATTCATTCATCGCATCTGCATCATTTCGTCGTATTTAAATAGACCAAAAGTTAGTTTAAATTGATATTTGCATCATTTTATAATTGTAAAATACCTGTTATTCCCTCCATGCATTTTTATCTATCTACCTGTTTATTGCATCATGTTAAGTTTATTATATGTCGATGATATCGGTATTTCGGTTTTATAGACAGTCCATTAAAAGCGATTCGGAACTGTGCAGAAAATTAGCGGGAAAATATTTCAAGTCTTCGCCTTTTACTCACTGCTTTATGAATCTACATGTCGCGTAGATCATGAAAATGTGCTCTCTCTAATTTTTCGATACATTTTTTAGTCTCATTTTTAACCGTAAGTGTTTTAAAACCGGGTATTCTTTATTATCATTTTATTTCGATTTTAATTATTTTGATAATTTTTCTTTAAACTATGAGACCCGTAGTTTATTTTAATGTGCTCATTTTATTTTTTTTGGATAATTTAGTGTCTGAATTTATATCATTTTTGACAATTTTAAGTGTCCAATTTTTATCTCTAAAAATTAAAATAAAAAAAGTTTTGGGTAAATTTTATTATATTAGATCGGGCCTTATAGTTCAATTCATCAAAAGGGAATTTTAGGCATTTTTAAATTACTTAAACCTAATTTTTGAGGTATATATATGTTGATCTACTGTTACAAAAAAAACAACGAAAACAATGTAACAAAAAAGAACAAGGAGGCAAATCTGGAAAAAAAATTCGCTTCATCTTCAATCTTCCCTCACGGCAACCTACAAACTCTCTTCACGCCATCCTCTCCATTATATCATTCCCTCGTCTTTCCCTCGCCGTTATACCCTCTGTTCCATAATACCCTCTGTCAATCTCATCACCTCCTTCAACCTCCCTGCCATATCTCTCCTCACCGCGGTGTCATCACACCCTTACTCCACCTAGCCATCCTTCACCGAACCGCGCATAGTCCCTCTCACTCCATCTTTCCACCGTTCATCACCCTCCTTCCATCGTAACAACCTCCCTCAACCTTCAACCACACTTCATCAACCTCATTGTTTCCTTTCGTTACCCCTCGCCTCATCTCCACCTTTATCTTCTCAATCGTCGGTCACCCTCCATTCAACCTTCCGAATCTCACCCAACTGTCGCTATCACTCCGTCCCTCTCTCTTCATAGCCACCCATCGGTACTCACCTTCATACTCTCTCTGATCTACAACTATAACCAATAACAACAACAACCAGTTTTCGTTTCATCAATCTTCATTATCCCCCAAAGTATCTCCTATTGCTTCTCCTACTATTACGTCTTCACCTAAAATAAGTGAGCTTCATGAACTTCCAAGGACTCCAACCAATTTTTCTCCCAATTCATGGCTCTTAGGTTTGGTGGGACATTCAGGTTCGTTGATGTCTAGAGGTCAAAGGGTTTCCGCTTCAAATAGTCTGTTCACTACAAGTGTTGCATCGTCGCTGCCAACGCCAAGTGCTCAGTTCTCTGGACTTCTTTTGCCTACTCGAATCCCTCAACAACACTGCCACACCTCTCGTATGTGAACAAACCGGTAAATTACTTGTCATAGTTTATCTATTTTATTCCGAGTTGGTATCTATGTCTAAATTAATTATGATGTTGTTTTGTTTGTGTATTGAAGCTGTTGTGTTGAATCTAATTAGGTTATGTCTAGCTTGAATATGGATTTTTGTGATCAAATTATGATGTTTACCACATTAGTGCCACTGTTTATACCAAATTGGTGATAGATTTGTTGTTTGTGTTAGCTAGATTGAACCCTTTAAGATAAGGGAGCTTGTGTTAATTTCAACAAAGCATGTTAGGTTGACGTGTTGATGTATGCTATAATCGAATTCACATGTTCATATGACAGTTCGTAATCTGAATTTATGCTAGCAAGTATTGACTTTTGGGCATTTGGAAAGTTTAATTTTATCGATGTGTGTGCTAGTGTTGTGCTTATTGTTGCCGATTTGTTTGGTATAATAGAGGTTATGAGTTGGCTAGAATGGCATGTCTATTTGCATTAACTTGTGAAAAGGTTTTGACTATGTTGAAATCGATTTGTAAATTTAGTATTAAAAGTAGTCTCAAAAACTTTGTGTTTGATTTAGTTTTGAAATTGTTTTGAGTTAATAGTTGGAGATTTGATTCCATGTGATTACTTGATTGGAAAGATGTTATTGACTTCACCTTGTTTTTATTTAGATAACTTGGAATGTTCTTTAAACTTGTTGATTAATTTTGAGGTTATTCTCCCTTGTTTTCTAATTTGGTTAGAGATAGAATTTTGCAATGTAATTGGTTGTGCATGCTTGTTGTCCAGTTATTGATAAGAGGCTAAGAACTTGATTTAATTTACTGCTTTGTTCGTTCTTGATTCAATTTGAGATAACGTGAGTTTATGCATACTTGTTAATTGGTTTTGATGGTTAGAATGTCGTATCGTGCCCGGATTTGTTTAGATACTTAAAGCTTTCATGAGATATTAGTTTCTAATTTCTTTTACCATGTACTTTCTTGATTCACAAAATACATGTATGTTTGATTTTGGTTTTCATTTAGCTCATTTCAATTCCTCATGTGATTACTAAATTTTGTTCTTTGGTTGATGCAAGTTCTCAAATGGCTCATGTTTCATTCAATTTTAATTATAAGTTTTGATTACTAACCATGTTCTAATTGGTTGCAATTCCATTTCATTTCTTTTATCCCACTTATGCTACTAACATGTTTGCTATTTGTGAAGGCATTCAAGAATTGTCCAAGAATATATTTTCTATTAGTGCATCTATATTTATTTTTTTAAATTGTTATTATAGTTCTATTACTATTTTGATATAATATTTAGTAATGTATTTAGTATTTTATTACTTATATTTAGTATGTAAATATACATATTACTTTTATTCTTATAACTTTATTCATATCCATTTGTAAATAAATTCAAATTACATCGTAATGATCTTTGTGTTGCAATTTTGAATTTGGAATTCAATTTGATTTTTCAAATGCATGAGAACACAAAAATGTTGTTTGCATTCTTAGAACTGATTCTTACATGAATCTATTCTAAATAATTCAATAAATTTACAATGTTTAATAATCGATATTTGAACTTTGTAAGTTTCCCCGCGATAGTTGGTTTTATTTGTATCTCGTTTGATGTAGGGATCTTCATCTGATATTCAAGCTTTATCAGATCTTGAAGACTACTTGAAGCATTTTCTAGCACACGCGATAGAGATTACTTGATTATTCGCATTAATTTGATTTGGTTGTATTGCTTGTTTATTTAATCTTTTATCGTACTTTTCAATTTGATGAATCTCCATTCGTAAACTTGTATCCCCATCCCCATATGGTTTGTAATAGTTTAGGATATTATCTCTTTGTATGTTTTAATTATCGATTGGTTACACGTTCATCATCCAATTAGAACACATAGCCTCCTATTGGGCTCCTCATCAATGAACAGGTATACATACACAATGCACACTTGCACACATTCATAGTTTGGTCCTGGGCTATTCTACAGCGACAACTATCCGATCAATTATTCCAATCGTTCGTTTATAATACTAGTGCCACGCTAGTCCCACTTCTTAGGAGCATACACATAGCCACCTTGTATGGGCTAGCTTGCTTTCCTACCTCCTTACTTCTCTAATCAATTCTCATATCCTCTTGGGCCACATACCAAGCCTTTCCAAAAGGGTTTCATAGTTGAGTTTGGGCATGGATATTCTCACGAGATTAATCAAGTTTCGACCTTGATTAATCATAACCAGATTTCTCACTTTGGTTCGTATACCAAGTGTTCCATGCAATAGGGTTTCATAGTTGGGGACGGGAGCACCTATCCTCACGAGATTAATTAAGTCCATATACTTGATTAATCATGACCCGATTCAATTCCATCCATATACCAAACTTCTTAAAACACTTTCAAATTAAGTTAATTAATTGAATTTGTTTTCCAAAATGAATTTCATAAAAAAAACTTGGATGAGGTTTGTTTAAATTGTTAGATGATAGCCTAATGGTTTAAACAAATTTGAAGTCTTTAGATTGTTGGATGATAGCCCAATAAGCTAAAAACTTCTATCCACGACAAAAAAAATAACAGAGCAGTATTCGGTTATGTTGTTGGATGATAACCCGACGGTTTAATTGAATTGGAAATCTCTAGGTTGTTGGATGATAGCCCAATAAGCTAAATACTTCTACCCGCGTCAATAATAACAGAGTGACATTCGTTTAAGTTATTGGATGATAGCCCAACGATTTAATCGAATTTAGAATATTTAGGTTATTGGATGATATCCCAATAAGTTAAATATTTTATTTCACTCGAAACACTTAATAACGTGAACCTTGTTTCGCTTCACCATTTCATAAAAAAGTTTTTTTTGGGATGATAGACGATTGGATGAGCACACTCGTTCAATTTCTAGTATTTGAATCATTAGATGATAGCCTAATGTTTCGGTACTTTTCACCCGCTTAAAATCAATTCAACTCACTCAAACTCTTTTTTTCGCTCGTACGCGATTATCAAACTCTTTTCTTCCAAAGAGTGTGCATTAGCCATTTCAAACACGAACATACAAAGACTTAGCCTTTCATACGAGCATACAAGTCAAAGTTCAAGCATTTGAAATATCTAATGCATGATTTTTCTTATAAAATCAACACAACCAACCAAAACCTTTTCAAGAAGAACTACAGAGTTTTGACTTTCCCATTGCACGAGGGAATACGTAGACACAAGGTTTCGAAACCGCGACGAACTCAAAATACTAAAAATAAAAACCCTTTCTTTCTTTTTCTTTTCTCGATCATTAATTAAAAGATAGCATTATTACGTAAACACAAACACTTTGAACTAAAGGGTTCCCATCGAGTAAAATGGATGTGAGGGGTGTTAATACCTTCCCCTTGCATAACCGACTCCCGAATCCATCTCTTTTGGTCACGTAGACCGCCTTGTCCGACTTTCGTGGGTTTTATCTATATTTTCCCGTTCTTTCTTTGAACAAATAAAATTAGGTGGTGACTTCATTGTTTTCAAAAAATAAATGATTTTTGAAAAACCAGTTGCTTCACTTTGTCTGGAAGATGTGTAGGTGAAGTGAAAGCTTATGTTGATAGTGTTAGAACAAGATTTGTCTCTATAATATAATCTCGAAGTTTTGATGATGACAACACATATATTTGGTGAGAAACAATTTTAGCTTCTAATGATTTCATTGAGTATGCAGATATCATAAATTAAGAGTTTAGAACTAAATAATTCAAGATATCATCAAAAACATCATTGCATCCATCAGAAGAACTATTGTGACCTTTTCTAAAGAAACATCAGTAGTTCTAAGGAATGTTGAGTGTTCTCAAGAAAGTAAAGGAAAGTGTTCTCAATAAAAGTGTAACTCTCATGTCATAAATAATATACGCTTCAAAGAAAGAGTTCAAGATCATAAACAAAGATGTAGCTGACATAAGTTGTTGCTTTCAGATCAATCTAAAGATCATAATTTATGATTCCTAAAAGAAATATTTCAACGTCAAGATCAGATGTACTGATATAATCTTTTGCTTCATAAATCAGACATCAGATATGCAGCTCATAAAAGCTGTCATCAGAAATCGAAGATCAGATCAAGAAGAATCAACGTCAAATCAGATGTACTAATATAAGTTGTTGCTTGAGAAATTAGACATCAGAAAAGCTTTCAATCTCACAAGAAGTTGTTCCTCAGATTAGATGTTGCTTACATATCTGAAGACAATTTTCAACTATCTTAAATACTTTGTTTCTACAACAAAGAAGAAAGGAACAAAGATAAAAAAAGTGATATCTTTCAAGCTTATTACTTCAAGCCATAAGTAAATCATCAAAAGATAAGATCTAAGAAACTTAGCCACGAAGTTTAATAGTACCTTCAATACGATTCAAAATTCCACTACATGCTTATATATAGTACTATTCTCTTTTCCACAATGAAATGTTACTGTTATTGTAGCTGGCAAGTGAAAACGGCATCTCAACACATATCAACGGTCTAATTCTTCAAGTCTATATAGAGAGACCTCAATAGCATTTGAAGATGACCAACTACTCAAAAATTATCAAGCTTGAATCAAATTACTGAAACATAGATATACATCAAGATAAAAATAAGAATCCCTATTCAAATATTCATACATTTATTCTTCTACAGAAATATCAAGAACATAAGAGTTGCTGCTCATTATTGTGATAAGATATTAGAGATTAAAACACAAAGAGTTGTTGCTTATTATTTGTGTTTTATCTTAGAGTTCTCAATACAAAGATTTGTTGCTCATTATTTGTATTAGAGACTTTTCTTTTCATTGTTGTGTTAGTCTTCTTTTTAGAAGCAAACACAGTAGATTGTAATTCTATTAAGAATTGATTGTTTCCTTAAGTGGCTAGGTTGTGAGTCTGTAGACTTTAGAGGGATAAGGTCTATGTTGAAACTCTTAGACAATTGTGGTTACTCATAGGACGGAAGCTTGTTCATTTGTAATCTGGTGAGATTAGTCGATTAAGTCCTTGTTGGAGGAAAAATCACCTGGTGGGTGGACAAGAGTAGCCTTGTTGAAGATGAACTTATATAAATCAAAAGAGTCATTTTATTCTTTCCTTAATTTTATTTTCTCTACTTAGTTTGCAAAACATTTTTAAATAACATAGCTTAGTTAGAAAACTCAATTCAAACCCCCATTTATTGTGTTTTCTCACCCTTCAGATAGTTTTGTTCATGAAGATCCAAATATACCCTACAAAGATAAATGTGACAAGTGTGAAGAAAATACCGAAATAGAGGAAGATCAGAGAAAGACCATAGTTGACTTGGAAAGTGAAATGAAGAATCTTCTATTTACTATATCTCATTTTTAAAGTGAGGTAACTCGTCTAAATTTCAAGTTTAATAACTTGTTAGACTCATTCGAAAATTTAGAGGATGAAGTTGTTATGATAAAAGAATCTAGAGAACTAGAGAGTGTCCATTAAGATGATGATGATCAAAGAAGAGTGTCGATGGTGAAGTATATTGAGTGTCGGTGACCATCAATATGCCATCTAATATTCTTTGCGTCATTCGCACTAGTAAAAAGTCTCTTGAACCTTGAAATTATTGGCAAGTACCATAACACTTTAGCAGGAGGACGCTTTTTACTAACATTGTCATTGTCAACACCATTGTTGATCTTCAACTTGTAGCGCGACTCACCACATTCTGAACATTTGACCCAAATTTTCATACTTTTTCCTATATAATATACAACTTTTAAGTTATACATGTATTTTGATATACTTCAAACCCATTGGAAACAATATCTTCTTGGCCTCATAACAATGACCCAAAAAATTGTTACATTCAAGCATTTAGTTTAGTAAATCAAGAAATTTTGTGATACTTTTATCCGACCACCCATCTTTTACCTTCAGATTAAACAATTTTAACAACGCAGACAATTATATAAAACTGGTGTACCACTTATATAAAGGCGCATCTTTGTAGCTACATAAAGTATCATAAATATAGGTTTTCATATAAGACAATTATCCAATATCACATATCATATATTCTAGTCGATCATCCATATATTCATCACCTTCACCCATTTGTGATATCGCACCCACTTCTCCATGCCATATCCATGCTGTATAATTTTGACATATTTCATAACAACATAGGTGATGTAATATTTCTTTCTTCGGCTGTTTGTTGATATTCCTGCAAACAACACAAGGACAATAAAAGATACCATTATTGTCGGGAACATTATTATCGGTGAATTCAATAACTCCTTTCTGATACATCAGACCTAATCTATCAGCTTTTATCCAACTGCGTACGATCTATAACAAATTATAAAATTTATATCAAAAGACTAGTATGAATGGAACACTAATACTACACACACAACATTCTAATATGATTATCTGCATATACATATCCAACACCAAAACCTAAAGCAAATTCTCAAAATCTGAATAAAACATTAATAATACACATGACAATTTTAAAGAACGTAAGTATAAGCCATTGATTCATGAAATATCAAGTAAACAAAAGCATCATTTACATGTTAAAAAATAAACCAGTAACCCTACCGAAGAACATAAACTTTTAGAAGCGTCATAGAGAGAATAGTAACGTACCATAAATGATATTTGAAGATGATGGTGAGGAATTCGCTTCTAGAAATGATTTAGTTCTTAGAAATGAATGAATATGGTGAATATTTTGCTATCATTGTCGTCTCATTCTCTAAGACACCCCTATGTGTTATGAACAAAATAAAGTATATATTATGTTTTAATTTTGTGTGAAAGAATATTACAATGGTTGCAAGCTTTAATTGTAGTGAAATATGCAACATATAACCACGGTTGATTGAAATAATTGTAGTTCTTATACTTTCATCTTTATATAAAATAAATAATAAGGGACACACTTATTTTTATTAAAAAAATAGAAAAATATTCATACTAAGATTCAAAGCTTGTCATCCAAATTCTATGACCACGGTTCTTTATTGGAACCGTGATCAAAATTTTCTCAATGAAAAAACATGCGCATAAAAATGAGATATGACTATACGGTGGATAAATAGTCGTGGTAATATAGTGTCATCGAAGGTATATTTTGTACTAGTGATATAGGTTCATATTGAAAAACATAGAAACAGGGGTGCAGAATACAATTTATAGATTACATGGTAAAATAACAACAAGGGCAACATAATCTCAATATATCACATTTACGCAATTCATACCATATTACATAAAATCACAACATCACACAGTCCACACATAAATTCTTATCACTTATCCTTTACTCTAATGCATTTGGTATCATCAGTAAACTCAAAGCTTATTTTCATGAGTTATGTCCCGCACTGCAACACTCTTCTTGACGTATGTAGACATGGAATGTCTAGAAGTAAATGTGAGCTATGTATGCACTTCAACACCCTTCACTAAAATCTACTTGTAGAAGTACATGCGAGCTACGCCCGTACTACGACACTCTCCTAGACATCCATAGACATACAATTCCTAGGATTACTTGTGATCTACGTCATACTAGACACTCTTGATATACGATAAATACTCTAATATATGTGATGCATGACAAACAAACAAATAAACAAACAAACAAACAAACATGAATTCCATCCAAACCTCTAAAGCATAATTTAATACATTGGTTTTTATCGAACCTTTAACAAATCAACCATGGTTCTTATTGAATCTTTAACACAATGAAACATTGGTTCTTATCTAACCTTCAACTAAGTGAAACATTGGTTCTTATCAAACCTTCAGTACAATGAAACATTGGTTCTTATCGAACCTCAAACATAATCAAACACTGGTTCTTATAGAACATTCAACATAATTGCCACATTAGAGGTTTCACTAATTCTTTATCAAAAATTTACTTTCGGCCTAAGGGTATTCATACAATCATTCATAGTTCATAATCTACATCTCATCAAAACTTTGGATTCATATCCTAAAATATTTACAACTTAGTTCACAACAAGAATTTTATCGAAACATTGGACTTGTGTCCTAAAACATTACACTAATTTACAAAATTAATCTCTTCCATGACATCATTTATTCCCATAAACATCATGAAACCATTACCATATTCACAATATCATTCACTCATATAAACATCATGAAATCCATAGAAATGTCATGTCAAAATTATGCAATTTCAGAAATAAAACATAATATGGATACAATCACTCATGCAACATGATTTCAAGCATAAGAACACTTTCACACAACATAAATTTGGTCAATCATATTGTTCGACTACATGATTATCAAAACAAAAGAAATGGAGCCCTAGAAAAAAAATCTTAGAGACAAAATCAAAAAAATCTTGGTTGCAATATAATTAATTAACTGAATTAAGAATGTGAATCTTTTAAGGATCTCAATTATTCCAATTTCTATGCAACAACCATCATTTCAAAGAAATGAAATCGATGTTTTCTCTTCAATTGCGAAAATCTAATTATATGACTAAAAAATATAGAAGTATGCCTACACCATGTCTTGACCTTAATACGCGGATTTACCTGTCTAATAAAAAATTTATTTCTTTGAGCAGAAAACTAATAAATCAAAGCACAAAAGATAATAAATTTGATTTCATCGTAACAAATTAGTTAATTATATGATAAATTTTTAAATATTTAAGTATAACATATAAATAGTCTCTAAAATTTATGTTAAAATAAATTAAAATACAATTATAAGGATTATAATAAATATTCATAAAAAAGTAAAATTAGATTTGAAATCTCATTATCAATTTTAATTGATTATATAGAAATTAGTTTATAATTAAAATTTAAGAAATACTAATTGTCATGACAATTATGTATGGAATTATATTTAATTTAATTATTTAATATTTAATATAATTATCAATTTTTAATTTGATTTTTTTTGTTTTTAATTTAATTATTTAATATTTAGTCCATCAATATAATATTAATTTTAAAATTACAAATAAATTAATAAAAGTTAAACTATCAAACTAAAATTAAATTAGTATTGAAAAATTTATATGAACTCAAAGTTAAAAGAAATTTTTAAATGAGTTAAAAACAAAAAATATATAAGCTGCTCTTTAAAATGAATTTTGAATTAAAACTGATAGATTTTTTCTACAATAAAAATAAAAGTTGGTGTACTTAAAAGGATAAAAATTATATTTAAATTAAAACATAAAATTGAAGGAACAATATCATTGAGAAAGAGAATATTTGATTTCATGATAATTAATTTTCTTTTTAATATTTTTATCAATTATTACAATTAGTATATAAATTCAATGGATATCGATTGGTTGCACAATGGCTGATACAACAGTTGTAAATTGACCATAATATATGAAAAAACGATATCGATTGGTTGCACAATGGCTTATACAAAGGTTGTAAATTGACCATAATATATGAAAAAATGAAAATTAAGAAGAAAACTGTTCGGAACTGAGTATTGAACTGCAACTATTATGATTCAAACAGAAGAACTAACCACTAGGCTACAAGTAATTTATGTTTAACTAATTCCTCTAAATCTTATATAATTATTGATTTCTGTATTATAATTTCTTAACCATACCTCCCAAATTTGAGGCCCTATTTTTTTTTAAGCCTTCGGCTATGGACCTGCTTGCCCTGGTCTAAGGTCGGCCCTGGTCATACCTCAAATTCGAATAATGATTTAAAATATCAAACTGAGTAAGAATCAAGTGAATGGACATTTATGAAAATATTAGAATATATATTTTAAGTCTATACTTTTTATTTTAAGACTTAAGGTCCTAACTGGTATAGTTTAATCAAACAATAGGATTTGGTGCAGAAATAGGGCAAAATATTTTGTCCAATTCGTAACTAGTATTTCTCCTACCGTACTTAATTAAATGGGACACTTATTAAGTCTAATACTATATAATTTTTTATTTTTTTCTTATGATTTAAGGTTCACTCTTAAAGGACTTGTGTAGATTGAGTTGTATCAAAAATACTAATAGTATGTCAAATAATTGTGTTGCAAAATTTCAAGATAATAGTTGAACTTGCAGTTTAGTTTTCCTAACTTTTTCACAACTAAAATGATCCAAATCAAAGTCTATCTCGTGCTAAATATTGTATATTTTATTATGGTTTTAAATTTAATCCAAAAACATGTCTATAACTAAAGTTATAGGAAAATGACTAACATAGTATATTAATCACAAGTTGCAAAATTTTAATCTTAACTATTTCTCACTAGTTTTATATAATTACTTCCCTATACAAATATTAACCATTCAAAATATTGTCCATACATATAATTATATTGAGGCATTTTCCATAAGATATGGTTTTGCATGACTTTACCAAGTATCACATTGTCATCCAAATCCATTAGTTAATAAGTGTTATCACATGCACTAGAAGGATTACAAGGAAGGTTCAACTATTTTAACAGAAATATGATAAACAATCATCATTTTACCTTTAGATAGATCTTTGAATTAATTTTCCAACACATTTGACCCTGTCTCAATCGGAGTTACATAACTCAAGTTATACTATTTTCAATTCTGCAACAAACTAAAAATAGCTAACAGCTAAGATTGGTTGTATCAAGCTCCCCAATGCCCTTTTATGGCCATAGCATGCTGTTGAAGCTTCCTCGTGTGGTAACAATAATTTTTGGAAGAGAATATGGAATTTAAAGCCCCCCTATTCTGCAAAGTCTTTACTTTGGAGACTGGCTAAGTTTATACTTCGGTTGCGTGCGAATCTCCAGAAAAAGGGATGTTGATTGACCCTAGTTTCCCTTTTTTCCTCAGTGTCTCTGAGACTGAGGAACATTTGTTCCTTGAGTGCCAAATTTCCTAGTTGATATGGTTTGCAGGTCCCGTGGGAGTCCACATTCTCCCAAGCTCCAACATTCGTGACTGACTTCTGACTTGGCTGAGTTGCAAAGATCATTCGGGGGCCCAACATGTTGGTGCCTACCTTTGGAATATCTGGAAGGCTAGAAACAATTTGGTCTTCAAAAATATGGGTGTTGACCCTTTGGTAGTAGTCTCTAATGTTGTTTCTGTAGTCCAGGATTTCAATATTGCTTCCCTTGTTCCCCTTTGTCATGACACATTTGTCATAGGCTTTCCTCAAGATGCTTGTGTGGAAGGTGTGTTCAAGGATGTAGTGGATGCATGATGCTTTCCAGATGGCATAACAACCTGGGGTTATGTTATCAAATATGAAGCTAGACATAAAATTCTGCAGGCTACAAAGAATCTTTCTGCCATAGTGTCGTTGTGCATGGCGGAAGCTTTGGGAGTTTGATGGTGCTTGGAGACTGCTCTTGCCCTGGATTGGAGGCATGTGATCATCTATATTGATTGTTTGACAGTGGTTGATTGTATCCAAGGACATCTTAAGATTGTAGAGATTGACCCCATTATCTTATATTGTTTAAGTTTAATGTCTTTGTTTGTGTTTGTTAGAGTTTTCTTTACTCCTAGAGCTAACATCACGGAGGCCCATAATTTGTTAGTTTGGCCAAATCTTGTGGTTCAAAAACTTGGTTTGCTGATCATGTTATTGGGCATCATACTGATCTTATGTTGCCCTCTTCATTTCTTTGAATGAAATTTGTGTTCCCATCAAAAAAAGTTTGATACTCAATAAATTTATCATTTTTTATACCTTATAACAATTTAGTATCCTTGCTAAAATTGCAATCAACCTGTCACTTTAATATGGCTCAAAATTAAAGGAAATAGGTGGTTGTGACAGGAAAAATGTATTGAATTAAACTAGAAGAGGCATTGATAGAAAAATGCAGAGTGTAGATAACAGTTACCTAAAATGAATTTTGCATCTTTTCGAGAAATTAGCATGTTACCCCTGCAGATTATACATGTCAACCCCAACCCTCCTCCAAGGGTATGATTTTACCATGATACTTTTATGAAAAATCACTTTATTTAAAATAAATAAAAAATTTATTGAAAAATTTAAGAAATTTTCGAAAAATAATTTCAAAATTTTCAATCAAATACCAGAAATTTCAATATATTCTAAAAGTTTCAAAAAAAGAACTAAATAAAAAAAGCCCAAAATTTTGGTAGTAAAAAATTTTAATTTTTTTTTTTAAATTATCGAAAAAAATTTGCAAAATTTATTGGAAATTTCCCAAATTCGTTGAAGGTATCGGAAATTTCAACAAAAACAATTTTGGAATAAAATATTTTGAGAAACATTATTTAATTTTAAGGGTGACATGTTAATTTCTCCTCCTTTTCTTTCTTTTCTCTTATCATATCCCGATATTGAAAATATAATAATTAAATTTTAAAAATTCCCTCTTTAAAATCCCTCACGTGTATTTTCTTTTTAAATGGATGTTGTGTTTATTGAAAGTAGGGTCGGATTTGGGCCCGTGCAAGCTGGGCTATCGCACAGGGTTTCCGAAAAATCGGGACCTCGATTTTTAATTTATAGGACTTGAAAATTATTAATTTAAAATAAATATATAGATGTTGTTTTTACATAACAATCAATTGTAGTAGCGCAGTGGATAATGTTTTCCATGTGAAGCATGTGTCTTTGGTTCAATTCCTACTTGAGGTTGTTTATATCAATTTTTCACCAATTAAACAAATGTTGTTCAATTGTATTAGTTTTTGTTATTTCATTTAATATTCTTAAAGTTTCATAATTTTTATAACTAATTGAACTTGTTTCATGCTACAATCTCAACTATAATAAAATTTTAAAATCCTTAACACAATTTCTCAATTTTTTTAGGATATCATAATTTAATAATATTTTTAAAATATAAATTTTTAAAAGTTGATATTTTTCTATTTGTATGAATTGAATTGACACATGATTATTATTTATCTATTTACATGAATCAAATTGGTATGAGTCAATTTTCTTTTAAAATATTTAAAGATCATTTCTATAGGGCCTTCAATGGAAGATGTCTTCTTTGCCTATTAGAGTTTGTTGTTTTTTACAAAATTTTGAAAGATTTTTGACAGAATTTTATATGGTCTTTGACAAAAATTTGTTTTCGCGCATATTTATAATTTTCTCTTAGTTATTTTTATTGACGAGTCAATCCAATATATGTCAATCGTAAAATTTTGTATTATGTTTAGAATAAGGTCTCTAAGTATTTATTAGAAATTCAATTTTAAAATTAGAACATGACCTCCAAATTATTTGAGACGCCTGATTGAAAGCATAAGGAAATAAATAGAATAATATGTAGGATAAGTGATTCTATTCCAATTTTGATTCTCATATCTCTGTTACAAATTATCACCCACCCACCCACCCAAAGCCCTTTAGCCTATAGCCTTGTGTTTTAAGATACACCAAGGCTATCCCAAAAACTTGGCTGTAAAAGAAAGTGGTAAAGGTTGGCATTTTATTTCTACCTATACTATCCACATATTAATAGTATGCAACTAATTAACAAAGCACTACATTGTTAATTAGCTCCATTATCTTTACATGTGAAATTAGACAAATTAATTTGTTGATGACATAACAAAAATACTAATAATTTTTTTTAATAAAATTATTTCTCTTTTCTATAGTATATTTAACAATTTAATATCTTATCTCATACTGTGACACTTTACTCAAAATAGTTATAGTGTTGGGAAAAAGTAAAGAGAAATCAAACAAGAGATAAGTCACTATATATTTTCCTAAGAGCAGGTACATCTGAATGAGGCTGCTAGTACTTGAAGAGCATAGTTTGAAAGATTGAATGTGACTATAATAAGTACAAAAACATATCTTTCCTTTAAGGTGTTCATAACTATTATCACATAAAATTATCTACTTTTCAAATGAAAAAGACATTTGATATTCCACCATTACATTCCTCATAAGCAATTTCAGCATGACAAGTTGAGAGAGATAATCCGTTTCACACTTTTTAGTCAAGTTGCCCAAGCATCATGGAAATGCACATAACAAAATCAATGTCAATGGAAATTGGAATGTTAACATTTTTTATTCAAATATATTTGTTAGTTACCTTTCTTTTTAATTTTTTTTGTCTTTAAATTTGAGTTGTTAGCCATTTCAACGGATTTGTTTTAAAGTTTTGGAATCCTATGTAAGACTTTTAATTTATCCACACTTCAACCGTGATAAAATATATAGAAATTATATTAAATCAAGGTTTAATTATTAAATGTGTAGAAAGATTCTATTTAACTATGGTATAATTGTGATAAAAAAAATATTTTGTGTAATAGTCTGACACTTTTAAATAATTTATTCCGTAAAGAGTAATGAGTGTTTCATTTAAAAATGTAATTAAAGCACATCAGAAAAAATCAATTAAATCGATAATCTAAATTAAATCAAATAAAAATTCAATTCTTTTTTATTCGATTCCCAAAATCAAATTGAATCAATGAAAGTCGAGATGGTTTGGTTTTGTTCTCGATTTTAGTTTTTAGAAATCGTCAAATTGATGAACCAGATCAATGGCTATAATTAACCTCTAAATGTTTTATTCCATCCATCATTAAACTCAAATTATGTATTAGTCTAACCATTCTCCATCTTCGTTCCTTTTAGCCAAACTCACGGCTAGAACTAAGCCCCAAAAATTGAAAATAAACCATAAGTCACAAAAATCTGCTCTCATTGAACTACTGCTCTCACCACTAGCCGTCATTTTTGTTCTCTCTACCGTTATTTTGATATGTTATTGCCGGCTTCTTCGAGTTCAAGTTCTCTTCGTTAGTTTTCATTTTATTTTACCATTTTTTGTTTCTTCTTCAACTAAATCTTTTCTACTCTTGTTACAAAATATTTTTTACGTGTATTTGAGGTGTGAACATGTTAATTTATGTGCACAAGTGAGAGTTTAAAGTCTCAAATTACTTGAAAAATTGGAGGTTATGCGTTTGTAAGTAAGAGGACACATACACCTATCACCATGAAATTTTGGGTGATATGTGGTGTCCCTCTCACTTGTGCGTTGTTCTTGACCAAATATAAATGCTCCTCGTGACGACCCAGTAGTTTTTATAGTTACGTTTTATTTGTTAAGCTTTCAAATTCCTTATCAAACTTGTGATGTCAAGTGTCAACCTTTATATTTGATTGTGAACTTATTTCATGATATAATAGAAATTATGTCAATAATTTTATATAGATTAAGAAAAAATTGTAATTTGTTTTAAAAAATAGAGTATGAAATAAATAATATACAATATATTGTTAAGAAATAGAATAAAATACATCGAAAAACACAATAATGGATAATAGACGGATGAATATAATATTTGAAAAATGACTATGTAAATCCATCAACCAAACCAAACCGCTTAGTTTGGTCCGGCCATTTCGGAAAAATAATTAAAACTAAACCAAACCAAATTGATGGAGATAACGTCAATTTGGACATTTTTTTAACCAAAAACAGGTCCAAATCGAATCGATCACACCCCTAATTAATATAATATTTTATTTAATATGAATTTTAAGCATATTTTACTCACATTCAAAATCAAACGTTAGTTGGTTCAATGGTGATTGACACTGAATTTGATAGAAATTACTATAATTCAATCCCTACAATTACGATTGAGAAGGAACTTAAATCACTTGATGTTAGAATTGACCCATAAATCGGATTACTCGATGTAGTAGACCAGACATTTATGATGAAAAAAATAAACATCTAAAATCTCAATGAGTGTTGGATTAAGTCTAATAACATATATTTTTATAATATAGTATTTTATTTTATTTTAAATTATTATAAAAATATATATATTGCAAATTTAAGAATATATACCCTTATTGCTCGAATTATCCCTTTGTGATTGTAGTTGCGGACGATCAACTATTCGACTTATCAAGTCTAGCACCAATCACCACAAAATCAATTAACAATTGATGAATAAACATAAATACTACTAAAATATTAATCATTTTACAATACTAAAAATTCATAAATGTTATTTTTTAAGTATTTATTATCATCTCTTATTTTAATTATTTTAATTTATCTTTTTCATGTAATTAATAAATAATAATTTTGTAAAATCATCTATAATTTTTCTTTCTCATGCAACAATGGTTACTTTTTTCAATACGTGTGAAAAATCAAAAATGATTTATAAAAAGACAGAGAGAGTATATTACATGATAAATAACTTTTTGATAATAAATCAGAACTATATAAAGTATATATATATATATATATATATATATATATATATATATATATATATATATATATATATATATATATATATATATATATATATATATATATATATATATATATATATATATATATATATATATATATATATATATATATATATATATATATATATATATATATATATATATATATATATATATATAATTCAGGTAAATAAAATTGTTTTTAATTAATTTTTTCATTTTGATTCACACCGTCGAGTTGGACCAAATAAAAGCTAACAAGTCGAGCGTAACCAAACAAAAGTCCACTCATTTTCAATCCTATAAAAACAAGTATGCTGCCACAAGAATTATAGAGGATCTTTATGCTTCACATGATACTAACTCATTATTTGATGAAAATTATAAAATATGCTATAAAGTATCCAGAAATGAGGACCATATGTTTTTAAGTTTGTTACACGATATATATATATATATATATATATATATATATATATATATATATATATATATATATATATATATATATATATATATATATATATATATATATATATATATATATATATATATATATATGTTGATACTAAAGCTTTCATCATTGATAGATTTTATCCTTCTGGATTCAAGGTGGAATCAACCAAATTGAATAATTCATAATTTATTATTGAAAGGTTCTCATTTGGGTGGGAAACATTGAATTTAATTAACTGTTTTTGACTAATGAGCAAAGGCTAAGGTTATTCAATCTTTTGAGTGGAAACTATAAAATAGTGATAAGGACATTACCATTAAGACCAAACCAAAGTGGCCAATTAAAGAAAGAAAATAAACAAAATAATAATAGAAATGTACTAAAGATATTTGACCTATTTTATTATTTTTTGAATTATTATAATTCAACCTCCGAACCTAACTCCAACTTCCAATGCATGCATTGCTCCAATAAGGCATTAACCAAGAAAAATAAATATTTTTTAGCTATAAAATATGTGATCTAAAATATTCCATGATTAGGAAAGTTCCTTCAATAATTTGATGTAAAATTGGGTGATGTCATGAAAATTATAAACTACCTTATAATTTGTCAATACACAGATTTAAAGTTAATGCACTAAAGCTCCACTATGAAGCTCACAGTGATAGCATTGAAATTATGACATCATATAAACTTAGGAACATTTGATTTTCTTTTGCTCCAATAAAAAATCTACTAAAGTGTATGGAAATGTCAACGATATTTATAGTGGATTTCTTAATCCATCCCATAAGAATGAAGTCCACCTCGTGAAAATTCAAAAATGCCCTTAGAAATCATAAATAATTTTCGGTACGCATCATATTTTAGAATATTTGGGTGAAAATTAAAAATATATTTTCGGTTCCAAATTTATTCTAAATTTGATCTCACATACACGGTTTATTGAAATATTACATAGAAGTTTAAAACTGGAAATATACTTCTGATTCATACCCAACCCTTTTTAACTTGGATTTCATTGAATAGGGTGCTTACCGGAAGTTTATTTCCGATTTCCCGGAGACAAAAATGGAATTTCGCAGGAGTAGCTAAAAAGGACATGGGATGGGTTAAAAAATCCACTATTTATATATTGGGACACTATCTCAATACGAAATTACAGTTTATAAAACAACAGTTAAGATCTCCTACTTGATTTAGTTCATTATGAAGCTGAGCTACCAAGTCACATTAACAAAGAAATTGACACCATTATGACTTTCATCATGATACCTTGATGAATTTTCATTGCCATTTTTTAATATTAATCAAAGGTTGTGTTTGGTTAATGGTCTAGGAACATTTTTTTAAGTGTTCTTAAAGATGGTGAAAGTGCAAACAAACTTTGGTTCAAAGAATCTTCACATATATCCTTCATAGCGGGGTGTACCTGTAACACTCTAACAATCAAGTTAATAATACACGTAAGTATAACTTTTTTGTGGATCTATGTGTATGTATGTAGAGCAGTTTATGATGTGATCCATTGATGAATCATAATGATTTTTATGATGACTCTGATGTTTGGTGGAATTTTCTTGTCTGATTCCCCGTTTGATCTTGGTAGTCCAATTATATTTTGAGCTATCTTCAATGATGGTGCTCATGTTGACGTTATCTCAAACATCGTTAGGGAGAATATTTAAAGTTCCAATGAAGTGATAAAGTCAAAGATAATGAGATAATGTGTAACAAGGAACTTGAAGCTTCGAAGTTGTGAAAGAGAAGAAGTATGAATGATTATCTGGTCGTTCGTGCACTTAGAACGGTTTCTGATTGAATAGATTATTGAAAAAATGTTAGAACAACTCGTAAGTTATTAAAGCAAATATCACACACTCACTAAATGTTTTTGAAGATCCCTCCATTTTGATAAAAATCATCTAAAAATATTTTTCGTTTGTATATATCTAGTAGGTTATAAGCTCAAATAATCTCTTTGAGAGAAAATTACACTAAATAATTGTTTATCTATTAGGTCTAGTCAATTATCTCATTTGTAACATCTTATTATCAATTATTAGGGTTGATAGTCTATCAGTAATTGTACAATTTGCAAACTTTTCATATTTACAGGACATAATCAATTATCCCTAAAGAATAATTGATAATGAAAACTAAAAAACTTAATGATTGTTTTCTAGCAACATTTTCTCTCATATATATAATCATTTTTCTCTTATATTTTAACCTCTCTCTTATTCTTTCTTTCACCAAAAGTTGCCATAGTGTCTTTGTGAGTCAAATACATTTGTGAAGTTTTTAGTTGTATTAGTGTTCAACTATTTTATCAAGAGTATGATTCTCTTCGTTTATTGTTGAGGTTGTCTTTGTAAAACTTCTATTTGGTTTTTGAGATTAGCATGTGAAAAGGTGAACTTAGTTTGAGGAATTAGCTTGTTAAATTCCCTATATAGATTGTAATAATATTTGTGGGCATAACTTGGCAAAAGTTTAAAATATATTATTAGTGATACTCTCAAGTTGTTTGTTTGTTAAGGATAATAGTTGTTGAAGCAGTAAAGCGACAAGCAAAATAAGTATTTTTATAAGGTATATCATATTGTCTCCACATGGATTAGTGCTACTGAATTGTCGTTTGACAATTTCTCACGTTTATGAATTTGGTTTTAAATGATTTGTAAGAAAAGAGTAAAAACTATTGACAAGAAAATAAATACATTCTTTGGAAAGGTGAAACTTATCCAGCATGAATTTACACTCACAAACTTAAACATATTGATCAGTTGTACTCAACATACTCTACGCGTCAAAATCATAACAGACACCACGAGATGTACCACACAGAGGTTATGTCTAATGCAAAGTTGAAGACAGTCATATTACTCACGTCGGCAATCTCTCAGCGTAAAAAAAAATAACACTGAGACATTAAGCTCTGATACCCACAGTGATTATTAGCTCTAAATATATCTCTAGAATTTGGAAACTAATAGATATTCATCCTTAATCAAGATTTGTGAGGTATATGTCTATGACAACTCAAATTCAAACATAAAGCAAAAAGATCAAGGAAGACGTCATCAATGATTTGGAAAGAAAGTCTTATACAACACCATGATCAATACATATACATATGTTCAAAGTAAATAAATATACAAAACCCAACAAATGAAGAATACACAAAGAGGAAGAGAAATGAACCAAAAATCTTCTAGTTTGTCAGCGTCAATCGATGAGAAATCCACCATGGATCATCTGTGGGCAAGCTTCAATATTGTTTTCTAAGCTCTAAACTACCAAGAATGAAGGTTTTATGAATTAGGAACGAATACTCCAAAACATAACCAAAAAAATGTGTGCTTTGACCCTTTCAACGTGTTTCTACCCAAGAGACCGCGCTTAGCACACAGAGCCCACTAAGCGTTAGCAGAAAAAAATAGATTTTGTTTCTGCCATAACTTGAGAACCGTAACTCTATTTTACGCCCGGTTTGAAGCGTTAGAAAGCTTATTCAATGATCTATATAATAATGCCTAAATATCAACCAAATTGATGATTTTTCTCATCTTTGTTTTGAGATTTATTTTTTGATGAATTACGAAAAATTTCATTCTTGAAACTTAGTCTTTGGCCTTTATTACTCAATGCTCCAATCATGCATGAACTCCTACAAAATAGATACAAAACTATCAAACAATATATTATATACACGAAAATATAAATATACACAAACTAAACGTATTTACATACAAAGTGGGGATTTATTGCAAGAATATCAATAAAATATATATATATATATATATATATATATATATATATATATATATATATATATATATATATATATATATATATATATATATATATATATATATATATATATATATATATATATATATATATATATATATATATATAAGTGCCACAAAACTTATATACAAAATGATGACATTTTGGCACTTATCACTAATAGGCCAAGAGATCAGTCGAACCTCTATAAATCTTTGTGATATATATATATATATATATATATATATATATATATATATATATATATATATATATATATTTTCAATTATTTACTCTCCTTTTTATTTTTTGCTTTTCCATTTCATGTTATTATTATCTCTGCATTTTTTACTATACTAAATAACTAGCTATTTTAAGAAATTAAATTTAAATTAATTACAATTTTTAAATACCACAATTCACCTTCTCACCCCTCTTGTTCTTAGAGTCATGTGCTCAATAGTTTTAAATTTTAGAATATTGTGTACTTGAGTCTCAATCCATGGTTAAACTTTATATATAGGATTTATGTTATAAGACCTAGAATGGTGTTCGGGGCTACTCTCTTAATTGACATATATCCTAAGATCTTATAATTTCTTTAATAAACGGATAGTGGAAGGCCATTCAACTTGAATCTCCAATGCCTCTAGGGTGTGTCTATCTCTTACTTCACCTTATATGTTAAGGACAAGGTACCTCAATATCTCGAGGTTGGGCATTGACCTAGTTCATAAAAGTCGTTCCTCTCCTGACTTGAATTTGTACATGGTGAATTGATTGTTATCCACCACCTTTTTCATTAACATATTAAATTCTTCAGCGACTATGAGAAAAAGAAACTATGATATAGGGCCTCCCTGTCTTAAGTCTCACTTCATTCTTACTTCCTTAGTCGAACTATCGTTAACGAGCACTAACACTAATGATGTTTTAAGGCACTCTATTATCCACCTCCTCCACCTATCGTGAAACCCCATTTTTGACATCACATGTTCCAAAAAAATTCAATTTATCGAGTCATAAACTTTCTCGAAGCCAACTTTAAACATTAACACTTCTTTTTTTCCTCTTTTTAGCCTCATCCACAATTTCATTAGCGATCAATATATCGTCTAGAATCTGTCTACCTGATATGAAAGCTGGTTGTTGATCTGAAATAACCAGATCAATATCTTTTTTAATTCTATTAGTAAGAACTTTAGAAATCACCTTATAGATACATCCTATTAACGAATTTGTCCCGAAGTCTGATATTTAAATTGGATTCCTCTTCTTTGGAATCAACACAATGAAGGAACAATTAGCTCCTTTTACCACCCTTCTGTTTTCATGAAATTCAACAAAAACTCTCATAAAGTCATGTTTGATTTCTTCCCAAAATTCCTTCACGAATCTAAAATTTACTATGTCTAGTCCAGGGCTCTTGTCACTATCACACTCCCACACTACTCTTTGAACTTCAATTATTAAGAATTCTCTAACTAACTCATCGTTGTGCTCTGCTCATATTCTGTTCAAGTTTACATTTGTAACGCCCTGTTTTAATTAATATTATATTATATTAATATTTTCGAATTACCAATCGATATTTATTTTGCGACGAGAATAAATATATTAATCGATATATGTGATGATATATTTGGCGACGTTTCGTTCGGTCCGGTTTTTAGACCGTTCGATTCGGTAAAATATTATTCGGACCGATATTTAATTCTCCAGAATTATTTGAATTAATTGAATGAATGATATAATTAGATAGGGGTGTGGGAAGCATTTTGTTAGAATTGGGTTTTACACCCTTAACCTTACTAATAGGAAAACAACTTATAAAAGCCATTTTTCCTTCTTTCTTTTCATTTCCAACATCATAAGCCAAACTTGAACTTGGGGAGAAAGAGGGTTTGAGAAGAAGAAGAGGAGCAAGAGGAGAGCAAGGTTGGGTTTTGTAGAATCATCAAGAATCAACCAAGCTAGAGGTAAGGGGTTTGATTCTTCATCTCATATTGTTAGGTTTTGATGTTTATATTTTGGATTTGGGGGAAAGGTTGATAGTTAATTTATAGGGTTTTGGTTGATTGTTGATTGAAATAGATTAGAGAAGTTGAGTTAGGAGTATGGATTGTAGGTATTTAATTGCTTGCTTGAGGTAACTAGAAGTATAGGAGGAAGAAAATAAGAAAAACTGTTAACTGTTGGAAAAATGGAAAACCAGAAAACACAAAACACACTGTCTGTATTTAACAAGGATGAAGAAGAAAGAATGGAGGGAGTGGCGTGGGGGAGGCGCCCACCTCACCATGAGGGGCGGCCGTCCCCCTATGAAGGGCGCACGCCTCATCTTCTTCATCAACAAGGGACGTTCGTCCCACTTTGCAAGAGGAAGGAGACGGGTTTTGCTGTATGCGTTTTTTTTCTGTATTTTCATTTTTCTGTTTTTCTGCAGAATTTTCCTTCTGCATAATTTTGGTTCTATTTCTCTTCATTTCCCCAATTTCATATACTACTAGTTAGTATTAATGAAATATAACTAGGACACGAGTTAGCCAATTAAATTTAGAACCCGATTATGTTCCGATTTTCCAATTTCGGTAAATTCGACGACGGAGCAAGTTGCTCAGAATTCAATGAAAATTGACGTGTTAGCTAAGTTCGACGTGTAGAACATAGTGGTGAGGTTAGTTTTTAGAAATTACGAGTTTTTAAGAGATGACCCGAAATAGGCCAAAATACGGTTAAATTGAATCAGATGGCGTTTTAGTAGATTTAAGGCACGTATGGACAATCCGATTTCGATGTTGACGGTTATGATTAATACCGGTTATTAGGAATGACTTTCACGACGATTATTGATGTTTTGACTATTTTTCCGTTTTTAGAATTTGGTGAATTAATTGATAATGATGCTGTGTAAATAAACATAATGTTTGTGACGGTGTATTTATTAATGAATACTTGTTGATATGCAATGCGATGATATATGTCTTTGTACATGATGATGTGATGATTATATTGATGTTGTTAATAAATGCTTCCGATTTGTGAATGCATGATTTTGATGATGATGAATTATTAGTGATGTTTTGCATAATGCAAATATGATGCGATGATATATTTATCTTGATGTGGATAAATTATGGCGATGTGGGCTTTATGCCAATTTTGATGAGCAATGATGATGTCTTTGTGTTGTGTTGTTTTATTGTCGAGTCATATACATTGCATTGGCGACGATGGGCTTTTATGCCAAGCGACGAGGCTTTTATGCCAAGTGTTCCTAATTATGGACAAAGCGACGGGTACCACATGCATAACATAGTCGTGTCTCATGGAGTCGGTTATGGTTATGTTTGAATTGTTGGTGTTGGGTTTTAATTGATTGATGATGATTGAATTGCGATGGTATATGATGCTTTGTTGGTGATGGTCTTTAGGATAAACATGAAATGAATATGATTTGATAATTTCATGACAACTATGCAGTGAATATAAATGATGAGTTTTGCGATGATTTAACTTGATGAAATGCTTAATGCAAATATGACGTGATGATGGGCTTTTATGCCAAAAGCGACGAGGGGCTTTAGCCAATGTGTGATGATTTTATTTATGTTGCTTATGTTATTAGCATTGTTTGGTGTTGTTGTTGATGTTGTTGTTTATAGTTTATGTGTTGTTGTGATGAATTACGCCGGTGAGGTTATGGCGATAAAGTGTTGATTATACACAATAGTTTGACGATTAAAGTAAGCAAGTTTTGGTTATGTGTTGGAATGCACGTATTAACTTAAATCCCTTATGATTCCAAATATGTATATATATTTTATCATGCCTTTAATTATATGTTTTGGATTATCTCACCCTTTACTTGTTTCGCCGTTACCTTTATATTGGTAACGTGCAGGTTATGAAGATGGAGTTTATAGCTGCTATTAGTCGAGTCGGTGTCGCTCTGATACGTAGTACTCGGGTGGGAATAATTATGTTGTCTTGTTGTTGTTCTTTTTTTGTTTTTCCTTTTGTAAATAAGAATTATACTTTATGAAAATATGATTTGTTAAGGAAGTTTAATAAAGAATGATGTTTTGATTTTTATGAATCAATTTATGTTTTCCGGCGATGCTATGTATCAGAGATTTTTACTTTAAAGCTAACTGTTTAAAGTAATTTGGTTTTGAAGGTGTGATGCCTCAATATTGAATTTATGAAATTTTAATTTACTCTGATTTTTGCATATAAAACATTGGGTAATATTGGGGTGTTACAACATTCTCTGGAACTACTCTAACTCCACACGCTGCATAATGTCATCGAAAGTGTTCGAAAATCTCTTTTTTTATATCCTTCTCCATTGTTATCCTACTTTCATTCATTGTTAGACTTGAAATTTTGTTATCTAGTCTTCTTGTGGTTATGCATTTGTGGAAAATCTTTGTGTTTGCATCCACGCCCTTTAACCATCTCGATCAGACATTTTGCCAATCAATATTACAATTTAGTCTCGATAGGTCATGTAACTTTGCTACATACTCTCTCTTGATTAACAACTCCTCCTCTTAAAGGACAAAATTTCTTGCCTGGATCTCTAATTGGTTTAACTTTTCATTTACCTCTAGGATTCTTCCTTCCATATTCTCTGAGTGTGGGTCTTGTGCCATTCTTTGATTCTTTCCTTGATTCTTTTGAGTTTCTCTTTCGGCTCGAACATTCTTCATCCTTCTACCTTGATGTCGGGCCATCTTTCAATAACAAAATTATTGTTGGAAATCCACCAAAACCTATGATGAATTTCTACCAATCTTGATGAAAAAAATTGATATTACCACACAATAACGATGAACAATATAAAAGAAAGAAAGAAGATCAGTGATTTTCTGCAGAGTAACTCTCGTCCCATAAACTGTGGAAAACTTTATTATTCACTTTGCAACTGCAAAATACTATGAATTACTTAATTACAAAAATAAAGGTTACTCCTTCTATTTATAAATTTAGGTTAACTTACTTTCTAAGCCTAAATCTAAAACTATAAAAGTCCAAAATACCTATTTTGGAACTAAATCAAATCTATTTATTCTATACCTAAATCAAATCTTATCTATTTAGATAGAAACAAATCTTGTGTGTAACTAAATCAAATCTAACTAAATCTAATTCGACACACAGACCTTTTCAACACTATGCATCACAATTCAACACACCATATAATTCATTGTGTCTAAGCTATCTACAATCATCGTAGCTCTTAGTCTTTGAAATACTTTGACCTACACACTCTTTGTCATGATGTCTGCAATCTGATTCTCAGTTCTGCAGTGTTCCAAGTTTATATTTCCATATGCAACCTACTTTCGAAGATAGTGGAAACTCATTTCAATGTGCTTGCTTCGACCATGTGTTATCGGGTTCTTCTCAAGGTTGATAGCTGGAATGTTGTCGATCTTCATGGTAATTTCTCCATGATCTTTACCTGTGATTTCTTCGACTCCATCCAAGTTGCTTGACATGCACAAAGAGAAGTAGCTATATATTCTGCTTTGCAAGATGATAATGCCACAAATGGTTCCTTTCTTGAACTCCAAGCATCTGGTGTACCACCTAACATAAACACATATCCTACTATGGATTTGTTATCCTTAGCATCACTACTACAACTCGAATCAGTGTATTCCACTAGCTTGCACTCTTTTCCTTTATCAACTACAGGAAATAAAATGCCATAGTTGAGAGTTCCTTTTAGATGCCTTAGTATCTTCTTCGCCACTGCTAGGTGTAATACTTATGGCTTCTGCATGAATCTACTTATCATACCTTTACTGTATGCTAAGTCAAGCCTCGTGTGACAAAGGTACCCCAGTGACCCAATAATACTTCTGTATTGGGTTGGGTTGACATCATGTTCTTTTGAATCTTTCAATAGGTGCAATCTTATTTCTTCAAGTGTAGAAGTTGAGTTGCATTCTTCCATCTTAAATCTCTTGAAAATTTCTCCTGCATATTGTAATACGTTGAACTGACTTTGAGATTTTTGTATCGCAAATGTTGCGAATAGCAAGAGTCGCCACCGACTTTTCTTTTATCCAATTAAGGGAAGGTAAAAAGTACAGAAAAAGACCTTCGTTAGATTCTGAGTAAGGGAGAAGGTTATGAAAAGGGAAGGTATTAGCACCCCTTTTCATCCGTAGTTATCTACGGGCTCTTAGTTGCCCTTAGATCATTTTAAAAAGTGCTTTCTGTGTGTTTGACAAAAATGTTTTTAAAAAGGCATTTCGCTTTGACTTTGTAATGATTCATGTAGGAATGTATACAAAGTGTTCGGAAATGTTATGTTTTTTGAAAAGAGAAGTTTGAACTTTGACAAAAGTGTGAGGTGTGAAAAGTATTTTGATAGAGCAAGCAACTAAAAGTCTTATTACCTACTCAGAATGGTCATTTTCGTGTTGTTTTACTTTCCTTTAGAATAGTGCTATCCATACCATTAGTTGGTAGGTAACCCTATTTATTGGATGTAGAAGGGACATTCGAAGGGACATCAGATGGTCATAGAAGGCAACTTGTAGGAAGTATCCTAGCACATTCGAAGGGACGATCATCACTTTTCGTAGGCAACAATCGAGGGTCAAGATCATGTATTCGTAGGCGACATCGTGGGTCTATGATCTTTGTATCAAAGGGAATATGATGATATGTTTGTAGGCGACGGTGCTAGGATACCTCTACGTTCGAGGGACTTGACCATTTGTATTCGTAAAGGCAACGAGAGAGAATTACCCTAAGGGGTGCATGTGTGAAAAGAGTGTGTCAAATTCAGATATGTTATCTTGAAATTATGAGTGATCTATGTCCAATTTTATCTTGCCATACACGCCTAATTACTAGCAGTTTATAGGGTGTGGAAAATAAATTGTGGAAAGTAAAGCGCGGAAAAGATAAAGTCCTACGCTATTACATGGCTTTGGGGCAGTTACATAATAGGAGTGCAGAAAGTAAAAATCCTAATTAAACTATTACATCCCATAGGCAGTTACAATATTGAAAAGAAAAGCGAGAAAAATTGTCCGAAACGTTACAACCTGTGAACAAATACATAATCGGAAATCAAGAGAAATTCGCATAAGAGAAAAATGTTAGTAAGAAGGAAAGTTTTTGAATGGAGAAAAAGATTTTATGTTAGTAATGACAATAAGATGATAAGATAATTTTTTGGTAATTTTCTGAATCGTTTTTTATATTTAAATGCAATTAAAGGTCAATATAATGATTAATTAACAATTAAATAAAATATGCATGCAAAAATATTAATTTTAATGTCAAAAATTAAATAAGTATTTTTCTGACTAAAATGCAAAAAGAAAATATTTTTGGTGTTTTTTAGATGCATGAGAAAATTATTTAAAGATAAATTAAATTAGATGAAAAATATTAAGAAAAATAAGAAAAGAAAAAAAAAGGTTAGCTTTGCCAACTTGTAAAAAGAAGTGGCCCTTCCAGGAATCGAACCCAGGACCATCAGAAGAAAACACACGCCCTCTTGCCATCTGAGCCAAGTGGCTCTTGTGTTTGGGAATTGGAAACATGGCATTAAGAAGGTAAACGTGTCCTGATTTTGGAATTTCAACGCACAGTCATCCCCGGGCCCCAGTTGTTTACGAATGGACGAATCAGAACAAGCCAAACTGCCACGCTTGCCTTCGTCGATCAACACACGTCAACGACGCCGGAGCCCTAGCTCCGGTCGTCTTCTCCGGCGAACAGAAATTCCAACCTGCAAAAATAGGCAAAATAAAAAGGAAAGGAGTACCCTACCCCCCTAAATCGAGGGCTGCGAACACGATGGTGGTGTTCGTTTGCCCTGAAAACACCTGTATTAGCCAGTTCGAATCAAACAGTTCAAGATGCCCTAATCATGGCAAATCGAGTTTTATGCGTGCAAGCTTACATGTAATGCATCATTCATGATCTAAAGAGTGTTCTGAGTTCAAATATGCAAGCAAAAACAGTTAGTAACGCATGAATAATGAAAATCGAAATTCAAGAAAGTACCAAATCGGAGCAAGGTGTATATCGTGTTCTGGGCAGTCTGGGCTTCGAGTAAGGATTGTGAATGCTTGGTGGGATATCAAGGAACACGTTTGTGTGCTTAGAACTCCTCGAAACTGGCTGAAAATCGAAAATCACAACTTTGAAGAATTTTTGAGAAAATAAGGGTTGCTTGTATGAGCTAGGGTTTCGTCCTCTTGTCTTTGTGAGTGCTTTGGTATTTATAGAGCAAGAATTGGGAGCAAAAAGAATGAAAAAAGATCTCTTCTTCAATGCAAAAATATTTTCCTTTCAAATAAAATCAAATCTTTTGAAAATTTAATTTTTCCTTCCATGTGAGAGCTAGCACGAATTTGGCAAGTTGTGTGGGCTATCTTGGACCTCAAGCTTGATAAAAATCCAACCCAATTGAAAATATACCTTGTTTTCATATTTTATTTAATTTAAATTTGAATTAAATGCTTTTAAATTCAAAAATAAATCAAAAAATAGAAAGAGGTCATGACAAGGCATCAAGTGGTCACAAATAACATTATGATCAAGTTTGGATCATAAAATTATAGGCCCATTTGGAAAAAATTGGATTTTGACAAATATCTCTCTTTGTGCAATTGTCTAAAAATGCCCAACTTGTGCAAGGTGTATTTTGCTCAATTTTCCACATTTTTGAATGTTCTTGGACTTTTTAGAAATCTCTAGGTGTCCTCTAAACAACCTCTTTTGTTTCATCTCAATTGGAGTTTCTATGCTCAATAAAACTTCATTACAAAAAGTTGACTTTTTGTTGACTTTGAAAAGGACCTGTAATGTTTTGATCCATATCTTCAAAATGAAGCATTTTTTGAACATGCTTGTGAGACATGAAGTTGTAGAGAATTTAATTTCCTTTAAAGTGAGAGGTGGTGGAAAAATTTCTGATAAAGTATGAAGAAGTTATGCTCAGTCAAAGTTTAGTTGACTTTTCATTAGAAAACCCTAATTTGGAAAGTTTGACTTTTGGGCAAATCTTGAGTTTTCTTGATGAATCATGATCAACCCTTGATCAAATGATGAATTTCAGTTCAAAATGAGGATGTTGACCAAAAATCATGAAGTTTGACCTTATGTTGACCACAGTTGACTTTTTGTCCAATACAACTGATTTTCAATCATCTGAGCAATTATCTGAGGAAAGTTGACCTGTGAGGCTTGAATCTTGTCATGGAGATTCTTTGAAGCATATGAGGAGGCATGATGACCATTGGAGGTGTTGATAACCTATCTTGATCTGTGAATTGCCAAACCCTAGTTTGGGTTGATTGTGTAGGAGAGGGTTTGTATGGAATGCCTTGAGGAGTAGGAGGGCAAATTTTGGGGTATAACAGCTGCCCCTGTTCAATCTTCTTGTACCGGAAGGGCTAGATTGGCATGCTTGCCTTTCGTGACCTGAAGGTAGAAGATGATTGAATACTCGAGTTCACCTAAAAATTTGCACTCGCCGTTGATTGCTGATGTTTGGGAATGGGCTTATAGATGCCATTTGGAGAAGCTGGAGACTTCACTGGGGAATGAGTCGTATGCTAGACTCAGGAGTGTTGACTGAATAGGAGATTCGTCAGAGATGGGCTTAAGATACCATCCAGAGAGAGTGATGTTGAGCCGTACGCTAGGCTTCGTAGATATTCCCGAAGGTAGAGAAGAGCACGGAGATGGGCTTAAGATGCCATCCGGAGAGAGTCGTACACTAGACTTCGCACTCGTCTTTGAATGAATTTATTGGTTGGTATTGGTTTTTAACCAAATATGCAGCATTTTGAAAGTGGAGAAATGTCAACAAAAAGTCGGAGATGGGCTTAAGATGCCATCCAGGGCAACTGAGTCGTACGCCAGACTCTGTAGTTGTTGTTGATAATAAGAGTCAGAATCAATCTTCGTCTTGATTACTCTGGGGGGATAATAGGTGGCAGAATGTGGATAGCTTCCCTGTTGTGCTTCGGGTGTTTGATCCAATGCCTGTTGTCGGAGGACAACACAAGTAGTCGTTCGGATAAGGTTTCCCGTTTGGTTCCGGGTATTAATCCTGGACTTGTTGTTATAGTCGGTCAGATAGTTTTCACGTCTGGTTTCGAGTATTAATCTTTGACCTTTCGTTTAGAAGTGATTTCCACCTGCTGGGGAAAAAGAAAGAGAAATTTTGACAGGATATGGTTAGACTGATGCAAATCATGATGCATGCAAGCATATGACAATGTGTATGAATAATATATGCACATGCTATAACTTTTATGAATAATGTATGAATGCGTATGTCGGTATTTCAAAACATATCCATCTTGAAGACGGTGTAGATGTTCTGCTTGGGGATTCATGGCTTCTGGAGGATGAAACCATATAAACCTTGACTTGGAATAAGAATAGGTGACTTTGATTCCTCCGATGCACTATCTGACCAAGTTTCGAGTCTGGACAATGCTGTTTGGGGAGTAATAAATGTAGTTTTTCTCCGATGCACTATCTGACCAAGTTTCAAGTCGGGATATTGCTGTTGCCGGGGAAATGGGAGATATTCTACTGGGGATGAATACCTCTGCTGGAAACGGAACGTTACTGCTTGAAGACTAGTGGGAGAAAATACGTACTCCGCTGGGGGGAGATTTCATGGTGAGCGATGGCTCTGTGGGGACTGCACTCTGCAAGGGAACGTGTTGGTGACTTTCGTCGTCATCTCAATTCCTACAGCTTGTAGTGATTACTTTTGCATGTCCATTTTTCGTATGTTTGTAAACAGATGCATATAATCATTCAAAGCAAACGTTGGACTTTGTGCAAAAAACAACAAAAACGCACGCTTTGTGAAAAGAAAGAAACTTGTATTTATTTGAAAAGGTGGCGTATGGCCAAGCAGTTTGTATACAAAGAAAGTAAAAAGCTATGCGGAAACAATCTCGTTGAGTTTCAACTATGCTAGTACTCATATATATCGACTATCTTATCTCCTTGCTGTCAGTAGAAAGTGAGTGAATTGATCTTCGCCATTTGAATCTTGAATGCTGGTAGTAGTCTGTAGATAGGTGATCTGGACAAGCCATAGTCGTACGCTTAAATCCCTAACTTTTGCCTAGACCGCCCTTTCAAGTTTTCAGTTTACCGGGATACCCTTTTTTGCCCAAGCCGCCTTTTCAGGTTTTTGACTTGTCGGGTGTACATGTTTTGTATGTATCCTTAACTTTTGCCCAAACCTCTTTGGTTCGCCAGGATGCCCTTATTTTTTCCTAGGCCGATCGACCTAGCGGGTCTCGTTTATGCGTAGTATTTTTTGACTATGTCCGCGTTCACAGGGTGTGGGAAGTCTTCGCCATCCATGGTGCTAAGTATCATAGCTCCGCCAGAAAATACTGTCTTGACTACAAATGGTCCCTCATAAGTGGGAGTCCACTTGCCCCTGGGATCACCTTGTGGAAGGATGATGCGCTTGACTACTAGATCACCGACTTGGTAGACTCGGTGCTTGACTTTCTTGTTGAACACTCTGATCATTCGTTTCTGATAGATCTGTCCATGGCAGATGGCTGCGAGTCGTTTCTCATCAATTAAGTTGATCTGGTCGAGGCGAGTCTGGATCCATTCGTCTTCTCCCAACTCTGTGTCCTGGAGGACTCTGGTTGAGGGTATCTGAACCTCAATGGGTAAGACTGCTTCCATACCGTATACAAGAGAGAAGGGGGTTGCCCCTGTAGATGTTCGTACGGTAGTGCGATAACCATGAAGAGAAAATGGTAACATCTCATGCCAATCTTTGTAGGTCACTGTCATCTTCTGTATAATCTTCTTGATGTTCTTATTGGCGGCTTCCACTGCGCCATTCATCTTAGGTCGATATGGAGAAGAGTTGTGATGTGTGATCTTGAACTGTGTGCAGAGTTCGGTGATCATTTTGTTGTTGAGATTGGAATCGTTATTTGTGATAATCCTTTCGGGAGTGCCGTATCGACAGATAAGATTATGCTTGATGAATCGAGCCACAACATTCTTGGTAATAGATGCGAACGAGGCTGCTTCTACCCACTTGGTGAAATAATCAATTGCCACAAAAGATGAAACGATGTCCGTTGGAAGCGGTGGGCTTGATTTCTCCGATCATGTCAATGCCCCACATTGCAAAAGTCCAAGGAGCGGTCAGAACATTCAACGGTACTGGAGGTACGTGCACTTTGTCTGCATATATCTGGCATTTGTGACAAGATCGAGCATAGCGGTGACATGCAGCTTCCATGGTGGACCAATAGTAGCCTGTTCTCAGAATCTTCTTAGCCATGGTATGTCCACTCGAGTGGGTACCAAATGCGCCTTCGTGTAATTCTTCCATGATACGTTCCGCAGTCTTCTGATCTACACAACGGAGTAAGCACAGGTCGTGGTTGCGCTTATATGAGATGCCGTTGCTTAGGAAAAATTTGGATGCAAACCTTCTCAAGAACTTCTTATCGTTGGCAGATGCCCCTGCGGGATATTCCTGAGTCTCAAGATACCTCTTCACGTCGTAGAACCAAGGTTTCTCTTCTGTATCAAGTTCACAGCAGTATGCTGGTTCTTCAAACTTTTCAATGATGATCTGGGGAGCCTCATTGTCCCACCTAACCTTGAACATAGATGACATAGTAGCCAGTGCGTCTGCCAACTGATTCTCTTCTCGTGGAATGTGATCAAAAGTAATTTCTTCGAAGTAGGGGATCAGACTTAGAACATGCTCTCGATATGGAATGAGATTCGGATGCTTCGATCCCACTCGCCTTAACTGACCGATCACTAAAGCCGAGTCTCCATACACTTGCAAGAACTTGATTCTTAAGTCAATAGCTTTAATACCCATGATGCACGCCAGATTCGCCATGTTGTTGGTACAAACAAAGTCGGCAATGAATGGCGTCCGCCGCAGGAGATGTAATGATGGCGCCAATGCCATTGCTAAGGGCGTTGAGGCTCCATCAAAACCATGGTCCATCGTGATCCTTGTTCGTGTCCTTCGTCGGTTCTCGTTCTTCGCAATCAAGAATTAACAAAATATCTTCGTCGAAACTCGAATCGCATAGATCGATAGTCATCTACGGCTTGATGAGCCAAATGATCGCCTACTACACTTCCTTTGATCGCTCGAAGTGTACCGATGTCGATTCGGTCAAGATCATTTGCCATCTTGCTATTCTTCTGGAGAGTGCTGGTTTCTCAAATATGTATTTTATCGGATCCATCTTGGAGATCAACAAGGTAGTGTGAGTCAACATATACTGTCTTAGTCGGTGAGAAGCCCAAGCCAAAGCGCTGCAAGTTTTCTCGAGCTGTGAGTATCTCGTTTCACAGTCGGTAAAATTTTTGATAAGGTAGTATATTGAATACTCTTTTCGACCAAACTCGTCATGTTGCCCCAACACACACCCCATTGAGTTCTCTAACACTGTCAAGTACATGATAAGAGGTCTTTCTTCGGCAGGTGGCATCAGGATAGGAGGATTCTGTTAGGTACTCCTTGATTTTGTCAAAAGCGATATGGTAATCGTCGTTCCATTCCACTACTTGATCTTTCTTCAGCAACTTGAAGATTGGCTCACAAGTAGCAGTTAGGTGTGCAATGAATCTAACAATGTAGTTCAATCGTCCTAAGAAACCTCTGACTTCCTTCTCGGTGTAGGGAGCTGGCATTTCTTGAATAGCTTTAACCTTGGCGGGGTCAACTTCAATACCTTTACCACTGACAACAAACCCTAGGAGTTTACCAGATCTGACTCCAAAGGTGCACTTGTTGGGATTAAGTCTCAGTCTGTACTTCTTCAACCTATCAAACAACTTCTGCAGATGATCGAGATGTTCTTCTTCAGTCTGCGATCGAGCTACCATGTCGTCGACGTTGACCTCTATCTCGTGATGAATCATGTCATGAAATAATGCCACCATAGCACGCTGATAAGTGGTGCCTGCGTTCTTTAGTCCGAAAGGCATGACCTTGTAGCAGAAAGTGCCCCACTGTGTAACGAAAGTAGTCTTCTCCATGTCTTCAGGAGCCATTTTGATCTGATTGTAACCAGAGAAACCATCCATGAAGGAGAAAACCTTGTGTTGAGCAGTGTTGTCGACTAGAACATCAATATGAGGGAGTGGAAAATCGTCTTTCAGACTCGCTTTGTTCAGATCTCTGTAATCCACACACATCCGTACTTTGCCATCCTTCTTAGGTACGGGCACCACGTTTGCAACCCACTGTGGGTAAGAAGTAACGACTAGGAAACCGGCATTGGACTGTTTCATAACTTCGGCTTTGATCTTCTCTGACATCTCATGACGCATACGAAGGACCTTCTGCTTTACTGGGAGAAAACCTTCCTTTGTTGGTAATCGGTGCACCACAATATCAATGTCTAGACCTGTCATGTCTTCGTATGACCAAGCAAAAACCTCCATATAGTCTCGTAGCATCTGAACAAATCTTTCTTTGACGCTGCTCTCAAGACCCGCTCCTATCTTGATCTCTTTTCTGTCTTCATCAGTACCCAAATTCACAACCTGAACTGGCTCTTCGTGTGGCTGTATAACTCGTTCTTCTTGCTGTAGCAGTCTGACAAGTTCTCTTGGCACTTCACAATCTTCCTCACCTTCGTCTTCGGCTTGGTAGATCGGATTATCAAAGTCATATTTAGCAATAGCATAACTGTTATCAACGAGATTCAGAGTGATTCTACAGTGTATCACGTGGGTGTGTGTAAGAAACACATAGCTTTTTGAAGGGGTGATAAAGTAAAGAAAGAAAGCAACATTTAAATGCAAATGTCCAACGATTTTATTGAATGAAAATATGCAAATGACAGATAATAACCCTCACAAACGAGCCATGATGCCCCGGGCAAGGCACTAGGCTTTAAAGTTTATTGTTCAACGCATAAAAACGAAAAGCAAAACAGAAAACAAAAGCAATTACTCCTGTCTAAAGGAGATTGGTATGACGTCTTCAGTCTTCCAATTGTTGAGTCCGTTGTCGGGAGTTGGGAAGATCCACTTGCTGGTGTCGAAGTCGTTGTCGTCGTCTTCTATAGCATGGACTCCATTATGGCTGATACGGAAAGGAAATTGGCCGGCACGTTCGCGGCGTATCATCTTCTGACCCTTGATGGTGAAGCCTAAACCAGTCTAGTCAAATTTGAAAGGAAGATTGGGGAGCTGACCCCAAATAGCACTACCTCCTTCTTCAACTGCAGCTTGAGCATCCTTCAGCGAGGCCATCCTAGGCGGAGCCGGTGTAACTTCAGGAGTGACAGGAGAGTCAATAGGCATGACTCTGGGGATTGTTTCGAAAGCTTGACAGGGAGTCTCAAAAAATTCACCTTCCATCTCGAGGTATCGGAATGACTGCAGATGACTGACCATGTATTCCTCTTCACCACACACGGTAACAACCTTCCCCTTCACTGGGTACTTCAGCTTCTGATGCAAGGTAGAGGTGACAGCACTTGCCCCATGTATCCAAGGGCGTCCAAGTAGGCAAGAGTAGGCTGGACGAATGTCCATGACAAAGAAAGTGGAGTCGAAAGTCTGGGAACCAACTTTAACTGGCAGAATGAGCTCTTCAAGTACCGTTCATTTAGAACCATCAAAAGCTCTTTATTTTAGCAGAAATAAAGTGGAGTCGATTTTCTCATTTTTCCGCTATTTATTTTAGCAGAAATGGATCTTGAACAGACTGTCAAAGATCTCCAAGATCAGAATGTTCAGTTCCAAGAGATGTTCACCAGCTTGGTCCAAGGCCAAGAAGATCCGAAGAAGCTCATCAACAGAAAGAAGAGGGTCGTTGGTGTTCTCAACATGGGCAGACGTTACAAAGGTGGTCCTAAAGTGGTCAGCCGGATAGAATTCTCAGAGAGTGTCAAGACTGAGGGAAGTGTCAAGGGCAATGAAGAAGACCAGCGTGAGCCTGAGAAGAAGGAAGAAGAATATGAGAATGATCAGTACTCTGATGAAGATGACAAGTTCAAGCAACCTGAAGACCGTCTGAATGCTGTGGAAAATCTGAAAATGTCAGGGTTGAACTTTGATGACCTAAGTCTTATTCCTGGTGTGGTGATTCCTCCCAAGTTCAAGGTTCCTACTTTTGCCAAGTATGATGGCATTTCTTGTCCGAAGCTGCATTTGAAGTCCTATGTTCAGAAGATCAACCCCCACACTGATGACAGAAAGTTGTGGATGCATTATTTCCAAGAGAGTTTGTCCGGAACTCAGTTGGAGTGGTATTATCAGCTAGAGAGTGATCGTATCCGTACCTGGAGTGACTTAGCAGATGCAATGTTATGCTATGCTATGCTATGTTTATGCAAATGCAATGCAATATTTTCAAGGACCTTAGGAATTTAAATTTGTTAAACAAGCATGAACAAACTTTTATTAGCTTTTTTATTCTTTTCTTTTTTCTTTTTGAGTACAAGAAGTAGTTCGGAAAAACAAAAGAAACAAAAATCCTAAAGCTCTAAGTCTCCCATGGGCGCTTCCTCTTGGTGTCGAGGTAGGCGTTGATGTTCCGCTCCTCGTGAAGTAGCTTGGTCAACTCTAGTACCTTCTTCTCACGTGTATAACACTGAGCTTTGAATGTATCCCTTTCTTCTTTGAGCTGAATCCAGGATCTCTTCAAGTCTTCAAAATCAGTAGGCATGTCAGGATGGATAATAGTATAGGGTACGTCACCTATAGCAACAGGTTCCATAATTACTGGTAAAACAGGCGTGTGTGGTAAGGTTCCCAAGAAATGGAGTTTTGGTGCCCCAAAGTCTTGGTATCAGTCTTCTTTACTATGCCCCAAGCGTGTATGAACCTTCGACGGTAATTCTGGAGATCGTGGTTGTAGTTGAACACAATATCTTGGAGAAGCATATCATGCGGGCCATCTCTTCGAGAATAACCAAACTGACGTAGAGCTAGAGAAGGGTTGTAAGTGATACCTCCCCTTATGCCAAGGAGTGGTACATTAGGGAATTCTCCACAACGCTCAATGAATGTGAAGTCCTTTTGAGAGAAAAGACACCAACGAATATTTGAATGAGAGAGTGACATTAGTCTTTGAGACCACTTCAACCTTTGCTCGTTCTTCAAAACTGATGGAGGAAGGTGCGAAATAAACCACCTGGAAAGTAACGGTACACAACACATGAGAGTTCCTTGTCTTTTGATAGTATGAGTGTGGAGAGAATGTAGGATGTCTCCAAGTAAGGTAGGCACCGGATTGCGGGTGAGGAAAATCTTGATGGCGTTCACATCTAGGAATTGATCCGAGTTAGGAAATAGAACCAAACCATAGATTAGCAAAGCGAAAATGTCTTCGAATGCTTGGAAACTCATAGCTTTGAGGAACTCTCGAGCTTTCTTTATCAGAAACTTGGCAAGTAAACCCTTAACTCCACTTCTAGTTTCCCAATTGGCTTCAATGTCTGAGCGCTTTAGATGTAGAGCTAATGCGATGTTTTTGTATCTAGGAACCTTTTCTAGACCGGTGAAGGGCATTTGATCAAGAATAGGTATCCCAAGTAGCTTAGAGAACTCTTCCAAGGTAGGAACCAACTGATAATCTGGGAATGTAAAGCAATGGTGTTTTGGATCGAAGAACTAGAATAAGACGTGCATCATATCTTCTTCGAAACCAGAGGTAACCAAGTCAAGTAGATAACCATGTCTTTTGACAAACTGAGCATGATCAGGAATTTCTGAAACCAATTCTTTGAGCTGAGAAGGTATACCCATGAAGTTGATTCGGATAGTCTTTCTAGAAGCCATAATCCCTACAAAACAGAGCAAAGATAAATCCCTAGGTCCTTGAAATAGTTAGAGATGATATGCAATGCAAATGATGTCATGATGTCATGTTTAGCACACACAAACAAATCACACAAAGAGCCTAGGTTTAAGGCTTGCATGAGGTATAGGTGATTACCCCACCAAAAGTTTGAGTTGGTTCATCCTGTCCTATAATAGTCACCGGGTTCTAGGAATCTCATATCATTGATCTTTCTCGTAGGTGTTTATTTCAATACGACTACCAAGTGGTCGACCGAAAATATCCCAAAAGTCTAATCTTAATGAGCGTAGCATCGAGTATCAACCAACCTCGGTCTACACCAAAGCCGGCCATCTCACTACCTTCTAATGGCCAAGATGGGTCAATTAAGGTTCTAAAAGTTTAGTTAGTGCTGATGACACCACGCAAAAGCCAAATACTGTCCTCAACTTGGAAATGAAGAGTATCAGGACATCCAAAGTGTCACACTAACGTAGCCATCATGTTGACCGTTTCGGTATACGCCTAACGGTCGCAACGATCTATTGCTACTTACCTAAAGGAAACCCGGATCCGGGTGTAGGATCCCCCAACAAAATAATGCCCAAGCAACCCTTAAAGATAAAGCAAGCAAGTCAAACAGAAAACAGTAAAGGTGATCTAGAAATCCCTAAGGTATTCTCTCTTTAGGGTGTGTCCCCAGCAGAGTCGCCAGTTCTGTAATACGGTGAACTGACTTTGAGATTTTTGTATCGCAAATGTTGCGGATAGCAAGAGTCGCCACCGACTTTTCTTTTATCCAATTAAGGGAAGGTAAAAAGTACAGAAAAAGACCTTCGTTAGATTCTGAGTAAGGGTGAAGGTTATGAAAAGGGAAGGCATTAGCACCCCTTTTCATCCGTAGTTATCTACGGGCTCTTAGTTGCTCTTAGATCATTTTAAAAAGTGCTTTCTGTGTGTTTGACAAAAATGTTTTGAAAAAGGAATTTCGCTTTGACTTTGTAATGATTCATGTAGGAATGTATACAAAGTGTTCGGAAATGTTTTGTTTTTTGAAAAGAGAAGTTTGAACTTTGACAAAAGTGTGAGGTGTGAAAAGTATTTTGATAGAGCAAGCAACTAAAAGTCTTATTACCTACTCAGAATGGTCATTTTCGTGTTGTTTTACTTTCCTTTAGAATAGTGCTATCCATACCATTAGTTGGTAGGTAACCCTATTTATTGGATGTAGAAGGGACATTCGAAGGGACATCGATGGTCATAGAAGGCTTGAGGAAGTATCCTAGCACATTCGAAGGGACGATCATCACTTTTCGTAGGCAACAATCGAGGGTCAAGATCATGTATTCGTAGGCGACATCGTGGGTCTATGATCTTTGTATCAAAGGGAATATGATGATATGTTTGTAGGCGACGGTGCTAGGATACCTCTACGTTCGAGGGACTTGACCATTTGTATTCGTAAAGGCAACGAGAGAGAATTACCCTAAGGGGTGCATGTGTGAAAAGAGTGTGTCAAATTCAGATATGTTATCTTGATATTATGAGTGATCTATGTCCAATTTTATCTTGCCATACACGCCTAATTACTAGCAGTTTATAGGGTGCGGAAAATAAATTGCGGAACGTAAAGCGCGGAAAAGATAAAGTCCTACGCTATTACATGGCTTTGGGGCAATTACATAATAGGAGTGCAGAAAGTCAAAGTCCTAATTAAACTATTACATCCCATAGGCAGTTACAATATTGAAAAGAAAAGCGAGAAAAATTATCCGAAACATTACAACCTGTGAACAGATACATAATCGGAAATCAAGAGAAATTCGCATAAGAGAAAAATATTAGTAAAACGGAAAGTTTTTGAATGGAGAAAAAGATTTTATGTTAGTAATGACAATAAGATGATAAAATAATTTTTTGGTAATTTTCTGAATCGTTTTTGATTTTTAAATGCAATTAAAAGTCAATATAATGATTAATTAACAATTAAATAAAATATGCATGCAAAAATATTAATTTTAATGTCAAAAATTAAATAAGTATTTTTCTGACTAAAATGCAAAAAGAAAATATTTTTGGTGTTTTTTAGATGCATGAGAAAATTGTTTAAAGATAAATTAAATTAGATGAAAAATATTAAGAAAAATAAGAAAAGAAAAAAAAAAGGTTAGCTTTGCAAACTTGTAAAAAGAAGTGGCCCTTCTAGGTATCGAACCCAGGACCATCAGAAGAAAACACACGCCCTCTTGCCATCTGAGCCAAGTGGCTCTTGTGTTTGGGAATTGGAAACATGGCATTAAGAAGGTAAACGTGTCCTGATTTTGGAATTTCAACGCACAGTCAGCCGCGGGCCCCAGTTGTTTACGAATGGATGAATCAGAACAAGCCAAACTGCCACGCTTGCCTTCGCCGGTCAACACACGTCAACGACGCCGGAGCCCTAGCTCTGGTCGTCTTCTCCGGCGAACAGAAATTCAAACCTGCAAAAATAGGCAAAATAAAAAGGAAAGGAGTACCCTACCCCCCCTAAATCGAGGGCTGCGAACACGATGGTGGTGTTCGTTTGCCTTGAAAACACCTATATCAGCCAGTTCGAATCAAACAGTTCAAGATGCCCTAATCATGGCAAATCGAGTTTTATGCGTGCAAGCTTACATGTAATGCATCATTCATGATCTAAAGAGTGTCCGGAGTTCAAATATGCAAGCAAAAACAGTTAGTAACGCATGAATTATGAAAATCGAAATTCAAGAAAGTACCAAATCGGAGCAAGGTGTATATCGTGTTCTGGGCAGTCTGGGCTTCGAGTAAGGATTGGGAATGCTTGCTGGGATATAAAGGAACACGATTGTGTGCTTAGAACTCCTCGAAACTGGCTGGAAATTGAAAATCGAAAATTACAACTTTGAAGAATTTTTGAGAAAATAAGGGTTGCTTGTATGAGCTAGGGTTTCGTCCCCTTGTCTTTGTGAGTGCTTTGGTATTTATAGAGCAAGGATTGGGAGCAAAAAGAATGAAAAAAGATCTCTTCTTCAATGCAAAAATATTTTCCTTTCAAATAAAATTAAATCTTTTGAAAATTTGATTTTTCCTTCCATGTGAGAGCTAGCACGAATTTGGCAAGTTGTGTGGGCTATCTTGGACCTCAAGCTTGATAAAAATCCAACCCAATTGAAAATATACCTTGTTTTCATATTTTATTTAATTTAAATTTGAATTAAATGCTTTTAAATTCAAAAATAAATCAAAAAAATAGAAAGAGGTCATGGCAAGGCATCAAGTGGTCACAAATAACATTATGATCAAGTTTGAATCATAAACCTATAGGCCCATTTGGAAAAAAAAATGGATTTTGACAAATATCTCTCTTTGTGCAATTGTCTAAAAATGCCAAACTTGTGCAAGGTGTATTTTGCTCAATTTTCCACATTTTTGAATGTTCTTGGACTTTTTAGAAAGCTCTAGGTGTCCTATAAACAACCTCTTTGGTTTCATCTCAATTGGAGTTTCTATGCTCAATTAAACTTCATTACAAAAAGTTGACTTTTTGTTGACTTTGAAAAGGACCTGTAATGTTTTGATCCATATCTTCAAAATGAAGCATTTTTTGAACATGCTTGTGAGACATGAAGTTGTAGAGAATTGAATTTCCTTCAAAAAGTGAGAGAGGTGGTGGAAAAATTTCTGATAAAGTATGAAGAAGTTATGCTCAGTCAAAGTTCAGTTGACTTTTCATTAGAAAACCCTAATTTGGAAAGTTTGACTTTTGGGCAAATCTTGAGTTTTCTTGATGAATCATGATCAACCCTTGATCAAATGATGAATGTCACTTCAAAATGAGGATGTTGACCAAAAATCATGAAGTTTGACTGTATGTTGACCATAGTTGACTTTTTGTCCAATACAACTGATTTTCAATCATCTGAGCAATTGTCTGAGGAAAGTTGACCTGTGAGGCTTGAATCTTGTCATGGAGATTCTTTGAAGAATATGAGGAGGCATGATGACCATTGGAGGTGTTGAGAACCTATCTTGATCTGTGAATTGCCAAACCCTAGTTTAGGTTGATTGTGTAGGAGAGGGTTTGTATGGAATGCCTTGAGTGTGGATGTATGGAATGCCTTGAGGAGTAGGAGGGAAAATTTTGGGGTATGACAGGAAGCAAGGATGATGAAGACACACTAAGAAAGACAACTCATCCAAAAAGAAGAACTATTGGGGAAAGAAGCTCAATCTTATGGGAGAGAGATAAACATGACTCCACTGGGGAATGGTAATAACACCAACAATATCTAGATAGAAGGCAAACTATCTCCTCACAGAGGAATTAGAAAAAATAAAGGAATGACACTAACTTTTTAAAGATAGTAAACCATCAACCCCGAATAAACACTGAAGACAGTTTCTAAACAAAAGGTGGTAAGAAAACAATGTAAACACTAGACTGAAACCCCAAAGTGCTCTGACGCTTCAATAAAGATAGGCTGGAAGTCCTTCTTTAACCAGGATACCCCATCTTCCATAAAGACAAGTTTTCCATTCATCGGAATAACAAATCTTTGATAAACTACCTTTCATAAGGACAAGGTTTCCATTCATCGGAATAACAAATCTTCGATAAACTACCTTCTGTAACACGGTGGGACCTTTCATAAGGATAAGGTTGCCATTCATTGGAATAACAAATCTTTGATAAACTACCTTCCATAAGGACAAGGTTGCCATTCATCGGAATAACAAATCTTCAATAAACTACCTTCCATAAGGACAAGGTTGCCATTCATCGGAATAACAAATCTTTGATAAACTACCTTCCATAAGGACAAGGTTGTCATTCATCGGAGTAACAAATCTTTGATAAACTACCTTCCATAAAGATAAGGTTTCCATTCATCGGAATAACAAATCTTTGATAAACTACCTTCCATAAGAACAAGGTTGTCATTCATCGGAATAACAAATCTTTGATAAACTACCTTCCATAAGGACAAGGTTGCCATTCATCGGAATAACAAATATTTGATAAACTACCTTCCATAAGGACAAGGTTGCCATTCATCAAAATAACAAATCTTCGATAAACTACCTTCCATAAGGATAAGGTTTCCATTCATCGGAATAACAAATCTTCGATAAACTACCTTCCATAAGGACAAGGTCGCCATTCATCAGAGACTTTCGTAATAAGTTTTCAACTTGTTGGAGGTAAACAGTCAATCTCCAGCGAGAGACTCCTCGTTGGGTTACCGAAATGAGATCAAATTGGCATCAGTAGACTTGTTGGGAAAATCAGCTGCTCAAATAAAGAGATTGCCACCTACTGTTAGGAGAAAATGGTGACAATATTGTTGGAGAATGAGAACGGACTTCCTGGGAAAAATCAAGTTCACTCCCGTTGAAGAGATAAACTCTTCTTTGTGCAATATCCATCCAAAGTTTACAGTCTTGAAACAAAAAATGTCGCCTGAAGATTAGAATCCAAACCAAAACTGCGTTGGTAAAGAGGCTCTGAACGGATGAAAGTCTAGTTCAGACTCCATTTTTTTCACAAGGGATAACTGTGGGGATAGCGAAAAGATGAACTCCCCCTCCTCTTTTGTTTTTTTTACTTAAGATGATAATTTATGAGAGATAAGACATATTCTGATTACCAACATATGTAAATGGGTAATGATTTAAAGTTATGCATAATGTATGAATGACTGTGCATGAGATGCACATGGACACTTTATTGAGGATCTAAAAAGAAGGTTAAATAGTGCACGAATGACACTCGGCCAACATAAAACTTTCGTGAACTGTGGGCTTGAAAAGGAAAACTCCCATCAGGCACGTTGCCAACATTCCCAGGCTTTATTTTAACGAACACGTCTTGTGGAGACATCATTGTGTCTCATCAGGGCATCATTTGCTTAAAATCTTCTGGGGAGAAATGAAATATTCTGTGGGAACAATCCGCTTTGCATTTACATCTCATATTCGAACAAAGAATGTTATAGAGGTTCTCATGGAATCAACTTCAACATTAACCATCTTGTTTGTTATTAGGACAATGACATCTTATCCCTTTGCTTCACATCCGAAGTAAACATACTTAGAATTGTAAAAAATTTGCAAGTATGTTCTAACAAATCTGTTTGCTTTGAAATGCATTTGCAATAATAAAAGAAATTTTTTATGAACTGAATAAAAATAGGATTGCAAAGGAATTGGATAAAGGCTCAAATTTTATTGATAGAATGGTAGTCTGCCAATAGCATGACTCCATAGATGATTATAGAGTTTTGAAAAATGGTAAATACATGGAAAATGTACATTGAAAGACAATGATCCTTATTCTCTCTAACAACTTCGAACTCCTGTATTGTAGTCTGCAGTTGAGGCATGAACATGATCCATGTAGATTGTTGCTTCTATGATCAAGTCTTGTCTGATGTAGTTACTTGCCATATAAGTCCCTAAATTTTGTCTAGACTGCCCTTGCAGGTTTTCAGCCTACCGAGACGCTCATTTTTGCCTAAGTCGCTCTTTCGGGTTTTTAGCTTAGCGAGTTGTTCTTTTATTTATTTAGGCGAAGTATTTCTTGACTACATCAACATTCAGAGGACGTGGGAACTCCTCTTCATCCATAGTTTCAAGAATCAATGCACCGCCACAAAAGGCTTTCTTGACAACATATGGGCCTTCATAATTGGGATTCCACTTGCCTCTGGAATCAAAGTTTAAAGAGATGATCTTTCTGAGCACGAGGTCTCCTTCTCTGGACACACGAGGTTTGACCTTCTTATCAAAAGCTTTCTTCATTCTTTTCTGGTATAACTGACCATGACATAAAGCAGTCATTCTCTTTTCTTCAATCAAATTCAACTGGTTAAACCGATTCTGAACTCATTCAGCATCAGATAATTCATCTTCCATGCCATAAACAAGGGAGAAGGGATGGCCCTTGTTGAGGTGCGTACTGAAGTGTGATACCCATGTAAAGCAAATGGTAGCATATCATGCCAATCCTTGTAGGTGATGACCATCTTCTGGATGAGCTTCTTGATATTCTTGTCTGCAGCTTCAACTGCCTCATTCATCTTGGGTCTGTAAGGCGAAGAATTGTGATGAATAATCTTGAATTCGAGCCATTGTCAGTAAGGATCCTGTTTGGCACACCATACCGACATATGAGATTATTCTTGATAAATAGGACCACTACTTGCTTGGTAACATTAGTATAAGAAGTCGCTTCAACCCATTTGGTGAAGTAATCAATTGCTACCAAGATGAAACGATGTCTATTAGAAGCCTTGGGTTCAATCATCCCAATCATATCAATACCCCAGATAGAGAAAGGACATGGGGAAGAAATAACATTGAGCAACGCAGGAGGCACATGAATGTTATCAGCATAAATCTGACACTTATGGAACCTTTTCGCGAATTTGTAACAATCGGATTCCATTGTCAGACAATAATATCCTGCCCTTAGCATCCTCTTAGCCATAGAATGTCGGTTGGCATGAGTACCAAAAGAACCTTCATGAATCTCGTGCATCAGCATGTCTACTTCGCGTTTATCCACGTATCTGAGCAAGACCATGTGTCATACCCCAAAATTTTCCCTCCATCTTCTCAAGACATTTCATACATCCATACTCAAGGATACCTCAAGGGTTGATCAAACAAACCCTCTCCTAGACAATCAACCCAAACTAGGGTTTGGTGATTCTCATATCAAGATGGAATTCCAACATCTCCAATGGTCATCATGCCTCCTCATATGCTTCAAAGATTCTCCATGTCAAGTCTCAAGCCTCACAAGTCAAGTTTCCTCAGACAATTGCTCAGATGGTTGAAAATCAGTTGTATTGGACAAAAAGTCAATTGTGGTCAACATACAGTCAAACTTCATGATTTTTGGTCAACATCCTCATTTTGAATTTACATTCATCATTTGATCAAGGGTTGATCATGATTCATCAAGAAAACTCAAGATTTGCTCAAAAGTCAAACTTTCTAAATTAGGGTTTCTTAGTGAAAAGTCAACTGAACTTTGACTGAGCATAACTTCTTCATACTTTCTCAGAAATTTTTCCACCACCTCTTGTTTTGAAGGAAATTCAATTTTCTACAACTACATGTCTCACAAGAATGTTCAAAAAATGCTTCATTTGGAAGGTATGGATCAAAAACATTACAGGTCCTTTTCAAAGTCAACAAAAAGTCAACATTTTGTTTTGAAGTTATATTGAGCATGGAAACTCCAATTGAGATGAAACCAAAGAGGTTGGTTAGAGGACTCTTAGAGCTTTCCAAAAATTCTAAGAACACTCAAAAATGTGGAAAATTGAGCAAGATACACCATTCACAAGTTGGGCAATTTTGAAGAAGTGCACAAAGAGAGATACTTGTAAAAATCAAATTTTTTGCAAATGGGCCTAGTTTTTCTTCATCCAAACTTGTTCCTTATACAATTTGGAACATCCAAGCCCAATGCCACGAATTTTTATTTTATTTTTCTATTTAATTTGGATTTTATTCATTTAAATACAAATTAAATTCAAAAATAAGGTATAAAATCAAAATTAATTGCAAAATTGATTTTTCTCTCTTCCTTGAGATCCAAGTAATCCAAGAAAGCTGGCAAATTTCGAAATTGGTCTTGATATGGCAAGAATTTGATTGAAATTGATCAAAAAAGATAAGATTTGATTTTGTACAAAATCAAATAATTTTTGCATTGATTGATGATTATTTCTTCCTCAAATCAGCTCCAATTCCATCCAATATAAATATACAAGGCATAGCACATGAATGAGAACAAAAAAATTGCTTGGAGAAACCCTAACCTAGCTCAAAAAAACTGTGCCTCTCAAGCAACTTGCAGCCACAGTTCTAGCTCGATTCAATTGATTCCAAGCATCCAAACACATTCCTTGACATCTCCTGAATCGATTCAGACCCTTACATTGTCCAAAAACATCAAGAATTGCAAGAACACGATTTCGGTTTGTCACACTTTTTCCAAAATCGAATTCTATTATTCATGCATTTTTAACATGTTTTGTTGTTGTTTTGTGATTAGAACGAAGTTTGCAAGCTTTCGGGTGGTTTGATTGAGTTTCCATGGCTTAGAACACGAATCACCATAGCTAGGGTTTTGGCCTCGATTTAGGCTTCTTTAAACGGATAAATTGGACCATAAGACCACCACCATTGTGTTTAGAATGTGATTTCCAATCGATTCATGTACTCACAACTAATTTATATTATGTGTATGAGATTTTGGAAAATGCAGGGACTATAGCGTCGCACTGAGGGCGACGCTATGTTTTCAAAAATTCAAAACGAAGAAGATGAAGCTTGGCGCGTGATTGGGGTGACAACCGTCAAAACCACCGCTTTCTAAACACGTGCATGATAGCTCAGTTGGCAAAAGCTTTTCACCCAGGGGTCATCAGTTCGAATCCCAGCCTTGGCATTTGATTTTTACAAGTTTGCAATATTTTTTATATTTTCTTATTTCTTTTAATATTTCTCATACAATTTAATTTAATTTCAATAATTTTTATCATGCATTAAAAAACACCAAAAAATATTTTTCTTTTTGCATTATTTCCAGAAAATGTTTATTTAATTTATAAAATTAAAAATATTATTTTTGCATGCATATTTAATTTAATTGTTAATTTATCATTTAAATCACTTTTAATATTAATTTAATTATTAAATTAACTCCAAAAAATCCCAAAAAATTATTTTAGCATATTAATGTTGTTTCTTGCATGAAATATTTTTCTCATTTAAAAATTATTATTTTTACTAACATTTTCCTCTTATTCAATTTCCTCGTATTTTTCGATTTCTCATCTTTTCACAGGTTATCTCGTTTCGGACGATTTCTTTTTATCGTTTTCTTTTTTCCAATTATGTAATTGCTTATGGGATGTAATAGTTTAATTAGGGCTTTTATTTTCCTCATTTTAAATTATGTATCTGCCCCAAAGCCATGTAATAGCGTAGGATTTATTTTTCCGCACTTTATATTTCCGCATTTTAATTTCCGCACCCTATAAACTGCTAGTAATTAGGCGTATATGGCAAGACTAAAATTGGATGTAGATCACTCTTAATTCCAAGATAAAATACCTGAAATCAACACACTCTTTCACACATGCACCCCTTAGGGTAATTCTCTCTCGTTGTCTTACGATTACAAATGGTCAAGTCCCTCGAACGTAGAGGTATTCTAGCACCGTTTTCAAAACAAATCATCATAGTCCCTTCGATACAAAGATCATAAGACCCATGATGCCTCCGAATACATGATCTTGACCCTCGATTGTCGCCTACGAAAAATGATGATAGTCCCTTCGAATGTGCTAGGATACTTCCTACAAGTTGCCTTCTATGACCATACGATGTCCCTTCGAATGTCCCGCTTACATCCAACGAATAAAGTTACCTACCAACTAATGGTATGGATAACACTATTCTAAAGGAACGTAAAATAACACGAAAATGACCAATTCTGATTAGGTAATAAGACTTTTAGTTGCTTGCTCTATCAAAATAATTATCACACCTCATACTTTTTTGTCAAAGTTCAAACTCTTTTCAAAAATGAAACATTTCCGAACACTTTGTATACATTCCTACATGAATCATTACAAAGTCAAAGCGAAATGCCTTTTCAAAACATTTTTCAAACACACAGAAAGCACAATTTTAAAGTGATCTAAGAGCAACTAAGAGCCCGTAGATAACTACGGATGAAAAGGGTGCTAATACCTTCCCTTTTCATAACCTTCTCCCTTACTCAGAATCTAACGAAGGTCTTTTTCTGTACTTTTTACCTTCCCTTAATTGGATAAAAGAAAATTCGGTGGCGACTCTTGCTATCCGCATATTTGCGATACAAAATTCTACAAAGTCAGTTCACCGTATCACACCATGTCATGATTTCTTTTGTATAACACACCTTCATTGAGAAAGAAACTACCAACCAATCTCCTCAAGGTCTTTCTACCTTTGCTTGTCACATTAACTAGATATTCTCGAGTCGTCACAAAATGCTTGATATAATGATACCAAGGTTTATCATCCTTTGCCACCTCCATGGAAAATATGTAAGTTGGCCTCTCAAGACACCCAATAGTGATCTGAGGTACATCATTCCACTGGTTCACTTTGTACATAGAAGCCAAAGTGGCCAAAGCGTCCACCGTCTGATTTTTATCCCGAGGAATGTGGTGAAGCTTTACCTTGTTGAAGAAAGTCAACAACCTCCTTGCATAATCTTTGTAAGGGATTAAGCCAGGGTGACGAGTTTCCCAATCTCCTTTAATCTGATTTATTACTAAAGCCGAATCACCGTACACATCAAGAATTTTGATTCTGAGATCAATGGCTTCTTCGAGACCCATGATACAAGCTTCATATTCCGCCATATTGTTGGTACAATCAAACATCAACCTTAATGTGAAAGGGATGTGAGTTCCTTAGGGAGTAATGATTACTGAACCAATTCCTTTTCCATAAGCATTCACAGCTCCATCAAACACCATACTCCAACAGGATTCTGGGTCTGGACCTTCTTCAGGTAGAGGTTCATCGCAATCTTTCATTTTCAAATACATCACATCTTCATCAAGAAAGTTAAACTCAACAGATTGATTATCCTTAACCGGCTGATGAGCTAGGTATTCTGCCAATACACTGTATTTAATAGCTTTTTGGGTGCGGTATTCGATATTATATTCAGATAACAACATCTACCAATGAGCAATTCTTCCCGTGAGAGCAGGCTTTTCAAAGATGTACTTGATCAGATCCATTCGAGAGATCAACCAAGTAGTATGATTCAACATATATGGTCGCAAACACTTCGCAGCCCAGGATAAACCACAACAAGTCTTTTCCAACATGGAATACCGGGACTCATAGTCGGTGAACTTCTTGCTTAAGTAATAGATGGCATATTCTTTCTTTCCTGTTTCATCTTGTTGTCCCAAAATACAACCCATGGAGCTTTCCAACAAAGTTAGGTATAGAACCAATGGTCTTCCTTCAACGGGAGGGAGCAGGATAGGAGGCTCAAGCATACACTCTTTGATACTTTCAAATGCCTTTTGGAAGTCTTTTGTCCATACGCAACCTTGATCTTTCTTCAATAGCTTGAAGATTGGTTCACAAGTTGCAGTCATGTGGGAAATGAATCTGGAAATGTAATTCAAACGTCCGAGGAAACCTCTGACTTGCTTTTCAGTTCTTGGTGCCGACATCTCTTGAATTGCCCTAACTTTATCAAGATCAACTTCAATTTCTTTTTGGCTGACAATGAAACCCAAAAATTTTCCAAACTGGACACTGAATGTACATTTATTAGGATTCAAATGAAGACAAAACTTCCTCAAACGCTGAAATAATTTTAACAAATCTTCCAAATGATCTTCCTCGGTTTGGAACTTGCAATCATATCATCAACATACACTTCAATTTCTTTATGCATCAGATCATGGAATAGGGTTATCATGGCCCTCTGGTACGTTGCACCAGCGTTCTTCAACCTGAAGGGTATCACTCTGTAACAGAATGTTCCCCAGGGTGTGATAAACTTTGTTTTTTCCATGTCCTCGGGAGCCATCTTAATTTCATTGTATCCGGAAAATCCATCCATGAATGAGAACACTTTGCATTTTGCAGTACAATCTATCAACATATCAATGTGTGGCAAAAGAAAATCATCTTTCGAAGTAGCCTTGTTCAGATCTCGGTAATCAACACCCATACGGACTTTTCCATATTTCTTAGGCACTGGCAGGATATTGGAAATCCATTGAGGATAAACTGATGTCATAAGAAAACCTGCATCGATCTGCTTTAGAACCTCTTCTTTAATCTTTATCGCCATATCAGGATGAGCTTTCCTTAACTTCTACTTGATTGGCGGACATCCAGGCTTCATCGATAGATGATGCTCCAAAATATCAATATCCAACCCTAGCATATATTGAAATGACCAAGCAAAGATATCTACATTCTCTTTCAGCATTTCAACCAAATGACTCTTCATCTTTGGATGTAGCAATGCCCCAATCTTGACTTCTTTAACATCTTCATCAGAACCCAAATTAATGACTTCCAACAGCTCTTTGTACGGCTGAATGGTGTTTTCCTCGCGCTCAAGCAACCGAGAAACCTCTTCATGGATCTCATCAAATTCCTCTTCTTCGGCTACATATACAGGATGTTTAAAGTTGGAGGAGGACGCGGGGTCATTGTTTTCAACGGTTTTACGAATTAATTTGTAGATATGATTATGATTGATTATAGAAACTGACACATGTGACAAGTGATCATGCAGATTCAATTCAATTATTATTTTATTTTATTTTTGTGAAAGGTTTTTTCTTAATTACCATTTTTCAAGAGAAAGCAGAAAATAAAAGACGCGATTTGGAATGAAAAACAAACTTTTATTTATGATCTTAAATTTCAAAACAAACAGATTTTGCCCATACAACATCACTTTCACCTTGGGCAGAGTGAAAGGATTATTATTAGAAAATTTAAACAAGCTAAAATGAATTACTTCGACACGTGAATGCAAGTGGAGATGTCAATATAAGTCCAATTACAAACTCTGACGTCATGCGTCACAAAGTTAGGCATTTCCTGCTCTGGTCCATAGGATCAAGATAATCAGTACTCCGGAAAATATTTGGATTCTGAAAAGGCAATCTAGGCAAAAATTAAGGATCAAAATGATAAATTAACTGCATCAGTCCGTACTTCATCAATCTGAAGAAAATTCCATCAACGGATCTTCAATCAAATCTTCTAAAGCAACAAGCACAGTTGGAATTCAAAGTTGTTAGGGATAATAATGGTTATTGCTTTCAATGTAGCCTTTTCCCAATAAATTGTCATTTTCAACTTTTGTAAATAGTTCATGGAATCACGCCTTTGGCTGATTACCATTCTATCAATAAAATTTGAGCCTTGTGCCCATTTGCTTACAATTCTTGCTTTATTCTGTTTTGCAAAATAACGCTTTTTATTGTGAAAATCACTTTTGAAAAAAAAAGTTTTAAATGAATTTTTACTTCAAAATTTTGAAATAAAAGCGAAATTTTCCTTTGAACTATAAACACAGAAAGAACTTCAACAGCTTTCTCCATGAGTGTTTCAACCTCTGAAAGATAAAACAATTGCTAAGAAGTCTTCTTCTCCTCAAAAGAGATCATCAAAGGACGGTATTCTTATCCGAAAAAGAATCCCCAACAAGGTTGCCAGTAAAATGCCTTTTTCCAGGAAAGTTTAAAGCATGCAACTCAGATTCATCATCAGTAACATCTACACCATGGCTGCAGATTTTGCTGAGTATTTGTTTGAACTGTGACGTAGTCCTTTTCCCAAATACTTTTTATTGTCTTGTCAAGTATCGTCAGCATGCATATGACATTCATGATATTCATCATTCATACATAGCATCATTAATGCATTCTTGTATTTCTCAATGTTTGCTTCAATATCACTTGTTTAGGTTGCATTTATTCCAAAAAAAACAAGTGTGGGTGTGTCATCTCTCCAGTAGATTATCCCCAAGCAGAAAAATACATTTTTCTCTCCTGTACTCCAAATGAGATCATTCCTCATTGGATACAAAGTCTTGGTTGACTGTTTCTTTCCAGTTCATTCCTGGATAGAACCTCATCTCTAAACCAATTCGGGTCAAGATTTCACAAAAAAATCTACCTGCAAACAATAAGCAATAGCCTCGTCATCCGAGTTGCTTATTTCCTTTTTTGAAACTTGTCATAAAACGATTATTCTTCTCAGCAAGTCCAATCAGGAAAGTTCAAGAAATCTCCGCAGTTGTCTTTCTGTCTAAATAAAAACCTGTGTCTTTTCAATCAAAATGCCAGAATCTTCTCAAGAGAGAGATCCATAGCAAGATTGTAGCTGTGAAAATAGAAACTCATTTGAGATCTGTTTCTATCATTTTTCTGTTATTCACAAGGCTGAATACTCAGTAAAATTCTCAAGAATTACCTTGTTATAGTTATCACTTTGCTGATAATTGGTAATATCTTCAGAACTCATTACCATAAATTATCACAAGGCTAATAATTGGTAATATCATCTTCAAATACCTTAAACATTGTCACAAGGCTGACAGAAGGTAATCTCCTCGTTTCCCAAAGTGAAACAGATTTTCACTTACATTGTGAATCTATTTTCCCAGTTGAAACATATTGCTTGTTTCTCAACAAACAAGATTCTCTTTTCTAAAGACAGATCGAGTCATCCTCACAAATTCTCCCCCAGCATATCATTCTTTGATATCTTCTGGGTGAACTTTTTTGCAATCATTTTGCATCATTCGCATTTTTTGGTATCTTAGGTCCAAAATCTGCGTATTATGATATTTAAGTCTCTTCACACCTATCGAGACGAAGATCTTCATTTTCATATCTCAGGTTAAAGAAACTTAAATAGGGGCATCTGTCATACCCCAATTTTTGACCTAAGATACCACCTTACATATGCATTATTGCATCACTAACAGTTCAGAACAGAACAGATCGTGCGTGGCTTCTAGAAGTCAAAGTCAGGGTTTCTTCAAAAACATTCATCTGTTCAAGATGTGATCAATTAGGGTTTGAGTTTTCACTCACCTAAAATGATCTATCTTAATCATTCATCAACGTTTGATCTTCAGATTCCCAACTGTTTCTCATGATCTACCATGAATCGACCAATTAGGGTTTTGATCGAAGATAGTGAATCATTGACTTTCTACTCAATGGATGACCTATTTGCTTGAAGATTGATCTTAACATCTTCAATGCAACATCTTGACCTAATTTCTTGATTCAAAACATTGCAAAAATCCATGTTTCTTCATCAGACAAATTCTGAATCATCTGATGAAAATTCATCTATTCAAAAAAGTCAAACTTTGACTTTTGGTCAACTTTTTCAAGACTAAATTTTTTCCATCATAAAAACATTTCAAATAATCCATCATGATCATAAAAAAATCAAGAAATGTGAAAACGTCAACAAAAAGTCAAGATTTGAAATTTTTCTAACACTTAGAAAAAATTTCAAGTGTTAAGAAACATGGTTTTTCCTTACTTTCATGGCCATTTTTCACCTAGATCCATTTGGATTCAGAAAAAACTCAAAACATAAAAGTTGTAGCCCTTGTTACAAGATTTCCAAAATATCCAAGAACTTGCAAAAACACTTTGTCTAGCTATGCTTTTGATTTTTTAACATAGAGCTCCAAAACCATGAAATTCCAAGTTCATGCTTCAAAATTATAAGTCATTTTTCATAAAACTCCTTTCTAGAAGCCTTGTCATCAGCTAGAGGTGGGTTATAACTGATAAATATCAGTTTTGCATGGTTGAGAAGAGGATTGAATCAAAGAGAAATTTCTAACCATGGTTAGAATGTAACTTTTGCATTAAATGCAAAAGATTCCTTCTTACCACTTAAGCAAGTTGCAAAGCTCTCTCAATGATAGTCATGCCTTGTCATTCAGATTTCTTGGCCTATAAATAGAGGTCATTTCTTCATTTTCAAATCACACCAAAGCTATGATAATCAAGCTTTCCTTCTTTCTTTCTTAAATTCCAAGTATCAAAGTTCAAAGAGGGAAATTTTGCAATCTTCAAACCTTGCAAAATCTGAGTGAATATAAGTTTCTAACATGTTCTAAACATCAATTAGAAGTTGTCTAAGACTTAAAATCATCAGAAAAACTGCCCAAACTCAGAATCATGCTCCAAAATCCATAAGCTTGCAAATTGAGCCTTAACTTGCCATATCTCAATCTGCCCGTGCTAGCTTTGATTTAACACTTTAAACATCATCCATACACTTCATAGAAGTGATCCAGACACTTAGATCACATCTGTAACAACTCAAATTCCAAATTCGAAACTCACTTCATGTGGCTGCAGTTGGACTTGGGTAGAGAGTTCCAGACCATTTCAAAGCAAGCTTAGCATTCAAACACCTTCCATAAGGTCCAGTGAAGCTATAACAATCATCAAACAACTTCTGAAAACACTCTAACTAAGAATTCGATTTCAGTTCGAAGAGGTAAGTTACTCAGACTTTGAACTCTATGATTCATGCATTCCAGTTCAAAAATTGCTTGGCCATCTTGTTTCTGCACTCATGCTGGTCATTAACCCTCAATCAATTTCACAAATCATGATCCATACACGATTTCATATTGATTTTTAGAATTAGGGTTCATCTGGTCTCGTTTTAAATTAATCATCTTAAGTTCAAAATAAACAAAATTAAACATCACCATCATGTTCCTGGGTTTAAAACGAGCAACTTTGATGTTTACATCTTTCAATTTCATTGAGAAATGAAGAATCCATGGTTGGAGGAAGATTGAAGAAGATGATGAACATTGCGCGCGTTTTCTGTTTTGATTTTCAAATTCAAATAATTAGTTTATAATATAATAACGTGGAAGAGGATAAATTAACAGATGTATTACCGCCCCAGCGGTTGCCAGCACGTTTTTCATGTCCTTTGCCTTGCCTATGGTCCAGGGTTCGAATCCCCCTGAGACCATTTTGTCATTTTTTCCACTTTTCCTTCATTTTTAAGACATTTTCAAAGACTTGTTTTTAAATATAATTAAATGAAGGCGTGTAAATAACAAGATAAACACATGGCTCAGTGGTAAAGCTTTTCACTTCTAAGCCAAAGCTCCTGAGTTCAAACCTCCTTAGGACCAAAATCAAATTTTTACTACTTGTGTTCTTCACATTTTCTATCAAACTTCAACATTTTCAAAAACCAATCAAAATTTCTCATTTTGAGATGATTTTTTACACACTTGTCATTTAATATTCCTATTTTATGATTATGTCAAAAAAATCGAAAAATATTTTCTTTTGATTATATTTTTATTAAGTCCAAAATGAAACATTTTAAGTATTTCTAAATACTTTTCAAAGATGTTTTCTGTGACACCCCGATTTAATTCAATATTAAATAAGCGGGAATTAATTATTTAATTGATTAAAGTCTTAAATATTTAATTCATCTGGATTAATTGGATTATTTAATGAGGAAAGGTTTGGAGGTGTGCAGAGTAAACGGTGGGTGTGATAGTAAAACACTCTACTAATTACTACGTATTAATTAATTATTTTAATTGGAATATTAAAAGGAAAAGAAAGGAAAAAGAGAAGGTTTTTGGAAATCATTTCACGTAGAGTTGGAGGAAGCAGAGAAGAGAGGAAAAGCCGACGCCGAGAGAAACCGGAGAATCATCGCGAGGTAAGGGGTGATTTTATTCGGTTAATATGTCTTATGGGTTTTGGGAACCAATGGGATGATTGGGTATGTTAGGAATTGGAATGGTAGATTATAGTATGAAACCCTAATTGTGTCAGTGGATGGAAAATTGATCACTAGTGTGTCAGATGATAATTAGGAATGGATAAATTATGTTAGTTGATGTCAAAATGGTGTAAAATGGTGTTGGAATGGTGTTCATGATATTATAATTCGTATTGGAAAGGTTGGAAATAGTTATGGATGCATAAAGTCAAAAATGATAAATTTTTTGTTATAGTCGTGGAAACCGGTTCCTGTGGGAGGAACCGGTTCCAGTAAATTTCAAATTGGAATTTTGTACTGGAACCGGTTCGTGGGAGGAACCTGTTCCCATACAAAAATCGTGGGGACTCTATTTTGAAAACACGGAACCTTCCGTGGGAGGAACCGGTTCCCATACATTTTCCGGAGCGTGTTTTCAAAATTGTGGGAACCGGTTCTCCCGTGAGGAACCGTTACCATCGAGTATTTTTCCAAAACTTCTAAATTTTCAAAAATGCATATTTTCTAAACCGTAACTCCGATTCGAGGGCCGTTTTCGGCGTTATTTCTTAATTTTAAAGTTCTACCTCCTGGAGAAGAAAAATATTATTTTATCGAAAATTATTTTAAAAAGAGCCGAGTCCCCGATTTTGAAAATATGGATTTGAATACGGAAGATGGTAATTAATGCGAATGGTCTGAGTACCGGATGAGAACTAATGCATATCATGTTATATTTTGATGTCCATTGTGATTTGATTGTGATGTATTGGTGAAATGACATCGTGTGATTATGTTGATATATTATGATCAGTGGAATAATGTGGCATGCTTTTATGATTGCATGCATATACATTTGTTAATTGGTTCATTCCCATTGTGCGGAAGTGAGCTTGCAGAGCCAAGAGACTGACCTGGGTAGAGGTAGTGAGGCTAGATTCTTGACCCAATGGTGTGGGCGAATCATGGATTACCTTTTCCACGAGTAAACGGAGCGTGGGTGAACGCGTTCACGATTGGTACCACATGCATAGAGTTCATTGCATATGGAATTGTAACATGTTAGGATGGTTTCCAGTGTTACAATTGCCATTGTTTGATATTTATACATGATCATTGTGTGAATTGTTTTTGTATTGTTTATGATCTGGTGTTGATTGATGAACTAATATATTCAATTAATCTGTTGGATCTAAGAACGTATAATGCATATTATATTGAATTGAAATCTCACCCTTACTTTAACATTTCAGATCCAAGTGATTAGTCTTGGAGTTGGTGAGGATAGCCTTAGATTCGAGTCTTTGTCCGCGTGTCAGTGTCGTGCTCTGGTAGATGTAACACTGGGGGAAAACGATTGTTTGGAATCCTTTTATGGATATTTTAATAACTTTGTAATTTTGTTGATTTATTATCCTGGAATAACTGTTGAGTAAAGTATTCGGGATTTAATTATGTTTCATTTCCGCTGTTAAACATAATTTTGAGCACGATTTAATTGATGAGTATTCTTCAGTGAAGCATGACGCTGTTTGGCCAAATCTTTATGTTTTAAATTGTGACGCCTTCTTGATTTTGATTAAATACTCTGATTATTATTTATAACACGCGGGTAATTAGAAGGGGGTGTTACATTTTCTTTCAAACTTACAAACTTAAATCTTTTCAAAACTTCTTGTGAATATACTTCACTTTTCAAAATCATTTTCAAAACCTTTTCAAAAACATTTCAACAAACTTACACACCTTTTTCCATGATCAATTCGATTTGAAGATAAAACCGAACCAGTTTTTTCCTCGAATTTCTTAATTGATCATGGGCCTCCCTCACGGTGTAAGTCCCAATCCTTTTTATGTACATATTCAATTCCTTGTACATAATCCAATCATCTTTGTAAATATTCAAGCATAAACAAACTTCATTCGTTTGTTTTCATTCGCTTGTTTATACACCAAGTCCATTGGTATTAAGAGAAACATTATTCCCGGTGAAACTGCTCGTAAAACCAATGGGCCTCCCTCACGGTGTAAGTCCCAACCCCCTATGTACATATTAATTTCCTTGTACATAAACAACCCTTCGTGTACATATTCATTTCCTTGTACACATCTGTCATACCCCAAAATTTTCCCTCCCATTCCTCGAGACATTTCTCATGTCCATGCTCAAGGATTCCCCAAGGGTTGACCATACAAACCCTCTCCTAGACAATCAACCCAAACTAGGGTTTGGCAGTTCTCAGATCAAGATGGGTTTCCAACATCTACAATGGACATCATGCCTCCTCATATGCTTCAAAGAATCTCTATGTCAAGTTTCAAGCCCTACAAGTCAAGTTTCCTCAGACAATTGCTCAGATCGTTGAAAATCAGTTGTATTGGACAAAAAGTCAACTGTGGTACACTTACAGTCAAACTTCATGATTTTTGGTCAACATCCATATTTTGAAGTGACATTCATCATTTGATTAAGGGTTGATCATGATTCATCAAGAAAACTCATAATTGGATCAAAAGTCAAACTTTCCAAATTAGGGTTTTCTAGTGAAAAGTCAACTGAACTTTGACTAAGCATAACTTTCTCATACTTTATCAGATATTTTTCCACCACCTCTAATTTTGAAGAGAATTCAATTCTCTACAACTTCATGTCTCACAAGCATGTTCATAAAATGCTTCATTTGGAAGATATGGATCAAAACATTACAGGTCCTTTTCAAAGTCAACAAAAAGTCAACTTTTTGTAATGAAGTATTATTGCGCATGGAAACTCCAATTGAGATGAAACCAAAGAGGTTGTTTAGAGGGCATATAGAGCTTTCTAAAAAGTCCAAGAACACTCAAAAATATTAAGAATTGAGAAAGATACACCTTGCAGAAGTTGGGCATTTTTGAAGAGGTGCACAAAGAGAAATACTTGTCAAAGTCCAAAATTTTGCAAATGGGCCTAACTTTTCTTGGTTCAAACTTGTTCCTCAGCTAATTTGGAACCTCCAAGCCCAAGGCCACGAATTTTATCTTTTATTTTCTATTTTATTTGGATTTTAATCAATTAAAAGCCAATTAAATTAAAATAAAGGGTAGAAAATCAAAATTAAATGCAAATTGGATTTTTCTCTCATTCTTGAGGTCCAAGCAACTCATAAAAGCTGGCAATTTCGAAATTGACTTTGATTTGGCAAGAAATTGATGAAAATTGGATCAAAAAGGAAAGATTTGGTTTCATACAAAATCAAATATTTTTACATTGATTGATTCATTATTTCCTCTTAATTTCTGACCTAAATCCATCTATTATATATACACAATGCATACACATGAGAAGAGAACAGAAAAATTGCCTCAAGAACCCTATTCCAAAGTCAAAAAACCGTGCTTTACAAGCTACTTGCAGCCTTGGTTCTAGCTTGTTTCAATCGATTCTAAGCCTTCCATTGCATTCCTTGAAGCCTCCTGAATCGATCCAGACCCTTACAAGTCACAAAACCATCCAGAATCACGAAATCCAGAATTCGATTTGTTCATCTTTTTTCCAAAATCAATTTTTGATTATCATGCATATTTAACGTGTTTTGATGTTTGTTTTGTGTTTAGTATGAAGTTTGGAAACTTTCTGTATAGTTTAATTGCATTTTAGTGGCCTGAATCAAAATCCACCATAGCTAGGGTTCCACTGCTCGAATTGGGATCTCATGAAATACGTAAAATTGGACCAAACCAAGGTTACCAGCATGACCAATGGACAAAAAGGAATCGAACCATGGTTTCATATTGCATTTATATTACTTGTGCTGGATTTTTGAATTTTGCAGGGGCTATAGCGTCGAACCAAGCCGACGCTAACCGTTTGAAAATTCAAACGAAGAAGATGAAGATCTTCGCGCGTGATTTTAATTCCCAGGAAGCGATTTCGTTTAAAAGCGTTTTGTTTCATATCACTAACACGTATACACTCCAGCTCAGTTGGTCAAGGCGCGAGCGTGTGAGGGAATGGTCCCTGGTTCGATCCATGGCCATGGAAAATATTTTTTATCACTTTGAAAACTAACATTATTTTTCTATTTTCTTATTTTCTTTTAATATTTTCATGTTAATTTAATTTATCTTTAAATAATTTTCTCATGCATTTAAAAAACACCAAAAATATTTTCTTTTTTGCATTTTAATCAGAAAAATGTTTATTTAATTTTTTACATTAAAATTATTCTTTTTGCATGCATATTTTATTTAATTGTTAATTAACCATTAAACTGACTTTTAATTGCTTTTAATTATCAAACTCAATCCAGAAAATTACCAAAAAAATTACTCTATCATCTAATTGTCATTACTAACCTAAAATATTTTTCCTCATGCAAAAACATTATTTTTACTAACATTTTCCTCTTATGCAATTTTCTCGTATTTTCCGATTTTGTATCTGTTCACAGGTTGTAACGTTTCGGACTATTTTTTCTTGCTTTTCTTTTCAAATTATGTAAATGCCTATGGGATGTAATAGTTTAATTAGGACTTTCATTTTCCGCACTCCTATTATGTAACTGCCCCAAAGCCATGTAATAGCGTAGGACTTTACTTTCCGCAATTTACTTTCCGCACCCTATAAACTGCTAGTAATTAGGCGTGTATGGCAAGATAAAATTGGACATAGATCACTCATAACTTCAAGATAACATATCTGAATTTGACACACTCTTTTCACACATACACCCCTTAAGGAAATTCTCTCTCGTTGCCTTACGAATACAAATGGTCAAGTCCCTCGAACGTAGAGTTATCCTAGCACCGTTGCCTACAAATATATCACATCATAGTCCCTTCGATACAAAGATCATAGACCCACGATGTCGCCTACGAACACATGATCTCGTCCCTCGATTGTTGCCTACAAAAAGTGATGATCGTCCCTTCGAATGTGCTAGGATACTTCCTACAAGTTGCCTTCTATGACCATCCGATGTCCCTTCGAATGTCCCTTTACATCCAACGAATAGGGTTACCTACCAACTAATGGTATGGATAACACTATTCTAAAGGAAAGCGAAATAATACGAAAACGACCATTCTGAGTGGGTAATAAGACTTGTAGTTGCTTGCTCTATCAAAATGATTTTCACACCACACACTTTTGTCAAAGTTCAAACTCTTTTCAAAACAAAAACATTTCCGAACACTTTGTATACATTCCTACATGAATCATTACAAAGTCAAATCGAAATGCCTTTTCAAAACATTTTTTTGTCAAACACACAGAAAGCAATATTTTAAAGTGATCTAAGAGCAACTAAGAGCCCGTAGATAACTACGGATTGAAAGGGGTGCTAATACCTTCCCTTTTCATAACCTTCTCCCTTAATCAGAATATAACGAAGGTCTTTTCCTGTTCTTTTCACCTTCCCTTAATTGGATAAAAGAAAAGTCGGTGGCGACTCTTGCTATCCGCAACATTTGCGATACAAAAATCTCAAAGTCAGTTCACCGTATTACAACATCCAAAAACCCTGTAAATATTCGAGTTACACTTGCTTTAAACGCTCGTTTTATACACTTGTTTATATTTCCTTCATAAACTCTTGTGAATACACATCACACACTTGTTTATACAACTGTTCAGTTATAACATAACAACTAGTTTAACAACTTGGTTCCCTTTAGCCTCCTCTTGGGCTTTGTACAAGATAACTCATTTATTGAGTTAGCCTCCTCTTAGGCTTCATATAAGAAAACTCACATACTGAGTTTAGCCTCTGCTTAGGCTTCATATAAGACAACACTCCCCTGCTGAGTCAGCCTTCTCTTGGGCTTCGTTCAAAAGAACTCCTCGTTGAGTTTAGCCTTCTCTTGGGCATCAAACAAGAAAGAGACCTGGAAATCTCTTAACAGCCTCCTATTGGGCTTCCAATACAAAGAATCACCCGCACTAGGATAGAACCCTAAGAGGATGATTTCTCGGTGAAATCACTCTTGAAATCCTAAGAGGATGGTTTCTCGGTGAAACCACTCTTAAAGCCAAAGCCAGCCATACCCTATAGCTTCCTCTTGAGCTTCATACAAGGACCCTCGATGACCCTCGAAATGCCTTCTCTTGGGCTTACAATACAAGGACCCTCGATGACCCTCGAAATGCCTCCTCTTGGGCTTACAATACAAGGACCCACGGGCTTCTTAAAAGCATCCCTCTAATCCATAATTAATTTCTCCTAAGAGATTTAGACATTTATCATCTCTATGGAAGAAGTATCTTATCTATCACATCACATACAATCAAATACTTTTCAACACTCTTTTCAAACAAAAACATCTTTTAATCTATAAGTGGTAACGCTTGTACACTCAAGCAAAACACCCAATGCTTACAATTAAAGATTCAATCATCTTTCAAAACATCTTTCTTAACTCGTAACTGGTAACGCTTGTACACTCAAGCAAAACACCTATAACTTACGATGAAAGATTTAATCAATCAATCCTTCAAAATGTGAGTGATGAAATAGATTAGATACATTTTTCATTAAGATGACATTTGTCTTTGTCTCTTAATAACCTCCCGTTGCTTCCACCAGCATAAGTGGGAACTACGATTTCTCTGACTTTCTCAACATCCCTTTGAGAATACGTAGGCACAAGGTCTCATCCTTGGCGAGCAAACTTATTTCTCCCTCAAACCAAACAAAACCATAGCTCCCTTTAGATCCGAGCTACAAATGCTCTGATTCCCATTAAGGGATATGTATGCAGAAGATCCCAATGATCTTTGCGAGCATATGTAACACGGTGAACTGACTTTGTAGGATTTTGTATCGCAAATGTGCGGATAGCAAGAGTCGCCACCGACTTTTATTTTTATCCAATTAAGGGAAGGTAAAAAGTACAGAAAAAGACCTTTGTTAGATTCTGAGTAAGGGAGAAGGTTATGAAAAGGGAAGGTATTAGCACCCCTTTCCATCCGTAGTTATCTACGGGCTCTTAGTTGCTCTTAGATCACTTTAAAAATGTGCTTTCTGTGTGTTTGACAAAAACGTTTTGAAAAGGCATTTCGCTTTGACTTTGTAATGATTCATGTAGGAATGTATACAAAGTGTTCGGAAATGTTTCGTTTTGAAAAGAGTTTGAACTTTGACAAAAGTGTGAGGTGTGAAAAGTATTTTGATAGAGCAAGCAACTAAAAGTCTTATTACCTACTCAGAATTGGTCGTTTTCGTATTTTTACATTCCTTTAGAATAGCGCTATCCATACCATTAGTTGGTAGGTAACTCCATTCGTTGGATGTAAGCGGGACGTTCGAAGGGACATCGTATGGTCATAGAAAGCAACTTGTAGGAAGTATCCTAGCACATTCGAAGGGACTACCATCATTTTTCGTAGGCGACAATCGAGGGTCAAGATCATGTATTCGGAGGCGACATCGTGGGTCTTATGATCTTTGTATCGAAGGGACTATGATGATTTGTTTTGAAGGCAACGGTGCTAGAATACCTCTACGTTCGAGGGACATGACCATTTGTTATTCGTAAAGGCAACGAGAGAGAATTACCCTAAGGGGTGCATGTGTGAAAAAGAGTGTGTCAATTCAGATATTTTATCTTGAAAATTAGTGAGCTATGTTGATTATTATCTTGCCATACACGCCTAGTTACTAGCAATTTATAGGGTGCGGAAATTAAAATGCGGAATGTAAAGATGCGGAAAGATAAATGTCATACGCTATTACATGGCTTTGGGGCAGATACATAATTTAAACTTGCGGAAAATAAAAACCTAATTTAAACTATTACATCCCATGAGCAGTTACATTATTGGAATAAAAAAAATGACAAAAGAAATCGTCCGAAACGAGATAACCTGTAAAAGGATGAGAAATCGGAAAATACGAGAGAAATCGAATAAGAGAAAAATGTTAGTAAAAATGCAAATTTTTGAATGAGAAAAATATGACATGCTGGAAATAACATAAATATGCTAAAATAATTTTTTGGTATTTTTTGGATGCATTTTAGTAATTAAAAACTAATTAAAATTGATTTAAATGCTAAATTATGAATAAAAATAAATATGCATGCAAAATTATATTTTTTAATTTTATAAATTAAATAAGTATTTTCTGAAAATAAACGCAAAAGGAAAAAATATTTTGATGATTTTTAATGCATGAGAAAAAATATTGAAAAGAATTAAAATAACATGAAAAATATTAAATAAGAATAATATAGAAAACATGAAAAAAATGCAAGTTTGGAAAAAGAAACTCAAAACCGGTCCTGGGGAGATAGGACCTGGGAGAGCATCTATGCACAGTCCACGCCTTAACCAACTGAGCCAAGTGTGCAAGCTGTTTGAAAACCGGAACGAGTGGGATGTAAACACGCGTCGCCCTCAGAATACCTCAAACCCGCGCCAAACTTCATCGTCCCCGATTTGAATTTTTAAAAACCCAGCGTCGGCCATTGTTCGACGCTATGTCCCTGGCAAAAATCAATCTTTGAGGAATCCTTGAGTGTGAATATATGAGATATCTTGAGGAGATGGAGGGCAAATTTTGGGGTATGACAGCATAATAATAACAAAACCTAGGATCCCACATAAACTACCTTTCTTAAAATCCAAAGGAGAAACTTTCCCAAGAATAGAAATAGCAAATTAAAACACACAAACATATCAAACTATTCATATATAAAGCTATATATAACTATATATATTTAGGGTGCCACATCTATTCCCTTTATATAACAAACCCCCTTGCCCGAAATATCCCCAATGCGTTACGTCTAGTTCGCGCTAGTCGTAATGCATATCATATCAATTGAGGGTATTGCAGCTTTCCCCTTTTTCATATCATTTTTCTTGTGTTGGAAATAATAAAGCTTGATGCTCGCGGCATCTTTATAAACAAATCAAAAGAGTAAATCATTTCGAGCCAAAGAATCTGAATTCCGATTCGATTCCCTCCCGCGTCACTTTTTAACGCGAACAGAAAAAATGGCGACTCTGCTGGGGAGTACGCTAAACTTTTATTTTCAAAAAAATTATGACTCTGCCAAAGAGCACCAAGCTTTTTTGTTTTCAAAAAGAAAAAAAAAGGGTTAAGCTTTCATATGTGCATATGTTTGTTTTTTTTTATTGTGTGTTTCACGATTTCATCTGATGGAAAGAAATCCTAACCCGGATTTAAGAAACATTTTAAGATCTAGGTGGGGGGTATAGTCCTATTAACTTGTGGGAAGTTTCATTACTTACTGAGTTAATTTGAGATCCCTCTCTCAGTGGAGGTTGTCTTGGGAGTATTTGTGTTTAGGAAGTATTTGCAAAGACATTTTGCTTTCGAGAGAACTAACGAAGCTGAGTGGCTGTAGAACACATAACCCATCCTGGCCATTTAGGATGTAGTGCAGAAGCTATTCAGGCGTAAGCTTAGAATGGTTGTCATGCGAGACTACGATCAGGAGAGTTTTTCTTGAAAAATATTATTGGACTTCGAGTATTCAACAAATCCGATAATATTTCTTAGAGAAGCGTTGAACCTGTATTATCAGTAGAACCTGTTTCACAGATGAATAAGCCCTTAGAACTTACCCACGTTTGGTTCTCATCTTTGGCCTCATGCTCGTGACTTCAAACTCTTGAACGGGTGTATAACCACTAACCATGTTTGTATCTCTGCAGCATTCATGCATGCATTCAAAAAAAACTTCATTTCTCTTCCCATTTCCAAAGAATTTAGAGATTTTTCTTTGTAAATATTTTAGGTTAGAGTGATGGACGTCAGAGGAAGATTTACCAAGAAATACAGTTTTAGAATTCCTGATGTATGAAAGTTAAAAGAGTTAGCATCCTTGGTAGAAGATCCCTCAGATTTCAGAAAACGCTATGGAACTCTTTTAACTGTCCTGAACACTAACATTGATGAAGGACTTCTCAAAACTTTCGTTTAGTTTAATGATCCAGTCTATCGCTGTTTCACTTTCCCTGATTATCAGTTAATGCCTACTTTGGAAGAGTACACACACATCTTAGGTATCTCAGTATCAGACAAGGTTCCTTTCAATGGTTTGGAAGTCATTCCTAAGTCACCAGTCATTGCAATAATGACTCACTTAAGGAAATCTAAGATAGACAAAAACCTAACTACCAAAGGAAAACTCTTAGGACTAACTTCAAAGTTCTTAATAGAGAAGGCTCTTAAATTCTCTGAAGCCGGTAGCATGGTAGCCTTTGAAGTTGTTTTAGCTTTACTCATCTATGGATTGGTGTTGTTTCCCAACGTCCCAAGTTTCGTTGATATCAGCGCCATAAGGATCTTTCTGATTGGAAAACTCGTTCTCACTTTGCTTGGTGACACGTATTTCTCCATTCATCATAGGAATCGTCAAGCAGATAGAACTATTGTGTGTTGTGTATCTCTTTTATTCAAATGGATTGTCTCACACTTGCCTAAATATCCTATCTTCCGCGAAAACAAAAATGGTTGGCATTGGTCTCGAAGACTCATGTCTCTTACAAACGACGATATCCATTGGTATACCTTGGCAAACAATGAGATGGAAATCATTGAAAGCTGTGGAGAGTTTGCCAACATACCTCTCATCGGTACGAAAGAAGGGATCAACTACAACCCATTCTTGGCAAGACGTCAACTCGGGTATGCAAACTCTAGTAAACCCCTTGGTTTTATAGTAGAAAGCTACTTTTATCATGAAGGGGAAGATTCCCAAGGTTTGAAAGCCAGAATGATAAGAGCTTGGCATCACATCCAAAGGAAAGAAAAGGGTCATGCAAGGAATTGTGTAGCCATGGAAATCTACACTTCTTGGGTAAAGAAAAGAGCGAAGGAATTTCGAATGCCTTATGCTTATGAAGAACCCATGTTCCCAGTGGTATCTAAATCGACCACCATTCCTGTTGAGACTATGGGAGAATACCAAGAAGCTTTGGCCAAGATGAGGCTAGAGAAAGAAGCTTTGGAAGACAAGTTTCTTAAGACTGACTTTGAAAATGAGAAGCTTAAGAAGTAGGTCAAAGATCATGAGAAAACGCTCTACTTCCAAGATGAATGGCTCATGGAGAAAGATGAGAAGATTCGCCGAAAAGATAACGCGATCAAAAGATACATCAAAGAAAGAAAAAGAAAGCTTGAAGAAATGACAACTAGCAATCCTGCTCCTGACGATTGGAAGAAAGTCATCAACAAGCTGAAAGCCAAGAAAGCTGAACTGAAAGCTTACTATGGGAAAGAAATCCTGAAGTTGAAGCTACATCAAGCCTTTAGTTCTTCATCAGACGAAGACGAAGATTAGTTTAGCTTTATTTTATCATTTATTTTATCATTGTAAGAGCTATGCTCCAAAAAAAATTGTTGTAATCTTCTTTCAATAATTAATCAAATAAGTGTTTTCCATCCAAATGTTTACTAAAAATTTCTCTTTTAGCGTAAATTCTTTGGAAATTCTTTTCTCTTTGCATGCATCATACTTTTCATTTCGAGTTTGTTATTTAGAGTCTTATCTTTTGGAATTTTTTCCATAAAGAAAGGTCGTCAAGCTGTCGCATCTTAGAGTTTCTCGACTACGTTCACAGTCAACTCGCAGATACAATACTCGTGCAAATAGGAGAAAAGCAATGGAAGATTTTGAGCAAGAAAATGTTGAGCTTCGTAGCACAGTGATAACGCTTCAGGAAGAGGTAGAGAGACTCACTTCTTTGGTAAGTTCGTTGGCAACTACACAAAATCAGCAAACAACATTAAACAGTCAAAATCAAGCGGTAATCTCAAAGATCACTACTACTTCAGTTTCAGCTGTTGTAGTCAGTAATCCTCTCTTCAGTATGCTTGAAGGTTATCCATGGGGCATGCCTTTCAATTTCGGCATTGGATTTCGTCAACCCACTTCTGAGGTAAAGGCAACCACGATTGAGGTTCCTACTTTACAGAACTCAGCATTTACTCCGCAGCACGAAGTAACTTTTTCGCAAGTCACTATGACGGTTTCTCAACCGATCATGACAAACTCAGCTTCTGTAGTTCACGCTGCTGCGGACGAAGAAATCTATCATAACCTAGGCGACAACACGAATCCTCGTGGCCAAATGGAAAATCTCCAAGAACAATTCCATAAGATGCAGCTTGAGATCAAAACAATTCGTGGAAAGGAATTGTTTGGGAAGAATGCCCACGATCTATGCCTAGTTCCTCGTGTAAGGATACCCGCTAAGTTCAAAGTCCCTGATTTTGAAAAATATAGAGGAAATTCCTGCCCGCAGAGTCATCTTACAATGTATGCTAGGAAGATGTCTACATATAATGACAATCACCAATTGCTCATTCACTATTTCCAAGACAGTCTCACCGGTGCCGCACTGAAGTGGTACATGGGACTAGATAGTGCAAATATCCAGACATTCAATGACCTAGGTGAAGCCTTCGTCCAACAGTAGAAATTCAATTTGGACATGGCTCCAGATCGAGATCAACTCCATTCTATGGCTCAAAGGGAAAAAGAAACGTTCAAAGAATACGCCCAACGTTGGGGGGAAATTGCTGCCCAAGTTAATCCACCGTTAGAAGAAAAAGAAATGACCAAGGTTTTTCTGAACACTCTTGGCCCATTCTACTTTGAACGCATAGTCGCCAGCGCTCCCGGAGATTTCACTGAAATGGTAAGCATGGGAATGCGACTAGAAAAAGGAGTCCGAACAGGACGCTTAACCAAAGAAATGGGGTCTTCAAGCGAAACCAAGAAAGTTGGAACTAGTTTCCCGAAGAAGAAAGAACATGACGTTGGAATGGTATCCCGAGGGAAACCAAGGAAAAATGTCAGTCACCAACAACAGGTAGCCACGATAGCACCGGTTGTTAATGCAAGTTCAAACATGGGAATTACCCCGCAATTTCAGCAAAATCAATAGCCTCGACAGCAGGCTCAACAGTTCAACAACAATCAGAACCGTACTCCTCGAATCTTGCAGTTTGATCCAATTCCGATGACTTACATGGAATTATATCCTGCCTTGATAGAAAGAAATCTTGTGCAAACAAGATTACCACCTCCGGTACCAGACAAATTACCTTGGTAGTACAAAGTAGATATGTCTTGCCCTTTTCATCAAGGGGCACCAGGTCACAATCTCGAGCACTGTATAGCACTCAAAGCCGAAGTACAAAGATTAGTAAGGGCTAATCTTCTCTCCTTCAGGAATGCAAATCTAAATGTGCAAGCAAATCCACTTCCCAATCATAGTGGACATACCGTGAATTTGATACTCAGGAATACAGATCGGTATCTTGTCATCAACATAAATATGATAAGAGAAAGCTTGGTATAGCTCCATGCTACATTCTGTACAATGGGCGCCTTTGCTAAACATGACTACGCAGCCTGCAGAATCTGCTTCACGGATTTTCGAGGATGTCCAACTGTGAGAGCAAACCTTCAACGGTTAATAGACATTGGCGACATTCAGATCTTCAGAAACAGGAACGATTATGACGTGAATATGGTAGGGCATTATCTGCATGAGCTTTTAGTCTCAGATATCAACTTGGAAATTCCCGAAGCAAACGTCGTTATCCCCTATTTCCTAAACCCTATTATTCAAGAGGATTATGTTCTTGTTGATAAAGACAACCTCTTCGAATCCGAAGAATGGAGCACTTATCTTGATAGCTCTGAATATGTGTCCCAGCAAGAATCATACGCGTCATTCTATCCTCCGACAGACCAATTCAAAGGCATGTTCCTACAAAAGAATGAAATTCCACCTATCCCTTCTGAAGTTTGGGATACCTTAGGAGAACCAAGTGGAAAGTTTGACTACATGGTGAGATATACTGCACCTAAAAGCTTAAAATTCAGAATTGAAGACATCCAACCAACTGGATGGGACGATCCTATTGAGTATCCTAGTCAACCAGAAGAGTTGTACACATCTTCTCGATCTCATCATCAAATTGAGATCCCAAATGAAAATCTTTGCTTTAACATGCCTGCCGAGTTTGTTAAGCCAGATTTTGATTATCACTACATCAATGCAATTACTGAAGAAGAACAAGAAGACAATTCTGGAAATGAGTTAGAAAGCGTCGCAGACAATGAGTCTCTTCACCCAGAAGATTGGGAAGAACATCCCAAGAATCCAGAATACATGCCACTTGAAAGCACATATGCTGCATTCTATGCTTCTCGACCTGTCAATCAAGCAAAAGAAGATCGCTTCAGTAGCACAAAAAGCAAGGTCAACCGACCAGAGTCTTCAAAGCCTGTTCGACCAACGACCAAAGTCTACACAAGAAATAAACCAAAAGGGAAACTACCAGAGTATCTAGACTTCCAAGGAGTTCGCCACTATTGGAATCCTGTTAAAGCTCAGACTGATGTTCATAGTTCTAAGTAGTTTATCTTGCTTTTGTTTTGAACTCTCGCCTCGCCCAAGGCAGAGAGATGTTTTATAGGGTTTAGCTTTTAAATAATTTCTCTTTGTCTTTCCCAAGACAAATGGGTTTGTAATTTAGGGCCCTGTTTCATATTGTGAATCATAAATAAAAGCGTTGTTTTGATTCCACATTTTGTGTTTGTTTTTCGTTTTTTACTCTTTTCCTGGAAATGGTAATCCTAAAAAACCCAAATAAAAACAAACAATTTTCAAAAAAAAAACAATAAAAAATAATCTGCATACACTTTCACATTAACTTTTTCCAAAAAAAAAAAGAGTTAATTAATCAAACATGCAGATTAACAAATGGACAAATCCATTGAACGCAATAACTCTACGCTTTCTCTCAACTTTGAATTCCCTGTGTTTGACGCCGAAGAAGAAGATGAAGAAGAGATCCCGGATGAGATTTCCTGACTACTTAAGCACGAGGAAAGAATCATTCAACCTCACAAAGAGCCTTTGGAAGTGATCAACTTAGGTTCTGAGGAAGACAAAAAAGAAGTAAACATCGGAGCTCTACTTGACAACAACGTCAAGGGCAAACTGATAGATCTTCTCAAAGAATACGTCGATGTGTTTGCTTGGTCCTACCAAGACATGCCAGGTTTAGATACCAGCATCGTGGAGCATCACCTGCCATTAAGACCGGAGTGTCCGCCAGTTAAACAAAGACTGAGAAGAGTTCACCCAAATATGGCCGACAAGATCAAAAAGGAGGTTCAAAATCAGCTCGATGCAGGTTTCCTCGTCACCTCTGAATATCCTTAATGGCTAGCCAACATAGTGCCTGTCTCAAAGAAAGACAGAAAGGTCAGAATGTGTGTTGACGACCGGGACTTGAACAAAGCGAGTCCAAAAGACGATTTCCCACTACCGCATATCGACATGCTAGCGGATAGCACTGCTAAGTTCAACGTCTTTTCGTTCATGGACGGTTTCTCTGGATATAACCATATCAGAATGGCTCCTGAAGACATGGAGAAGACAACTTTCATCACGCCATGGGGCACATTTTGCTACAAAGTAATGCCATTTGGATTAAAGAATGCAGGTGTAACTTATCAAAGGGCGATGACTACTCTCTTTCATGACATGATGCACAAAGAGATCGAAGTCTACCTGGACGACATGATAGCAAAGTCTGACACTGAAGAAGAGCATATAGAATATCTCTTGAAGTTGTTTCAACGACTAAGGAAATTTCAGCTTCGCCTGAATCCTAACAAATGCACTTTTGGGGTAAGATCTGGAAAACTCCTAGGTTTCATTGTCAGTCAAAGAGGTATTGAAGTTGACCATGACAAAGTCAAGGCTATTCAAGAAATGCCTACACCACATACAGAGAAGCAAGTAAGAGGATTTCTTGGACGGTTGAATTACATCTCCAGATTCATCTCTCAAATGACTGCTACTTGTGGACCAATATTCAAGCTTCTCCGCAAAAATCAAGAGGTTGTGTGGACAGAAGATTGCCAAAGAGCGTTTGACAGTATCAAGGAATACCTTTCGGAACCGCCAATATTGATTCCTCCGATCGAAGGAAGACCCTTAATCATGTACCTTACCGTGCTAGAAGATTCCATGGGTTGCGTGCTTGGACAGCAAGATGAAATTGGACAGCAAGATGAAATTGTGAAACTCGTTACTCTATGCTCGAGAAAACATGTTGTGCTTTGGTGTGGGCTTCAAAACGTCTCCGCCAATACATGATAAATCACACGACTTGGTTAATCTCCAAAATGGATCCAATCAAGTACGTCTTTGAAAAGCCTGCCTTAACAGGAAGAATCGCTTGATGGCAGATGCTATTATCTGAATATGATATCCAGTACCACGCCCAAAAAGCGGTCAAAGGAAGCATTCTCGCCGATCACTTGGCTTATCAACCGATCAAAGAATACCAATCTCTCAAGTTTGACTTCCCTGACGAGGATGTTATGTACTTAAAGATGAAAGATTGTGACGAACCGTTACCTGAAGACGATCCTGATCCAGAATCTAGATGGGGCTTAATCTTTGATGGAGCAGTTAATGTCTTTCGCAATAGAATTGGGGCAGTCATCATCACTCCCGAGGGTTCTCATATCCCGTTTTCTTCCAGATTGCTATTTGATTGCACCAACAACATCGTAGAATATGAAGCTTGTTTCATGGGTATTGAAGAAGCCATCGACTTGAGGATCAAGATCCTTGACATATATGGAGATTCAGCCCTTGTGATCAATCAAATTAAAGACAAGTATGAAACTCATCATCTTGGTTTGATTCCCTACAGAGATTATGCAAGACGTTTGTTGACTTTCTTCAACAAAGTTGAATTGCATCATATCCCTCGAGATCAGAATCGAATGGCAGACGCCTTGGCTACTCTATCTTCCATGTTCAAAGTCAACCATTGGAACGATATGCCTAAAATCTGTATCAGACGCCTTGAAAGACCTGCATATGTGTTTGCAACTAAAGCAGTCATCGATGATAAACCGTGGTTCCACGACATCAAACGCTTCCTTCAAACTCGGGAGTACCCACTCGGGGCATCGCACAAAGATAGGAAAACTCTAAGGATGCTTTCTAGAAATCTCTTTCTGAATGAAGATGTGCTATACAAAAGAAACTTCGACATGGTCCTGCTCAGATGCGTGGATAAACACTAAGCAGACACGATAATTCACGAAGTGCATGAAGGGTCCTTTGGAACCCATTCAAATGGGCAAGCAATGTCCATAAAAATCTTGAGAGCAGGATACTATTGGATAACAATGGAATCCGATTGCTGTAAACACGTCAAGAGATGTCACAAGTGCCAGATCTACGTAGATAAGATCCATGTACCACCGACTCTACTCAATATTCTCTCCTCTCCGTGGCCTTTCTCCATGTGGGGCATCGACATGATTGGGATGATTGAACCAAAAGCGTCCAATGGACATCGCTTCATCTTAGTGGCTATTGATTACTTCACCAAATGGGTCGAAGCAGCATCTTACGCCAACGTTACAAGACAAGTGGTTGTGAGGTTCATCAAGAATAACCTCATTTGCCGATATGGAGTTCCAAGTAAGATCATTACAGACAATGGATCGAACTTGAACAACAAAATGATGAAAGAACTGTGTGAGGAATTCAAGATTGAGCATCATAACTCATCTCCTTACCGACCAAAGATGAACGGAATCGTTGAAGCTGCCAACAAGAACATCAAAATGATTGTCCAGAAGATGGTCATCACCTACAAAGACTGGCATGAAATGCTGCCATTTGCTCTGCATGGGTATCGTACTTCATTACGTACTTCAACAGGGGCAACTCCTTTTCTCTAGTATACGGCATGGAAGCTGCTCCCGTAGAAGTTGAAATTCGTCAATGAGAGTTCTCATGGAAACTAAGTTATCCGAGGTGAATGGTGTCAAAGCGGATACGATCACCGAACTTAATCAAGAAAAGCGCGACCGCCTGTGTCATGGACAATTATATCAAAGAAGGATGAAGAAAGCCTTCGACAAAAAGGATCGACCTCGTGAATACCAAGAAGGCGACCTCGTGCTTAAAAAGATTCTGTCTTTTCAACCAGATTCTAGGGGCAAATGGACTCCTAATTACGAAGGCCCATTCATCGTCAAAAGAAGCTTTTCTGGCGGTGCTATCACTCTCACAACCATGGATGGTGATGAACTCCCGCATCCTGTGAATGCTGATGTAGTCAAGAAATACTTTGTCTAAAAACACAAAAGAAAAGCTCGGTAAGTCAAAAACCCGAAAAGGGCGACTTAGGCAAAAATGAGCGTCTCGGTGGACTGAAAACCTGAAAAGGCGGTCCAGGCAAAAATTAGAGACAATAAACAGAAAATTATCCTGATAGATTGAAAACCTGAAAAGAAAATCTAGGCAAAAATCAAGGATCAAAATGACAAAGTAATCGATCACCGATCATCAATCAAGAAACTTCCATCAACGGATCTTCAATCAAATCTTCTAAAGCAACAAGCACAGTTGGAATTCAAAGTTGTTAGGGATAATAGTGGTTATTGCTTTCAATGTAGCCTTTTCCCAATAAATTATCATTTCCAACTTTTGTAAATAGTTCATGGAATCACGCCTTTGGCTGATTACCATTCTATCAATAAAATTTGAGCCTTGTGCCCATTTGTTTGCAATTCTTGCTTTATTATGTTTTGCAAAATAACGTTTTTTATTGTGAAAATCACTTTTGAAAAAAAAAAGTTTTAAATGAATTTTTACTTCAAAATTTTGAAATAAAAGCGAAATTTTCCTTTGAACTATGAACACAGAAAGAACTTCAACAGCTTTCTCCATGAGTGTTTCAACCTCTAAAAGATAAAACAATTGCTAAGAAGTCTTCTTCTCCTCAAAAGAGATCATCAAAGGACGATATTCTTATCCGAAAAAGAATCCCCAACAAGGTTGCCAGTAAAATGCCTTTTTCCAGGAAAGTTTAAAGCATGCAACTCAAAGTCATCATCAGTAACGTCTACACCATGGTTGCAGATTTTGCTGAGTATTTGTTTGAACTGTGACGTAGTCCTTTTCCCAAATACTTTTTATTGTCTTGTCAAGTATCGTCAGCATGCATATGACATTCATCATTCATACATAGCATCATTAATGCATTCTTGCATTTCTCAATGTTTGCTTCAATATCACTTGTTTAGGTTGCATTTATTCCTAAAATAACAAGTGTGGGTGTGTCATCTCTCCAGTAGATTATCCCCAAGCAGAAAAATACATTTTTCTCTCATGTACTCCAAATGAGATCATTCCTCATTGGATACAAAGTCTTGGTTGACCGTTTCTTTCCAGTTCATTCCTGGATAGAACCTCATCTCTAAACCAATTCGGGTCTAGATTTCACAAAAAAATCTACCTGCAAACAATAAGCAATAGCCTCGTCATCCGAGCTGCTTATTTCCTTTTTTAAAACTTGTCATAAAATGATTGTTCTTCTCAGCAAGTCCAATCAGGAAAGTTCAAGAAATCTTCGCAGTTGTCTTTCTGTCTAAAGAAAAACCTGTGTCTTTTCAATCAAAATGCCAGCATCTTCTCAAGAGAGAGATCCATAGCAAGATTGTAGTTGTGAAAATAGAAACTCATTTGAGATCTGTTTCTATCATTTTTCTGTTATTCACAAGGCTGAATACTCAGTAAAATTCTCAAGAATTACCTTGTTATAGTTATCACTTTGTTGATAATTGGTAATATCTTCAGAACTCATCACCATAAATTATCACAAGGCTGATAATTAGTAATATCATCTTCAAATATCTTAAACATTGTCACAAGGCTGACAGAAGGTAATCTCCTCATTTCCCAAAGCGAAATAGATTTTCACTTACATTGTGAATCTATTTTCCCAGTTGAAACATATTGCATCATTCGCATTTTTTGGTATCTTAGGTCCAAAATCTACGTATTCTGATATTTAAGTCTCTTCACACCTATCGAGACGAAGATCTTCATCTTCATATCTCAGGTTAAAGAAACTTAAATAGGGGCATCTTTCATACCCCAATTTTTTACCTAAGATACCACCTTAGATATGCATCACTGCATCACTAACAGTTAAGAACAGAACAGATCATGTGTGGCTTCTAGAAGTCAAAGTTAGGGTTTCTTCAAAAAAATTCATCTGTTCAAGATGTGATCAATTAGGGTTTGAGTTTCCACTCACCTAAAATGATCTATCTTAATCAATCATCAACATTTGATCTTCAGATTCCCAATTGTTTCTCATGATCTACCATGAATCGACCAATTAGGGTTTTGATCGAAGATAGTGAATCATTGACTTTCTGCTCAATGGATGACCTATTTGCTTGAAGATTGATCTTAACATCTTCAATGCAACATCTTGACCTAATTTCTTGATTCAAAACATTGAAAAAATCCATGTTTCTTCATCAGACAAATTCTGAATCATCTGATGAAAATTCATCTGTTCAAAAAAGTCAAACTTTGACTTTTGGTCAACTTTTTCAAGACTAAATTTTTTCCATCATAAAACATTTCAAATAATCCATCATGATCATAAAAAATCAAGAAATGTGAAAAAGTCAACAAAAAGTCAAGATTTGAAATTTTTCCAACACTTAGAAAAAATTTCAAAAATTTCAAGTGTTAAGAAACATGGTTTTTCCTTACTTTCATGGCCATTTTTCACCTAGATCCATTTGGATTCAGAAAAAACTCAAAACATGAAAGTTGGATTCAGAAAAATGTCCAACAACTTGCAAAAACACTTTGTCTAGCTATGCTTTTGATTTTGAAACATAGAGCTCCAAAACCATGAAATTCCAAGTTCATGCTTCAAAATTATAAGTCATTTTTCATAAAACTCCTTTCTAGAAGCCTTGTCATCAGCTAGAGGTAGGATATAACTGATAAATATCAGTTTTGCGTGATTGAGAAGAGGATTGAATCAAAGAGAAATTTCTAACCATGGTTAGAAAGTAACTTTTGCATTAAATGCAAAAGATTCCTTCTTACCACTTAAGCAAGTTGCAAAACTCTCTCAACGATAGCCATGCCTTGTAATTCAGATTTCTTGGCCTATAAATAGAGGTCATTTCTTCATTTTCAAATCACACCAAAGCTACCATAATCAAGCTTTTCTTCTTTCTTTCTTAAATTCCAAGTTTCAAAGTTCAAAGAGGGAAATTTTGCAATCTTCAAACCTTGCAAAATCTGAGTGAATATAAGTTTCTAACATGTTCTAAACATCAATTAGAAGTTGTCTAACACTTAAAATCACCAGAAAAACTGCCCAAACTCATAAGCATGCTCCAAAATCCATAAGCTTGCAAATTGAGCCTTAACTTGCCATATCTCAATCTGCCCGTGCTAGCTTTGATTTAACACTTTAAACATCATCCATACACTTCATAGAAGTGATCCAGACACTTAGATCACATCTGTAACAACTCAAATTCCAAATTCGAAATTCACTTCAAGTGGCTGCAGTTGGACTTGGGTAGAGAGTTCCAGACCATTTCAAAGCAAGCTTAGCATTCAAACACCTTCCATAAGGTCCAGTGAAGCTATAACAATCATCAAACAACTTCTGAAAACACTCTAACTAAGAATTCGATTTCAGTTCGAAGAGGTAAGTTACTCAGACTTTGAACTCTATGATTCATGCATTCCAGTTCAAAAATTGCTTGGCCATCTTGTTTCTGCACTCATGTTGATCATTAACCCTCAATCAATTTCACAAATCATGATCCATACACGATTTCATATTGATTTTTAGAATTAGGGTTCATCTGGTCTCATTTTAAATTAATCATCTTAAGTTCAAAATAAATAAAATGGAAGAGGATAAATTCTAAAAATAATTAGTTTATAATATAATAACATGGAAGAGGATAAATTAACGAATGTATTACCGCCCCAGCGGTTTCCAGCACGCTTTTCATGTCCTTTGCCTTGCCTATGGTCCAGGGTTCTAATCCCCCTGAGACCATTTTGTCATTTTTTCCACTTTTCCTTCATTTTTAAGACATTTTCAAAGACTTGTTTTTAAATATAATTAAATGAAGGCATGTAAATAACAAGATAAACACATGGCTCAGTGGTAAAACTTATCACTTCTAAGCCAAAGGTCCTGAGTTCAAACCTCTTTAGGACCAAAATCAAATTTTTACTACTTGTTTTCTTCACATTTTCTATCAAACTTCAACATTTTCAAAAACCAAACAAAACTTCTCATTTTGAGATGATTTTTTACACACTTGTCATTTAATATGCCTATTTTATGATTATGTCAAAAAAATCCAAAAATATTTTCTTTTGATTATATTTTTATTAAGTCCAAAATGAAACATTTTAAGTATTTCTAAATACTTTTCAAAGATGTTTTCTTTCAAACTTACAAACTTAAATCTTTTCAAAACTTCTTGTGAATATACTTCACTTTTCAAAATCATTTTCAAAACCTTTTCAAAAACATTTCAACAAACTTACACACCTTTTTCCATGATCAATTCGATTTGAAGATAAAACCGAACCAATTTTTTTCCTCGAATTTCTTAATTGATCATGGGTCTCGCTCACGGTGTAAGTCTCAATCCTTTTTATGTACATATTCAATTCCTTGTACATAATCCAATCATCTTTGTAAATATTCAAGCATAAACAAACTTCATTCGTTTGTTTTCATTCGCTTGTTTATACACCAAGTCCATTGGTATTAAGAGAAACATTATTCCCGGTGAAACTGCTCGTAAAACCAATGGGCCTCCCTCACGGTGTAAGTCCCAACCCCCTATGTACATATTAATTTCCTTGTACATAAACAACCCTTCGTGTACATATTCATTTCCTTGTACACATCTGTCATACCCCAAAATTTTCCCTCCCATTCCTCGAGACATTTCTCATGTCCATGCTCAAGGATTCCCCAAGGGTTGACCATACAAACCCTCTCCTAGACAATCAACCCAAACTAGGGTTTGGCAGTTCTCAGATCAAGATGGGTTTCCAACATCTACAATGGACATCATGCCTCCTCATATGCTTCAAAGAATCTCTATGTCAAGTTTCAAGCCCTACAAGTCAAGTTTCCTCAGACAATTGCTCAGATCGTTGAAAATCAGTTGTATTGGACAAAAAGTCAACTGTGGTACACTTACAGTCAAACTTCATGATTTTTGGTCAACATCCATATTTTGAAGTGACATTCATCATTTGATTAAGGGTTGATCATGATTCATCAAGAAAACTCATAATTGGATCAAAAGTCAAACTTTCCAAATTAGGGTTTTCTAGTGAAAAGTCAACTGAACTTTGACTAAGCATAACTTTCTCATACTTTATCAGATATTTTTCCACCACCTCTAATTTTGAAGAGAATTCAATTCTCTACAACTTCATGTCTCACAAGCATGTTCATAAAATGCTTCATTTGGAAGATATGGATCAAAACATTACAGGTCCTTTTCAAAGTCAACAAAAAGTCAACTTTTTGTAATGAAGTATTATTGCGCATGGAAACTCCAATTGAGATGAAACCAAAGAGGTTGTTTAGAGGGCATATAGAGCTTTCTAAAAAGTCCAAGAACACTCAAAAATATTAAGAATTGAGAAAGATACACCTTGCAGAAGTTGGGCATTTTTGAAGAGGTGCACAAAGAGAAATACTTGTCAAAGTCCAAAATTTTGCAAATGGGCCTAACTTTTCTTGGTTCAAACTTGTTCCTCAGCTAATTTGGAACCTCCAAGCCCAAGGCCACGAATTTTATCTTTTATTTTCTATTTTATTTGGATTTTAATCAATTAAAAGCCAATTAAATTAAAATAAAGGGTAGAAAATCAAAATTAAATGCAAATTGGATTTTTCTCTCATTCTTGAGGTCCAAGCAACTCATAAAAGCTGGCAATTTCGAAATTGACTTTGATTTGGCAAGAAATTGATGAAAATTGGATCAAAAAGGAAAGATTTGGTTTCATACAAAATCAAATATTTTTACATTGATTGATTCATTATTTCCTCTTAATTTCTGACCTAAATCCATCTATTATATATACACAATGCATACACATGAGAAGAGAACAGAAAAATTGCCTCAAGAACCCTATTCCAAAGTCAAAAAACCGTGCTTTACAAGCTACTTGCAGCCTTGGTTCTAGCTTGTTTCAATCGATTCTAAGCCTTCCATTGCATTCCTTGAAGCCTCCTGAATCGATCCAGACCCTTACAAGTCACAAAACCATCCAGAATCACGAAATCCAGAATTCGATTTGTTCATCTTTTTTCCAAAATCAATTTTTGATTATCATGCATATTTAACGTGTTTTGATGTTTGTTTTGTGTTTAGTATGAAGTTTGGAAACTTTCTGTATAGTTTAATTGCATTTTAGTGGCCTGAATCAAAATCCACCATAGCTAGGGTTCCACTGCTCGAATTGGGATCTCATGAAATACGTAAAATTGGACCAAACCAAGGTTACCAGCATGACCAATGGACAAAAAGGAATCGAACCATGGTTTCATATTGCATTTATATTACTTGTGCTGGATTTTTGAATTTTGCAGGGGCTATAGCGTCGAACCAAGCCGACGCTAACCGTTTGAAAATTCAAACGAAGAAGATGAAGATCTTCGCGCGTGATTTTAATTCCCAGGAAGCGATTTCGTTTAAAAGCGTTTTGTTTCATATCACTAACACGTATACACTCCAGCTCAGTTGGTCAAGGCGCGAGCGTGTGAGGGAATGGTCCCTGGTTCGATCCATGGCCATGGAAAATATTTTTTATCACTTTGAAAACTAACATTATTTTTCTATTTTCTTATTTTCTTTTAATATTTTCATGTTAATTTAATTTATCTTTAAATAATTTTCTCATGCATTTAAAAAACACCAAAAATATTTTCTTTTTTGCATTTTAATCAGAAAAATGTTTATTTAATTTTTTACATTAAAATTATTCTTTTTGCATGCATATTTTATTTAATTGTTAATTAACCATTAAACTGACTTTTAATTGCTTTTAATTATCAAACTCAATCCAGAAAATTACCAAAAAAATTACTCTATCATCTAATTGTCATTACTAACCTAAAATATTTTTCCTCATGCAAAAACATTATTTTTACTAACATTTTCCTCTTATGCAATTTTCTCGTATTTTCCGATTTTGTATCTGTTCACAGGTTGTAACGTTTCGGACTATTTTTTCTTGCTTTTCTTTTCAAATTATGTAAATGCCTATGGGATGTAATAGTTTAATTAGGACTTTCATTTTCCGCACTCCTATTATGTAACTGCCCCAAAGCCATGTAATAGCGTAGGACTTTACTTTCCGCAATTTACTTTCCGCACCCTATAAACTGCTAGTAATTAGGCGTGTATGGCAAGATAAAATTGGACATAGATCACTCATAACTTCAAGATAACATATCTGAATTTGACACACTCTTTTCACACATACACCCCTTAAGGAAATTCTCTCTCGTTGCCTTACGAATACAAATGGTCAAGTCCCTCGAACGTAGAGTTATCCTAGCACCGTTGCCTACAAATATATCACATCATAGTCCCTTCGATACAAAGATCATAGACCCACGATGTCGCCTACGAACACATGATCTCGTCCCTCGATTGTTGCCTACAAAAAGTGATGATCGTCCCTTCGAATGTGCTAGGATACTTCCTACAAGTTGCCTTCTATGACCATCCGATGTCCCTTCGAATGTCCCTTTACATCCAACGAATAGGGTTACCTACCAACTAATGGTATGGATAACACTATTCTAAAGGAAAGCGAAATAATACGAAAACGACCATTCTGAGTGGGTAATAAGACTTGTAGTTGCTTGCTCTATCAAAATGATTTTCACACCACACACTTTTGTCAAAGTTCAAACTCTTTTCAAAACAAAAACATTTCCGAACACTTTGTATACATTCCTACATGAATCATTACAAAGTCAAAGCGAAATGCCTTTTCAAAACGTTTTTGTCAAACACACAGAAAGCACATTTTTAAAGTGATCTAAGAGCAACTAAGAGCCCGTAGATAACTACGGATTGAAAGGGGTGCTAATACCTTCCCTTTTCATAACCTTCTCCCTTAATCAGAATATAACGAAGGTCTTTTCCTGTTCTTTTCACCTTCCCTTAATTGGATAAAAGAAAAGTCGGTGGCGACTCTTGCTATCCGCAACATTTGCGATACAAAAATCTCAAAGTCAGTTCACCGTATTACAACATCCAAAAACCCTGTAAATATTCGAGTTACACTTGCTTTAAACGCTCGTTTTATACACTTGTTTATATTTCCTTCATAAACTCTTGTGAATACACATCACACACTTGTTTATACAACTGTTCAGTTATAACATAACAACTAGTTTAACAACTTGGTTCCCTTTAGCCTCCTCTTGGGCTTTGTACAAGATAACTCATTTATTGAGTTAGCCTCCTCTTAGGCTTCATATAAGAAAACTCACATACTGAGTTTAGCCTCTGCTTAGGCTTCATATAAGACAACACTCCCCTGCTGAGTCAGCCTTCTCTTGGGCTTCGTTCAAAAGAACTCCTCGTTGAGTTTAGCCTTCTCTTGGGCATCAAACAAGAAAGAGACCTGGAAATCTCTTAACAGCCTCCTATTGGGCTTCCAATACAAAGAATCACCCGCACTAGGATAGAACCCTAAGAGGATGATTTCTCGGTGAAATCACTCTTGAAATCCTAAGAGGATGGTTTCTCGGTGAAACCACTCTTAAAGCCAAAGCCAGCCATACCCTATAGCTTCCTCTTGAGCTTCATACAAGGACCCTCGATGACCCTCGAAATGCCTTCTCTTGGGCTTACAATACAAGGACCCTCGATGACCCTCGAAATGCCTCCTCTTGGGCTTACAATACAAGGACCCACGGGCTTCTTAAAAGCATCCCTCTAATCCATAATTAATTTCTCCTAAGAGATTTAGACACTTATCATCTCTATGGAAGAAATATCTTATCTATCACATCACATACAATTAAATACTTTTCAACACTCTTTTCAAACAAAAACATCTTTTAATCTGTAAGTGGTAACGCTTGTACACTCAAGCAAAACACCCAATGCTTACAATTAAAGATTCAATCATCTTTCAAAACATCTTTCTTAACTCGTAAGTGGTAACACTTGTACACTCAAGCAAAACACCTATAACTTACGATGAAAGATTTAATCAATCAATCTTTCAAAATGTATGTGATGAAATAGATTAGATACATTTTTAATTAAGATGACATTTGTCTTTGTCTCTTAATAACCTCTCGTTGCTTCCACTAGCATAAGTGGGAACTACGATTGCTCTGACTTTCTCAACATCCCTTTGAGAATACGTAGGCACAAGGTCTCATCCTTGGCGAGCAAACTTCTTTCTCCCTCAAACCAAACAAAACCATAGCTCCCTTTAGATCCGAGCTACAAATGCTCTGATTCCCATTAATGGATATGTATGCAGAAGATCCCAATGATCTTTGCGAGCATATGTAACACGGTGAACTGACTTTGTAGGATTTTGTATCGCAAATGTGCGGATAGCAAGAGTCGCCACCGACTTTTATTTTTATCCAATTAAGGGAAGGTAAAAAGTACAGAAAAAGACCTTTGTTAGATTCTGAGTAAGGGAGAAGGTTATGAAAAGGGAAGGTATTAGCACCCCTTTTCATCCGTAGTTATCTACGGGCTCTTAGTTGCTCTTAGATCACTTTAAAATATTGCTTTCTGTGTGTTTGACAAAAAAATGTTTTGAAAAGGCATTTCGATTTGACTTTGTAATGATTCATGTAGGAATGTATACAAAGTGTTCGGAAATGTTTCGTTTTGAAAAGAGTTTGAACTTTGACAAAAGTGTGAGGTGTGAAAAGTATTTTGATAGAGCAAGCAACTAAAAGTCTTATTACCTACTCAGAATTGGTCGTTTTCGTATTTTTACATTCCTTTAGAATAGCGCTATCCATACCATTAGTTGGTAGGTAACTCCATTCGTTGGATGTAAGCGGGACGTTCGAAGGGACATCGTATGGTCATAGAAAGCAACTTGTAGGAAGTATCCTAGCACATTCGAAGGGACTACCATCATTTTTCGTAGGCGACAATCGAGGGTCAAGATCATGTATTCGGAGGCGACATCGTGGGTCTTATGATCTTTGTATCGAAGGGACTATGATGATTTGTTTTGAAGGCAACGGTGCTAGAATACCTCTACGTTCGAGGGACATGACCATTTGTTATTCGTAAAGGCAACGAGAGAGAATTACCCTAAGGGGTGCATGTGTGAAAAAGAGTGTGTCAATTCAGATATTTTATCTTGAAAATTAGTGAGCTATGTTGATTATTATCTTGCCATACACGCCTAGTTACTAGCAATTTATAGGGTGCGGAAATTAAAATGCGGAATGTAAAGATGCGGAAAGATAAATGTCATACGCTATTACATGGCTTTGGGGCAGATACATAATTTAAACTTGCGGAAAATAAAAACCTAATTTAAACTATTACATCCCATGAGCAGTTACATTATTGGAATAAAAAAAATGACAAAAGAAATCGTCCGAAACGAGATAACCTGTAAAAGGATGAGAAATCGGAAAATACGAGAGAAATCGAATAAGAGAAAAATGTTAGTAAAAATGCAAATTTTTGAATGAGAAAAATATGACATGCTGGAAATAACATAAATATGCTAAAATAATTTTTTGGTATTTTTTGGATGCATTTTAGTAATTAAAAACTAATTAAAATTGATTTAAATGCTAAATTATGAATAAAAATAAATATGCATGCAAAATTATATTTTTTAATTTTATAAATTAAATAAGTATTTTCTGAAAATAAACGCAAAAGGAAAAAATATTTTGATGATTTTTAATGCATGAGAAAAAATATTGAAAAGAATTAAAATAACATGAAAATATTAAATAAGAATAATATAGAAAATATGAAAATAATGCAAGTTTGGAAAAAGAAACTCAAAACCGGTCCTGGGGAGATTCGAACTGAGGACCTGGGAGAGCATCTATGCACAGTCCACGCCTTAACCAACTGAGCCAAGTGTGCAAGCTGTTTGAAAACCGGAACGAGTGGGATGTAAACACGCGTCGCCCTCAGAATACCTCAAACCCGCGCCAAACTTCATCGTCCCCGATTTGAATTTTTAAAAACCCAGCGTCGGCCATTGTTCGACGCTATGTCCCTGGCAAAAATCAATCTTTGAGGAATCCTTGAGTGTGAATATATGAGATATCTTGAGGAGATGGAGGGCAAATTTTGGGGTATGACAGCATAATAATAACAAAACCTAGGATCCCACATAAACTACCTTTCTTAAAATCCAAAGGAGAAACTTTCCCAAGAATAGAAATAGCAAATTAAAACACACAAACATATCAAACTATTCATATATAAAGCTATAGATAACTATATATATTTAGGGTGCCACATCTATTCCCTTTATATAACAAACCCCCTTGCCCGGAATCTCCCCAATGCGTTACGTCTAGTTTGCGCTAGTCGTAATGCATACATATCAATTGAGGGTATTGCAGCTTTCCCCTTTTTCATATCATTTTTCTTGTGTTGGAAATAATAAAGCTTCATGCTCGCGGCATCTTTATAAACAAATCAAAAGAGTAAATCGTTTCGAGCCAAAGAATCTGAATTCCGATTTGATTCCCTCGTGCGTCAATTTTTAACGCGAACAGTTTCCACAACCTTCTTACCATCATCAGCCATCTTTGGAAACACCGGAGCAAACACACGACCACTTCTGGTCAGTCGACTAGTATCAACAATATTTCCTACTTGAGATAACGGTTGAATCGGAACCTCAACATTTCCATCTAGAATGGTGGCATTATACTTGTACAGCACATCCTTGTTGGAACTATATGGGACAGGTCCCGGTAAGCTAATAATCAAAGGAGTAACTTGAGATTTGATGTAGTAGGTCACCTCCATAGGAGTAGGAATATCAAAGTGTGGAACAATAACATTTACATCTGCTTCCTCACCGGACTCATCAACAGAAACACATTCATCATTAGATTCATCAAACGATCCTTCAATCACATTGATGCCATTGTTGAAACCAACCCTCCTTACGACAATCTGAATAATGTCTTCGTCCAAAAGACGCTGAATATCTCTTTTAACAACATCACAACCACGATGATCTATGCTACATATTGGACATTCACTATATTGGTGCACTTCTTGCCCTTCGATGAAATTAAACTCGGCGTGCAAATTCACCAAATTAGCATTAGTCTCATTCACATCACTGATTTGAACTTCTCTAGGAGGACCATAGACAACATTCACTTCAACTTCAGGCTCATCCTTCAACTTGATAACCTGAATAAGGTTCTTGTCCATCATATCTTGAAGATCACTCTTTATCTTATCACAACCACAAGTATTCTCTCTACACACATTACAAGCAGCATGATCATGGGAGCAATAACCTACTTTGCAGAGAGCAACGTGCATCTTCAGGAGATCTCCAATGATCAAATTCGCATCATAAACCCTGATTTCTCCATAAATCATATTCACAGTGTTTCCATGTTTGGGCAATGGATTCCCTTGCACATTAGGACCCATGTCCTTGAAGGACAACAAACCGGATCTAATCATCTTTTGCACCTCTGACTTCAACGAATAACAGTTTTCAATACTGTGCCCTGGAGCTCTTTGGTGGCATGCACAAGTATGCTCAGCCATGTAATACCATGAAAAGGATTTGGAATAGCTGGAGGTGCCCTTGGTTGCACCAAGTGCCTTTGAATCAATGTTGGATACAACTTTGCATAAGTCATTGGGATCGGATCAAACGGTTCTCTTTTTGGGCCTTGCCCTTGCTGAGATGCCTTGTTATAAGGAATAATGGTTGGAGTTGTAGCAACAATAGGGGTAACAGCAACAACTTGTTGGTTCTAAGGACGCCTGTTACGAGGTCTGGTTCTCCTTTCCTAGACAACAGCATTAACTTTTTCTTTCTTTTTGGAAAATCCAAAAGATGGCGTCTTAGCCCCACTCGATCCTTCTTCTTTCAAAAATCGTCCCTCAAGGACAACCTCTTCTAGACGGACTCCCATGCTCACCATTTCAACAAAATCATTAGGTGCACTGGCCACCATCTTCCGGTAATAGAAAGTACCCAAGGTCTTCAGGAAAACTTTGGTCATATCTTGCTCACTTAGAGGAGGTATAACCTGTGCAGCAAGCTCACGTTATCACTGAGCATACTTTTTGAATGATTCCTTATCTTTTTGAATCATTGCCCTTAGTTGATCACGGTCGGAAGCCATGTACATATTATAATTGTAATGCTTCACAAAAGATTCACCCAAATCATTGAATGTATGGATGTCACTGCTATCTAGATTCATGTACCATCTCAAAGCTGCACCAGTCAAACTATCTTGAAAAAGTGAATGAGCAGACGCTGGTCTTCATTATGAGTGGACATCCTTCTCAAATACATCATCAAATGGTCACGGGGGCAAGAATTTCCCTTGTACTTCTCAAACTCTGGAACCTTGAATTTAGCATGCACTTTCACATTAGGAACTAAGCACAGATCATTGACATTATCACCAAACAGCTCTTTCCCCTTGAGGGCTTTCAGCTCTTTCTGCATCTTGTCAAACTGTTCCTGGAAACCATTCATTCGATCATAGAAATCCAAGCTTTCACTCAGAGGAGGAAGTGGATTATCAAACTCTTTTTTGAAAACAGGAGTGGCATGCACCACAGGAGGTGTGAAAACAACAACAGGTTGGGCCAATGAGGCCACTTGAGCAGCAGGATTGTAACCTTCAGGCATGAAATTCTCTGGCATTCCCCAAGGATAACCAGGAGGCATACCGTGTTGGACGGTAGAAACCACTGGCACAGTAGAAACATTAACATCTTGAACTTCAGAGATAACATTTGTCTATTAAGTTGGAATGATACGAGGAGATGGCGAATGAGGTAGTGGCTGATTCTGAGCATCCAACAACTATTCCACCATAGCAGTCAAGTTGGCCATGTCGTCTCTCAAGGAAGTAACCTCTTCGCGCAGCTCGCGATTCTCTTGCTCTAGATTTTCCATCTTCTTATTGGAGTTGGCTCGAGTGTTATACCGATGCAACATCTTGAAGACTGAACGACATAGAGATACGGATAAGACACCTGGGAGAGTATGAAAATGCAAGAATGTGTGTATCATGATGCATGACATGCAATGCATATGATTTGTTTATTATTTCTTTTTATTTTTATTCATTATTCAAGGAACTTAATAAAGGCAATGTAATTTGCAAATATCAAAGTAGAAAACATTTGAAATACTAAAATAAAACTCTTATCATTAATAAAATATTTTGAGGATTACAACTCTTCAATACAAGTTTCAATGAACCCAAGTACAATATAGCATAAAATAGAAACTAGAAATCCTAAGGAACCAAGTCTGCAAAAGACCCTTCATCAGATGACATCTTCCTCTTAAGCTTCCTAATCTCTTCCTTCAGTTGTTCGTTCTCCAACACGTACTTGTCAACATAACCTTTCCAAGCACCAGACTCAGGAGAAGTATGAGAATAAATAAGAGCACTAGAAGCTGGGTGAACACTGGAAGAAAATAAATCCTCCTATTTCTCCATCATCTCTACAGCACGACTCTCGAGAATCTCAATCAAATAATCCTTTTCTTTCAACTCTATTGCATGAGACATCTTCAAGGCATGGTATTTTCTCTTCCAGACTTCCTTTTCTTGTTGCATTCTAGCCAAAGAAAACTGAAGATCATCTATATCATCTGAACCCTGAGTAGTATCCAAGAACAAATCAGCAAGAGGCTCCTCTCGAGAATACGACATCTTCAACTTAATAGCTCTTGCTTGAACCCAAAGAAGATAAGGCTCTAAAGAAATAGCTCCTCTCTGCCCTAGATTCTCTTTTCCTTTCCTATGAATATGACGCCAAGCTTTCTCTATATCCTTCCTAGCTTCACTGTGGTCTTCACCCTCTTTAAGAAAGAAGTCACTCGCATGAATACTCTTTGGTTTATCCCTCATCGGATAACCAAGCTGACGACGTGCAAGAACAGGATTGTAGCTAATGCATCCCTTTGTACCAAGAAGAGGCACATTGGGAAAGCTACCATAATTGTTGATAATCTCTACATCATGATAAACCTGACAATACCACACAATATCAGAATGAGTGAGAGCCATGATCTTCGGCGTCCAACGAGATCCCCTTCTAGGATCCCAAAAAGCACTAGCTGTAGGTAAATAAGAAGTAAACCAACGGTATAACAATGGCATACAACAGATAATCTCTCATTCTCGACAGAAGTTTCGAAGGTGAATAGAATAGTAAGTCTCAACAAGAAGTGTGGAAACTGGACTCCTAAGCATGAAGATCTTGATAGCATTAACGTAAACAAAGTTGTCAACATTGGGAACAAGAACAAACCATAGGCAAGCAAGGAAAAGATGGCTTCAAAAGTCTCTAGACTCTTCATATCAGCAAAGTAACGAGCTTTCTTCAAAAGAAATGCAGTCGGTAATCCTCAGATACAACCCTTGATAGTCATATTGTCTTTAATCTCAGACCTCTTCAGATGGGTAATAGCAGCAATTTCATGATACTTAGGCTCCTCCTCCAAACCAGTAAAAGGATCAGCACTAGTAATAGGTCGACCAAATAGATAAGAATACTCCTCTAAGGTAGGAACCAACTGATAGTCAGGACAAGTGAAGCAATGGTATAACGGATCATAGAACTGAACCAAGGCGAAAAGCAAATCATCCTTCATCTTCGTCATCATCAAAGGTATAATAGTCCCATACTTCTTCCGGAAATCCTCTGGACTCTCAATCCTATCAATCAAGCTCATCAGTCCCTCAATCTTAGGTTCCTTGACACTGTATTTCTGAGTCCTCCTCTATCCAAAATCCATGGTCAAAGTATACTTGAGATATTTGCAAAGGTCAATTTTAAGTCCCATGAACAATTGTCTGAAAAAGATGCGTATGGGTGCCTGAATGCATGATGCAACAAGCACACGCAAATATCACAAACATGGGAGTCCATAGGTTCGACGTCATGAGCATGGAGTCAAAAGGTACTACCCGCAAGGTATTCTAAGCTTTGTCACCTGTAGATCAAGGTTCTAAAAGGAATCCCCAGAGTTTTCATTCCTCCATCCAATACTACCAACTTTTCGATGTACTCGGTAATCAGTAATACCTTCAGGTGAAACTCATTTGAGTGCAGTATCGCATAGCAACTACTTTCGGATAACTCCATAATAGTCCCCGCACTAAAAAGGCCAGGATGGGTTAAGGGTTCTACGGCTGCTCAGTTTTAGGGACTCTCAGGTCGAAAGCAGTCATGTCTTCTCGATCGCTCGGTAAAAAAAATACCAAAGTTAAGGAGGTCTCCACTGAGTGGGGGATCTAATGTCTCCTTCTTCGGGATTACTTCCTAAAAGTTAACATGATTATACCACCCGTCCTATCTTAAGTTTTCCTGAGTCCGGGTATAGGAACTCAAAAAGAAGATCACCAAACACCCCTGAAAACCAGAAAATCATCCAGACAAACAAGCATACAATATATACAAACAATATAGTATATATATACAAATAAACAAAAATAGGGTCAATCCACTTAGAGATGTTCCAGCAATAGGTCAAACATCCCCAGCAGAGTCGCCATTTTTTTCTATAGCGGCAAAAACTGCTAGTATAAGTCATTGACTAGGAAAAAAAACGAATAAAATCCTAACAAAAAAAAGATCAGAGATCTGGGATCGGGGGTTAGTTATGCAAAGGGAAGGTGTTAGGCACCCAAAGCATCTACGGTACTCCGTAGGAACCTTTTTGAAAATTTGTATATATGCTAAAAGAGTATGTACAAAATGGATGGTGGGGGGAGAAAAGAAGTGTTTTTTATAATTTTTTGGTTTGATAGAACTTCCAATGAGTTCCAGGTCTACATATCAACAATTTGAAATGTTGAAATCAAAATCAAGTAGTTCGGCTAGAACAGACCAAATTTGTGCGTTCGTTGATTTTAAGAAAATGTTAGTTTAGGAAAGCTGCAAAGAGCTCAAAAAGTTTGAATGATATTAGGTGTTTTTTAGTCTTATGAGAAATGGTCAAAATATTATTAAATGGGTTGAAATTTTATTAAGAAAACCAAAATTTGAAAATTCATGGATCTAAGTCCAAGTTTGTTTTATGAAAGCGGTTCGAATTTTGAAAACAAGAATCCTTTGAAAAAGAGGGATGATTTTGAAAATTAAAGAATGGGAAGGAGATGAAGAGGCTAACCTATGTACATAAAGTAAAAGGTAAGAATAAAGAAAGATCTAACTGGGTGAGAAGACTAGTACTTGACATCAAGAGCTGATACCACATCTCACCCTTTGGATTACCACATAAGCAACAAATAATCAGACAAAAAAAACACGAGCTTCAAATAAATCAATGCTTATAGGTGAACTCTTATCTTAAGAAAAACGGACAGAGTAACGGTTGTATTTTGAGGAAATCCACTCTTAATCGAGTATAACGGAATGACCTGCATACAAAGATAGTAACTAGACAAGACAGAATAACACCAAGGGCACAGAAATTTCCAAGCTGAGGTAAAGATCTTAATCCTAAGTCCAAAGATCAAGCTCCAAGCACAAGGATAGTAACCAAGTCCAATTATAAGTTTTTTATGTCTAAGTTGAATTATTAGGTATTTTAGAAAAGGAAAATAAAGCTCAAATGAGCAAATTCAAAATAACAAGAAGGTAAAATGCTCAAATGAGCAAAGGAAAAATGACATGAAATGTAAATGCTAAAAGTAAAGTGCATAAAAATAAAGAGCGTAAAAATAAATGCAGAAAGTAAAGAACAATAAAGTAAAAGCAATTAATTAAAGGTTAGCAAGGTGACCACCTTGAAACTTGTCAAGTATATCTTGAAACCTACGCATGAAGACTTGCCAGAAGCTTGATAAAATAAACGCGACCACACGACAAGTTTCAATTGTTTTTTTCAAGTCTATCATCGATTTTTGAATTATCATATCACTTGATCAAAGATGATCGAGAATTTCAAATGGACAAGGCTAGTGGAAAAAAAATCCTAAAGCCCATGCCACCAATTGATCACTTTTTCCGAGTCGGGACAAAAAGAAGAAAAAAATAAGATGAAGAAGAAGAAAATATTTTCAAATTTTATTTTGTATCAGATGAATTTATCCGGTCTAACTTCGTCAAGATCAACCAACTCTCTTGGTGGATTTGGCTAAAAGCTGATCAACACCCAAGTTCCATTGATATTGAGGAAATTTATGACTCTATAATAAATTCAAAATTCAGCAAAATAAAATGAAAATAAAAGTAAAAATAAAAAGGTTTTAAATAATGTTGAAATTAGGTTATTTAAATTGGACTTTATTGATGAAATACATAAATAGTATTTTTTTCATCAAAATAAAATTCCAAGAAAATTCCCTAAAGTCAATCAGAGGTCAACAAGTGTTGACAAAAATTTTCAGAATTTTTAAAAGTCAAAAACTATTTTAAAATAAAAAGAAAATGATGGAATAAACCAAAAAATGGCAAAAAATAGTAAAGTCATAAATAAAAATAAAATGAGGTCACCAATATTTATGAAATGGCCATTGGATCCTTCCATAATTTTTCCAAAATTTTTAAATGTCAAAAAATATTTTAAAACAATTAAAAACATCAAATAAAAGACAAAAATCATAAAAAATATCAAAGCTGAAAATAAAATTATAAAAAAAATAAAAATCAGAAAGGTAATATTTCAAAATATTTTTGTGAATTTTTTCATAATTTTTGGACTAGAAATGAATTTTATATGATTTTTTGAAGTTTAAAACATTTAAAATAGAAAATCAGAAAATAAAATAAAAGCCAAAAAAATATGGACCATCTGATCATAGTCAAAACGCGTTAGTAAGCTAATCCAATGGATCAGACGCGTTGTGCTTGATATGGACCTCTTTGAAAATCACACCAGATGACCAATTAAATAAAAATTAAAATAATAAAATTAGAATTAATGTTGCGTGTTGGATGGAGTCTGACTAACAAAAGTAATCAGATCCAAGGGCTCACATCACGCGCGTATTGTAAAATCAAGACACCGGGTCCAATTTGAAAAAATTACATGTCACGCCTTCATTGGTTGAAGACAGACACGTAGGTCGTCTTCAACCTCCAGCCTTCATCCATACGTGATCCTCAAACTGTGAAATAAATTTCTCAGACCGGTACCATTCGCTTCGTCTCTTCAAGACAATTCTAATGGTACCCTCGCGAAAAATTTATTTTACCTCTATCCTGAACAATTTGGAAAAAACAGGAATAATAGCGAGCACTTGTTTCCAGAAATTCTCAGTCAATACTTGATGAAAATGCAAATGGTGAAGATCACAAGGATTAGGGAGATGAGGAGAGTGCAATGATGTTTTATTTGGCAAGATTTGATGGAGATTTATACCTGAACGAAGTTCACTTTCAGATCTCTGAAACTGGACTTGGATAGCACAATTCAGGAGGCTTCAAGGCACGATTCTTGCTCTGTTAGCTTCAGTGATGTTCAAGGAAGAAGAATCAAGGGTTAATTTCTAACTGGAAGTGGTCTAAACAAGAATTCGAAGTTACAAAAAAACTGGTTATACAGGAAGTTTGGCAGAGGTTTTTTGGCTATCAAAGCTTGAGGAAATGAGTGAGGAATGATCCTTTATTTTTAGGAGAGTGAGTGGTGATGAAAATGAGAAGGAATATTGGCGAATTCGTGCAAAACGAGCTGGCTGAAATCATGCCAAACGTGTGACTATAAGGGAATCAAAACGACCTCATTTCAAGTGCAATTTACATCAAAACGCATATGGATAATTAGTTAAACATGTTTGGCATCTACACTTTGAGTAATTTGCCTTGTAATCCAAGTTTACATGTTATAATTTTTCTGATTCAAAACAAAATTGAATGACATGGAGCCTCCTTCAAACATGTATGGCTTATTGCTCAGGGACCTTTATGATGCAATCTTGGGCTCTTTGGAAAGTTGGGATTGCAAGCTTCATAATGCACTTGGAAAGGTAGAATTTGGTAACTTCAGCTGAAAGTTGTGATCCTTTGAAATCACCAAAACCATCCGAATTTTCACACTTAGAAAAAATTTCTAAGTTTGGCAAAAAAATGACCTATAATATTTTCAATTCAAACATGGTCTTCCACTCAAAATTTAATCTTGATTTTCAAATATGAAATGAAGTAGATCTCTCAAAGAACATTTTGCAAAAAGGACCAACCAAAAACTCCAAAAATTGAGCAAGTTATGATTTTGTGAAGTTGAGGAAAAATCATGAAATGACCTATAATCTTTTGACTTCATAGTCAAGTTTCCAATCATTTTATTTTCCCACCAATTGAACTAAGTTGTATTATACATCCTTAGGTTCATTGTGAAAGAAAAATGAGCTCAAGGAGACAAGGGATGACCAAGTTATGATCCTTTGAAATCATACAAGATAGATGAAGCATCAATCTAGAGAGTGGGCAATCATAGACCTCCAAGAAAATCTTCTCATCACTTAAACTTCTTGGATCAAAGAATATTCAATTGGAAGTCCTCTTAATAATCAAATGGCTTTGAATTCATCCACAAACTTCACACAAACATCAAGATATGGTCCTCAGAAGTCCAAAACCCTAGTTTCAAGAGAGATGACCATATGATGGAGAAATCTTTGAATTTGATGATCTCTTTCAAGCATGAAGCATACACTCAAGATAATAGAGCATGGTTGATGATAATAGAAGTCTTCAATGAGAGACAATACTTTCAAAATCTTGAGAATTGATGAGAGAATACATGAAAATACACTCATTGACCTATCAGCTCTTTTGCACCATTCACCTACAACATTTAAAGAGAAAAGTATACACATCATGGTTAGTCAAATATCAATCATCACACACAAGCAATAATCACTTCCACAAGGTTCTTGGTGATCTCCCAAAAGGGCAAACCTTACAGATAAGAGAGAGGGAACCAATTTGTGATCTTTGTGCAATGCAATTGTATGAAGTGTGAGAGAATCTTAGGGGGAAATTGGGGTGCAACAGAGAGCTTTATAATTCTTCTTTTTCAATTATTTGTATTCTGCTTCTGAAGCTCTTTCATCAAGTGGTTCTACTCCATATTTCACAAGATCCCAAAAATCTTGAAAACTGAATATAACCTTCATATGTTTGCACCAATTCTTATAATTATCTCCTTTAAGAATTGGGAGATTTGCAGGAAAAAATTTGTTAGCGTAATTCATCGCCATCGTGATCTTCTTCTTCCTCAATCGTTCTTGACCGTTCTTCCCTTGAATCACTCAACCGGGGCTGTTGATATCAGATATTCAAAATCCACCAAAACCTATGATGAATTTCTACCAATCTTGATGATCAAGATTGATATCACCACACAATAACGATGAACAATATAAAAGAAAGAAAAAAGAACAATGATTTGCTGTAGAGTATATCTATAGCCACAAACTATGGAAAATTCACTTTGCAACTGCAAATTACTGGGAATGACTTAATTTAGATGTTAATTTACAAATTTAGATTAACTTGTTTTCTAAGCTTAAACTCAAAATTATAAAAAGTCTAAAATACCTATTTTAAAATTAAATAAAATCTATATGTTCTATATCTAAATCAAATCTTATTTATTTAGATCTAAAACAAATTTTGTGTGTAATTAAATCTATTTCGACACATAATTTTTCAACACTATAAATTACAATTCAACAATTATGATACCCCTGCACCTCCTTCCAATATTTTTAACATGCGAAGTTCTCACCCAATTATCTTTACATGAAGAACAGTTACTACTATGTTTCATAAATTGACAACATTGGAAAATACATTCTCAGAAATCGAAACATAGAAAGATTCTATTAGAGTCCTAGTCTCTAGAATCAATTTTGTTGAAAGTAGAAAATAGTATCTTGTTTTTGCTTTTGGATAAGTAGTAGCCATGGACCGCTAAATTTGGTCCGCTTTATTCAAACTTTGTAGTGAAAAAAGACCTACAAGTATAGGCCGTTGAGGCTGCTGCCTTAGAGGCCCCTAACATCTGGCAAAATCATTATCGATCAAAAGTGTGAAGGGATTAGGAGGAACTTAACCCTTTGGACCTCAATTAAAGTAAGAGCATATCATCACATACTAGTCAACTTCAATTAATTTTATTAATTTCATAAGTGAATATCGATATGGTTTAGAGTGTCATTGGTTTGAATACTAAACACTTGCATTATATTTAGGCAGGTTGATTTCTATTCTATAAAAATAAATACTAGTTAAAAATAAATTTTAATCATATAAGGATGTGTTGGGTTGTTTTCCGTTTTTTTCACGTGGTCTCTATATTCTCTCTATATATAAAAAGAAGAAGCCCCGTGATGTGTTAAATTTATCTATGTGTCGAGTATATGATCACTTCGTTAGCTCTAATTTAAAACCTTTGGTGTGTCCTAGTGACTTTAAGATACTCTTTTGAAACTGTTCATGTTGGTTTCCAAGTCTGAGGCATGTATCGGCGTAGTTAAATGAACTAATACATATAAGTCGGTTTGTCAAATTCGAAAAATTTTATGATTGATTTTAGAGTTTGAATTCATATTTGTTGGTTTGTCAAATTCAAAAAAAATTACGATGGATTTTAGAATTTGAATTCATATTTGTTGTTTTTTTTCTGGCCCTAAAAATCTATTATCCATTAGTACTAACTCGTATTGCGTATTGTTTACGGATAGTTTGTTATACTCGCAAAATTATAAAATTTAAGAGTAATGTTATTTAGTAAGAATAATTTAAATAAAAAAATAAAAATGTACGCATGTCTTTATTTTATAGAAATAATTTCAATTTATTATAAATTTGACTACTTTTTTAATATGAATCATGAGATAGTGATGTTAATGAATGGTTGAGATTTGTTTTAATCTTTCTTGTTTTCACTTTTTTTTACTAATTAGTATTTTTTTCAATTTTAAAATATACTATATATTAAAGTTTATATTGTCTTACTGTAAAATAATATATTAATTTTTCTCACCTCACTGCATTTTATGTATATTCAATTCAATTTTTCTTTCTAAATATTACAGATTATTATAATCAAATAAGTATTTAATTATTTTGTGTTTTAGTTTATAATTTTTTCATATTCTATTATTTTTTCTTGTGTTAAATATTTGAATTTATTTTATCAATTAAACGTGTATTTTACTTAAAAACATGTGTTTATAAAATATAACATAGTATTTAAAAATATATTAAATTTAAAATAATATAATTTATTATTTTATTTATAATAAATATTATAGATTTTTATAAAAAATTATATAAAAAATAATTCTAAAAATATTATGTTTAGGGTTGGGTAGCCCGAAGCTCGGGTAGAGTCGAGCTCGAGTAGTAATTTTTTAGTCTATATTACTATATGATTTTTTTGGTACAACCCTAAAAAATTTGAGACTCGTACAGGGCCGAGTACCCAATTTTAATAGCTTTATAAGGGTGTAGTTTGAGGAGGCGATGTTATCTCGTAAGGAGGCGCTTAAGTAATATATGGTACATCATAAGGTTTGAGGCTCGTGGATTTAAGTGGGCTTTTAATTTGCAACCCACACAAGTGGTTATATAAATAGAACCCTTGTGCAAAAGCATTTCACTTTATGAAAATTTGGCCTGTGAAACCCTGGCCGTATTTTCTATTACTCTCTCACTCAAAGCTTTCACTTATAGCACCTAACATTGAGATTGAAAGCGATATGTTTGTGTGGACTAAGTATAGGTCTTGTTCTTCATCAACGCTCGTGATCATTTCTTCGATCCTGCATCAAAGGTCCAAATCGCCACAAGAGGTAATAGTTTTTATCACTGAGCATGCATATTCGTAAGGATCACTAAAGAAAAAATGTATTTTTTGTTGTGCCTTATTCCTCGATTTTCCTTCAGAAGTATATATAGGTGTGCAAGTTGGAGGCACAAGGAAAACCTAGAAGTTTGAAAAGAAAAATATTTTTTGCAAAATTATAACACATGTTTCAACACATGTAAGTTATATGTCGACACATGTAATGACATGTGTTGACCTGTATGAGGTCAATGTGTCGACCAGAAATTATAGAAGTTACATGCTTTTAAACAGCAGTACATGTGTCGATGCATAGACTGGATGTGTCGACATATATAAATGATTTTTATGCAAAAATATTTTTTTAAATGACAGGTGTCGACACATATAAGGTATTTGTGTCGACACATGGTTACATAGCGTACATGCTTTATTATTAAACTACATGTGTCGACACATAGTATGAATATGTCGACACACTCAACTGATTTTTATGCCGAAAATCATTTTTTATGCATGATACCAATTAACAACCTTTTCAAACATTTTTCTAGATGTATTTTAAGATCCCTAATGCAAGGGCGCACACAATGACTCAGACATATCGTTCAATATACAAACAAGCTAAGTCTATCATAATTTTGACATCATGCAAAAACATCTACCTATAAGGAAAATGCAGATGTTCGTGCACAATTTACAAATAGAGAAGTGTTTTTTATTCATGAACATATGCTACAATGAGTCCGTATGGGGGACGGAAAATTAGCGTTTGGCATTTTAATTGGAAGGTTTGGCAATGGTTAGGATAGAAGACAAGTACTTATAATAATGGTATGCGAAATAAATGGCACGTACCAACCAAATATTAGGAAGTTTAAACGAGGTGATACATGATTAAGGAAATGTGAGTATCTGTTTAAATTGTGCGGATACCGTATGGCGGATGAGACATGGAAATTTAATGTGATTTCTGGTATGTATAATCATGGCTTGGATACATATTAGTCGTTCATCCCATTGTATGTCTCATTGTTCCGGAGGAAGGGAAACTTGTTTTGCACATGACACTAAATATGGTGGTGCCAAAAAACATATTGCGTATTTGAAATGGAAAATACCTCCAAATATTTCAAATATCAAGCAAACATACAACGTGAGTGCTCGAGACAACAAGGCGGTAAGAAGACCAAGATCTGAGATGCAACAATTGTTGAAACTTTTGGAAGCTGAAGACTATGTTTCGAGGTACGCATTTTTTGATGATAAAGTCATCGTTCGAGATATATTTTGGGTCATCCTGATTTTGTGAAGTTGTTCAACACCTTTCCCTATATTCTCATAATTGATTCATTATACAAAAAAAAAAAACAAGTATAGACTTTCACTCTTGAAAATTATTGGTGTCACTTCTACCTAGACAAATTATTTAGTCGATTTTGCATTTTTGGAATCTGAAAAAAAAAAGTACAATATTACATGGGCTTTGGAAATGTGTAAGACTATGTTGAAGGATCAAAAAGCATGCCAAAAGTCATAATCAACAATCACGACACCGTGCTGATGAATACGATTGCAACTGTGTTTTGTACTTCTTTCGCATTACTTTGTAAGTATCACATAACCAAAAATGTGAGAAGTTGAGTAAAGCCTGTGGATGGTACAAAACAAATAAAAGGTGAAGATGGTAAAATTTTCAAATCTGGTGTGGTTGTGGAAAATATAATGGATGCATGAAATGGTATAATAAATTTTTCCACGAAAGAATTATATGTTGAATATGTTCTACATTTCAAGAGTGTGTGTGCGATATATCTAAATTTGTTGAAATATGTTGAGGGAGTGATTTTTATCAGGAAGAGAAGATTGTTTGTGCATGGATCGATCGGGTTCGACACTTTAGAAATACAACAACTAACATAGTTGAATGTGTCAATGCTAGACTAAAGAATCGGTTGGGAAACAAGAAATATATTTTTGTCGAGATTGGGACACTGTAAATCAAATGCTCTGAAGTCAACATAGTGAGATACAAAAATATTTTGGTTGGAGCATTATTGTGTTAGGACACCTATTCAAAGACAGCATCTTTTATTCACAGTTGTTCAGGTGAATTGTAAATGTTGAAAGTGATAGCAATTGTGGCTATCGAGTTGTTTCGGGTTTTCTCGGTAAGGGAGAGGATGATAACCAATTTATTCCTTATTATCTTATACAAGATATGACGATGCATAAGGAATCATACACAAAACTATATGGGAACAAAGCAAATTACGATATAATTCTCAATCCTCTTGTTCTTTGTCATGGTGGTTCGACTATGTTTGACAAATGGATGCGCTTTCTAGAAATGGGACGTCTTATAGAAGGTGTTTATGATATAGGGTGTGCATTGAATTAACACAATACGATTTCTCAAAAATATTCTTTTCCCTTCGGAGTAAGCTACCTCATAATCCATCTGAACGCATCATGTGTGTTGGTTGTTTATTAAAAAACAATATTTTGTTCAGGTTTATTTGAAATTGGGATGTCTTATACCAAAGACATCACCGGAGTGGACAACACATTTTACACAAGATGTTGAAACATGGTTGAATCACTTTCTTGAAAGCATGGAAGAGTTCACAAAAGTGAGTGACATTGAACAAGAAGCAAATAAGAAAATGTCAAAGATTGAGTCACCTATAGATTTACGTAGTGACTCAATTGTCTATGCATTTTAGTTGTAATTTAACAATGTAACACATTTTTTATAAGTAATGCACTGCATAATTTTATTAAATTATGTGGTATTTTCTAGACATTTTTTGTTTTTTAAATTCTACTATGCGCAATTAGCATGGTTTTATTTTGCATATTTTTTGGGTGAATCCAGATAAGCATCTTTGAATACCCCTTTATTAATTTTATTAAAAAAAATAAAAGAGAGGATCTTCAAAGTTGCGTCTCTAGATAGACCCTTATTTTTTTAAAAGCAGATCGGGATATGTATCTCCAAAGTATATCATGCAGGCTTGATCATGTATGTAAGGTTGTTATTGACATACAACTTCTATAAACAGGGTATCTCAATTCATTTTCTTTATACAAATCATATATGTCTACATATTTCCGTCTTACTTGTGTATTTCACTTACACAACACCCCACTTCAAAATCAGATTTGCGAGGACATACTTCTCGTCAATTTGAAAATCAAATTGAATACTCTAATTCAATATTCAAAAAATCGACGAGTTGTCAATCTCAAGTATTGTTCACCTTCAATAGACAACAAAAGAAAGATATTGTTCACAATGATTGAACTGAAGACGGGTGATGATTTAAAAGTGATGTGAAGTCTTTTATCGTTTCTCAACTAAGAGTCATATTGAAATGGATGCAATGGTTCAAAGATCAACCGGTGATATTATAAAAATATTACAATTTTTCGAACCACCTATTTTTTATAACATGTAAGGTTAATTTATGCAATGTTTATCTACACATTTTTTATTTCAAAATAAATTTAAGTTGGTTCAATTCCTCATTGTCATTGTTGTTCAACGTGTTTTTCCTTTGATCTATCTACACATTATTTATTTTGAAATAAATTTAAGTTGGTTCAATTCCTCATTGCCATTGTTGTTTCAACCTTTTTTTACTTTGATCTAAGAGCATACTCCATAAATGCAGTGACGGTTTCAAACCAAGTTTCAGTGACTTTAGAATGGCATGACTTTGGTAACTTTAGACAAAAAATTATTTTATCATGTTAATATAATATTAATTATTTATTTATTAATTATATGAACTAAAATTACAAAGTCATGGGTAACAGTAAAGTTACCCAAGTCATTCCCGACGGTTTCACCATATGGCCTAAGTTCTCTTTAGATTAGGCAAAAAAAATTGGTTACAAATAAAAGAAAAGTTCAAATATTGAAGGAAAAAAAAGCAAAAACAAATGAATATTTTTTTATATACAATGTGAATGTTCAATCTTTAAATTTTAATATCCGGACTTTATAGTTGTGAATTTTCAGTCTTTTAAATGTTTTACCCGTATTTTATAATTTTTCTGGTTCCGCCACTACATAAATACATCTCCTGACAACTCACTAACTAATGAACTAAAGAGCATTTCAAATATGCATCTCCAGATCAACCTTTCGTACATACGGAGATGCATTTTATGATCATTACGGAATAAAAAATTCTCACCATTTTTTCTTCAGTTGTGTAAACAAGGTGCGTGAAAGAACCTTTAAGAATGGAAAGAGCAATTCCCTATATCTACAAGGGTGTAAATTTAACGAAATCCACTCATTGTCATCCCTTGTATCATATCTATTGAGAGTCTGAATATTAGAAACAAAGACAAAATAGTTTAAAAGGCTGTAAGATACTGTGGTAATTAAAGACTAATAATACTCTGAGCCAATATTGGGAAAGTATGACTCTGTTAACCAACATTTAAAAATACTTGATAATAATACAAGTTTAAAATGAAAAAGAAAAAAAAGAAACTTGTATAAAGAATATCTCCAATTAGCATGACTAATGAAACTAGTAGGCCAAATTGAAACTGAATTAGAATGAACAACTAAAATATAAAAAATACCTTTCTCACAAATATTACACCAAGAAACATGCTGATATAACCCATCAGATTAATTAACCTGTTCTTGCAGTCCACATGGCTCTTTTTATGGTTATCGTGTAACCAAGTGTTACCACTCTCACTTCGATATATGCTCATTTTGTAAATCTTGCTCTGTATAGACTCAGGGAAATATACTGAACTGTCACCATTCTGCCGTCAAAGAAACGTCTATGCAAACAATGAGCTGCCGAACGGCATGCTTCGGTTCTTGCGTACTCAACAAGAACAGAACCTGGTTCAAATACAATGCTGTTAGTATCATATTCATCTCCCTCTTCCTCCTTAATGTCCTTCATGGGACCAACTAACTCTGAACTAATATCACATTCAGAAAAGACTTTCTGAAATGGACAAACTGTGTCCTTTGAGTCCATATTGTCCCCCACTACCTTTTCAACATCATTATCGTTATCGACCAATGGAGCATCAAAGGATGTATCGTGATGATCAGGACATCCTTGAATGGTACGACTAGGCATACCCTCATTGTCAGCATCTTTAACTGCAAGACGTTCTTGTTCTTCACATGCAGTAGTATCAAAAACTTTAGCATTTTTATCAATATTAACACTAGCACCATTATCATTTTTCTCTTCTAGATCTTTTTCATAATGGAGCTCCATTCCACTTGTTCCGATAGAACTGGAGTGAGTAGCCTCTTCAGAAGAACTAGATTCTGCATTATCAGTAACAAGGTGTGTGACTAAAGAAGCTTCTTCAGAACCCACATTCTTTTTAACTTCTGATTTGGTTGCAACATTCTTGTTATCGCTATGCCTGGCTACGTGAACTGATTTAACAGTCCCAAATCTGCAAGATAGTAAGGGCTTCAGATAACAAATATTTACAACTATCAATATAATAGAAACTGCAGAGAAAAATTATTAATGACCTTGCACATTCCAATCGTACATCCTGCAAAATTTCCTCGATTCCAGTGTCAGATAAAGATGATATAGACTCCACTGTGAACTGACCATATTAAATAAATAAAATTCAAAATCTAACCATTAAAACATCCAATTTTAACTAACCATTAAAGCTTTGATGACATTTCTCTACTGGAATTATAATGGTAACACTACAAGGAGTAATGCAAATTAACCATCCTACCCACAAAATATGTTTTACAGCTAACCAAGACTTAAAGAGTAGAAAGGGATTAAGAAGAATACAACGAGATTGAACTGGAATATAAAATAATTTCATAAATAATAAAAAATTATGTACCACATTTTTAATTTCCAGTACTTCTGTTGGCTTGCTGAGCAGTGGCTTTGCATGCTCTGGAATGCCATAAGATGGTGGTTTGCCATCATTTTCCTGGAATATTTCCATTTTAAAAAGTACCAATATCAAGTTATAATTATAAAAGCATGTGATTCAAAGGCAAACAAGGAATGAACCACGTCCAAGAATTGAATCGAGACAGAATGAACATATGGGAATGTTACCACGGGTGACGCATCAGGCATAGCCTGAACAACAGTTAATACTTCCCCTCCCAGCTTCATTCCATTCAAACCCGCACAAGCTTTGGCAGTAACAGAGTGATCCACATACTGACAGTTTTTCAAGTAAGTGTTAATATAACAAAATAAAAACTACGACGGGAAAGAGGGAGAAATAAAACAAGAGAATGAAAAAGTGCCAGAATCCAATAGAACTAAATAAAAAGACGCATGTTGGCTTTGAGATATTTTTTCTTAGAATTGGAAAGAATGCTGAAAAGAAAGAATAATTGCCTTTAGAAGACCTCAAACCGATAAGCAGTAAGGGCTTAAACTGATAACTAATGGAAGAAAACTGCACTGCCAAAATCCAAGAACTTTAAACACCATCTCATCAAGTTGCTTAACTATTGCAACTTGCAAGTGACTTTGGTGGCTGACCCCAAATTAGTTGTTAGTTAGCTGCACACTAGGAGTAGTCAATAAGAACTGATTTTCTGTTGAAAGCTGACCCCGTATTTGTAAATAGGGAAAATGTTTGGTTACATGATAATTCTCATTCGAAGGATAAACTCCCTTTGTTGCTGCAGATGGGTAGTAGTAAATAAGAACTGCTTTTCTGTTATAAGTTGACCCTACGGTTATAAATAGGGTCCCTCCCTTTGTTTTCAGGAATTCTTTTGTTTAAGTTTGTATTCGCTAGAGAATGCTCTAATGGAAGGGGATTAATTCCTTTGTGTATCTTTTCTTAGCTATCAATAAAATCCAAGGACGAGTAATTCCCATTCCTCTACCTTGCAATAGGAACCTATTAGAAAATCCACAAGCTTAATTATCCAATCAATAATAATAACACTTTTTCGATAAATATAAGTATAAGGCTTTTCTATCCAAGGTACAAAAGGATCAAATCCTTTGCACAAATGGGTTTATTCAGGTGAGAAGTTCTACATAGAACAGTTCAGCTACTATTGCTGGAATATATTTAAACATATATCATTAAATCAGTATTCTATCGAGAAGAGTGATAGCAACACTTACACTAACACTCCCTTTCTTACTTTGTTGAAATACATCTATAGATCTTACCGCTTAGGGAATGTGTCTCACGTGAAATAGTGGAATTTACATAAATTTCATTCAATGAGAAAGTATTGAAAAGAGAGTGTGAGAGTAAGTATTGTTGTCCCTTTTTTTATTCTATCAGAAATTTAGAGGAACTTGGATTATCTCTTAGGGATTTTTCTTCTTCACATTTCCTTAATATGGCCTGATCCCACCAGTCTCTGATCCTAGATTACAATGTTTTGAAGATTTTTCTTTATTCTAAAGATTTTATTTGTTACAGGCTAAAGCTTTAGCCTTAGATCTAAGCTGGATGGGGAGTGTTAGAATATTTAAAAATCATATCATCACATTACTATATCATATAGTAATTTAAAGCAGCCTAGACTATCAATTAAGATTTAGACTATCAATTAAGATTCGTTTCTATATTTGTTTACACATCACGATTTGTTTCCTTGCTTTATAAAGATTAGGAGTTTAGTATTAGAGTACTTAGGAACTAGTATTTTAATTTTCAGAACATCACTCGGAAGTCGCAACCAAAAAGGGTGAAACCAAATAATTTCAACAGTGGTTTCCAATGTGTAACGCAGAAGCAAGCATACAATAGGTTGGTAGTACGGATGATCAAATAATTTCAACAGTGGTTTCCAATGTGTAACGCAGAAGCAAGCATACGATAGGTTGGTAGTGCGGATGATAAATCTACCAAAAGTCAGAAGTTTGTTTTGGTTACTTTTGACTAACTAGCTTGTCTTCTGGAATAACAAGAAATGGTACAGTTGTTGATTTGAGTTTCCTATGACCATTTAATTGGCTTAGGCTAGGCATGTATGAAACATCATCTTAGATGACTGTGTTATTTGTGGTTTTCAAGCACGAGACTCCACCAAAGATCGTTTTGGCATAGAAAAAACGTAAATCTTAGAATTGTAACAGAGAGTATGAGATCCCACCAAATAGACAGCCACAGAATTATTTACAGAAGTCTAACTAAAAGGCAGAAAGGAAATAAGAAAATAATACAGAACTATTTTATCATAGTACTCCCATTGTAGAAACTGTTGAAATTTGAAAGAAAAATAAGATGACAGTATTTATCAGAGTACACCCAGTGTAGAGAGTAATACAAAACTACTGAAGGGAAAATAAGAAAGAAATGCAACCTTACCTCAACAAAAGCACATCCATTGCTGACCCTAGCATCAAAGTGGTAAGCCTTCAAAGATCCAAACACACCAGCAATCTCCATAAGCTAAAGAAGAGATAAAACCAGCCTTAGTTATAGAAAATCTAGGCAGTAGATTTGGTAACAAGAATTTATAAGGACACTGAGAAAATCTTAAGGAATATTCAAGCTAAATATTTAAAAAGAGATTTTTGTTTCTTAATAATTACCATCTCAGAAGAAACGAGATTTGAAATTCCACCAATGAAAACCTGCCACAACAAATAAGACACAATCAGCACACAAACAATTAATTGACACAAAAATAGAGAAAAAAACATGTGATTATAATTAGCAGAGTCCTTGTTAAAAATCAAAACCCGGAATACACTTGAAGCTATGAATTACGGAAACAATAAACGAAAAGTCAACATAACAGGCGAAAGAGATACTTTAAAGACTGCCATCTCACAGCAACAGCTAAAAATTTCGGGCAGAGACAGTGAAGAGTTGGCCACAAAGAATCATGCTCTTGAGCAAACACCAAAGGTAAACAAAAAATGGTTTTGAATTTGGATTGTATTAATATGTTGGAATGGGTCTCGGGCCAGAATAGGAGGTGAATAATGAGAAGGGGTGAAGGTATGTGGATTAACCAAAGAACTTTCAAAATAGCAGATTGATGACATTTGTAACAAGCTGAAGGTGGACACGGATTAACTGGCTCGAGGGGCAGTGTTCATGGTTACTAATATAATGGAGCTCTTATGACTTGCATCTTAACTTTTATGCCAATCCTTGTATATGCTATATAAAAGCAATATACTTGTCAAGTTGTAGGCTTAGGTTCTCTCATATCTTCTCTAAGCTTCTTTCGAAACAATTTTAGAATTACATACAATTACATATAAATTGATGTTTGGGTACTACAAACTGAATCAAATATGCTATTTGCATATAGCTTTTACATACCGCTATATGCAAACAAAAAGATATATTGTGGTTATACTCAGGTTTTCTCACATCTTTTCTATAGGCTTCTTTTTAAACAATTTTAGAATTATATACAATTACATATAAATTGATGTTTGGGTACTATATAAACTGAATCAAATATGCTATTTGCATAGAAATTTTACAAACGTTATATACACCTATTTACTGCAGTGAAACTTTGTATTCCACTGCACAACGAAAATATTAAGCCATGTAGTATGAAGAGTTTGTCAATTCAACCAGTAATGAAAGACTGTCAGAAGAAAACGGCGCGCATGCTCAAGATTTGGCTTGCTTGACACTTGCACGTGTGAATATAAAATTATCAACTCAAGATAGTTTTGCAGGTGTACCTTGTTTGGTGAATTAACTACAACATCACTTATTGTGACAGCAACTTCCACTGATCGCTCTGGTTCACCAGTCTGCATGAAAATAGCAATTGTCTGAAAACCTGTTCATGGATGATAACCACAATATACCTTAGAATTGCAATGCTTATGAATTGCATTAGCTTGAAATAAGTTCGAGTAATATAATAAAATAAAAAGAGAGACCAGTTAACATTAATTTTAGTTTAAGATAAAGAATTTGAGTGACATAAGTAACATAGCAAACAAGAATGTAAAAGCATAAAATATAATAAATTTACTGAAATTCTATTCTTTACAATCAATATCCTTACTTGAGTAAGCACTGTATTATAAATTTATGAAATTTTATTCGCTCAAGAACTCCGTGTGTAAATACAGTCAATATCATACGCAACATAAAAATGTCTTAATTGGTTACTAACTATACATGAAAATATCAATATCCTTACTAATTTTATGAAGTTCCCTGGTCCTATTGTTGATGAGTTACTTCAAGAAATATATGGATCGCGATAAGATTGTCTGCTCAACTCATGAGGGACATCAAGAGTTCCTTTTATGTCTTGGCTTAATAGTTGCACCAGCAACCTTTTAAGCCTCCATGTAGGGATGGCAATTGGACCCATCTCACGCGGGTACCCAAAATTTACCAACAACGAGTGGGGTAAGAACCCGCAAAATGGGTGTGGACACGGGCAATTACCCATTAAAATTAGCGGATATAGGCACAGGTACCTTAGTACCCACGACCCCCCATATATGCACAATATATATTTATGTGTTTTTTATTTTTATTATTATGTAAACAAGTTAATTTATCAATTTATTAAATACATCGCTATTATATTAAACTTGTATAAATTTCTATATAAATGTTTGTTTATTTCTTAACTCAATAATAACATCCTTGGATTATTTTTAGTGTTATTAAAAACTTAAAAGTACATGATAAATTATAGTTGATCAATTATTTTTATTAGAAATGCGGATAAATGGGTATGGGTAGGGGTACTTAGGTACCCATAGGATACAGATACGGGTACAAATGTTAGTGCCCATGCGGGTATGGACTCGCATACGGAAATTTTTTCAAATTACGGATATGGAGACGGGTACTAGAGTACCCTACCCATTGCCATGAACCGGATTTTGAAGCCTTCCCTTTAAGAAGTTTGTGTTGGTATTTTTTGATGATATAGTAGTTTATAATTGTGATTCAAGAAGCCATACTAATGTTACATAAACATAGAAATTAAAGTCAAACAGATAGTACTGTATATATTTCATTTCTCTTTTATATGGGCAAATTCCTCATACATTAGTAATAACCATATACTCCCTCCAGAATTAAAAAATAAGCAAAATTTGATCAAACTATGCATATTGAGAAAGTAGTTGATCGCGTTTAATTTTGCAGTTTCCATTTCTTTTAGAAGTGTATTGTCTAAACTATCCTCAAGACTAATAAATTTATTAATTGAAAATATAAAAAAGTTAAAAGAGTATTTAAGAGATATCCTTAAATATGGGAGAAGTCATTAACATTTGCTTGCATTTCACTTGAAAACTATAATGTAGAATTTGCTTATATAATGATTAATCATGAGGGAGTATCATTCAAGAGAATCCACAAGTACATATTAAATGATTAATGATCTATTTTAAACAAAAACATCCTAGATTGATCATGTCATAAAATAAAATTAAAGAAACTACATATGTAAACAAGAAAACATGGAAGATGGAACCCAAGAGAATGATAGGTGGATTTCAGCAATTTCATATTGAAATATCACCATCATCACTACATCAATATACAAACCGATTTCCAATTAAGATCATAAACGATTTGCTAAACGAATGCAACAAATAAAAAAAATAAGTGGTCAGACAATTTCATTGAGAAACTTGTTATGAATGCCTGCTTAGTTTTTTGAGAAAATTAAATTTTAGTAGTGGAAATAATAGTCCGTAGTATTTATGAAATAAAAATGAATTTTGAGGGGAAAAAATGTAAACACTTTTAATAGTTATTATGTTGATAAGATATAGACATAAGACTAAAAGGGATGTATACAAAATTCTCATTCTTACTGCAAATTCAACATAGTCTTTGGGCCGTCTAATTTTCACCATGGAGCCAAATAGTGTACTTCCATCAAAAGAAAGGGCAGCTGATGCATCCTCAGCTGTAAGGAATTCCACAAGCGCTTGGCCCCTTTCTTTATGCACCTGCAGCAAAGATATGCAACAAACAATTTAAATCCATTACTTTATTGGGGGGAAACTAACTTCCATATTTTGTGCTACAAACTTACAATACAGCTGATGCATGGCCGAGTTTGTTGGATATGATTTACTCTGGAAGAAAGCAGGTTATTGAAACAATCCATCACAACTTTCTCAGAGGCTGAACCTGGTAAATTCTCCAGATAAAGCCTTCTCATAGGGCGGGTAGCTTGTGTCAGCTGGACAGAATCAATAGTGGCATTCTTCCCATTTGATACCGCATTAAAATATGACACTGGTTGAGGCTTCACAATGGATGGATCCTGAGAAGTAGCAAAAGCTAAACCATGCATGCTGGACAACACACTATGACTTGATAATTGAAAGCCAGAAGAAACAGCCGCTGGAGAAGGATCTGTCACTACGGGAGGAAGATCCCATCCAGCACGTTTCTTCCCCGAAGAATGCTTAGATGGTGGTGAAGGTGTCTTAATATCAGTTTCACTTTTCCTCTTCCTTGGAGAATAGCCACCAAGTCCACTAGCAGAGCCACTGTGTCGATATACGCGATGGTGACTATTTGAAACATTGGTTGATACTCTATTTTTATCATCAGAATGCTTTTTTCTAGAACCATCTGTCAGAGAAGGCATAGACAAGTCTTTGCACTCTCCATCTTGATTAATCTTTCTGTGTGCCCTTGGTGAAAAAGAAGGAGACCTTTTATCCTCACGATCCCGACTTCTTGACCGTCTACTTGAACCATTAGTTGATACTCTATTTTTATCATCAGAATGCTTTTTTCTAGAACTACCTGTCAGAGAAGGCATAGACAAGTCTCTGCACTCTCCATCTTGATTAGTCTTTCTGTGTGCTCTTGGAGAAAAAGAAGGAGACCTTCTTTTAGCCTCCCGACTTCTTGACTGTCTACTTGAACCATTAGTTGATACTTTATTTTTATCATCAGAATGCTTTTTTCTAGAACTATCTGTCAGAGAAGGCATAGACAAGTCTTTGCGCTCTCCATCTTGATTAGTCTTTTTGTGTGCCCTTGGTGAAAAAGAAGGAGATCTTCTTTTATCCTCACGATCCCGACTTCTTGACCGTCTACTTGAACCATTCGTTGATACTTTATTTTTATCATCGGAATGCTTTTTTCTAGAAATATCTGTCAGAGAAATCATAGATAACTCTTTACGATCTCCATCTTGATAAGTATTTGGGGACCTTCTTCTCTCCTCACGCTCCCGACTTCTTGATCGTCTCCTCTTCATGGTTGATTCTTCATAATGTGACTTCACCTTTTCTTGCCTGTTCTTCCTTTCATCAATGTGTGGGCTATGATGCTTTGCAATATCTTGCTTCCTTAATGCATTCTTGTCCTGAGTTTCATCGTCTCCACTTCGATATTTTCTCTTGATTTCTCTTTCATAATTTGCTCTTGTTTCTCTGTTGATTTCTCTTTCATATTTTGCTCTACCCTCTACATGAATATGCTTTTTTGAGTCTCTATGTTGCTTCTTTTCAGGTACTTCTTCAAAATCCTTGCTTGACCACTTTTTTGTTTTCCCTCCATCATGTTTATCTCTGTCATCCTTCCTTTCTGTATGATACTCATTGTGATTATCTTCCTCTTCAATGTGGTTCTTTTTCTTTAATTTCCTTTCAGATTTTGATCTATCTTTTTCTGCATAACTATCCTTGTTAACTGAATCTCTGGAATCTTTAGTCCCGGCTTTATTTTCAGAAATTTTACTCATATGTCCTTTTTTTTTTTCAAACCACGCCTCTCCTTTCCAGTCTTTTCTTCAGTTATCCGGCCTTTATTACTTAAACCAGCACTTGAATTGGCTTCTAAAATGCCGGTTGCTCTATCTCTTCCTTCAGTTAAATCATCTTCCTTGACAATGGTGCTCTTAATCTTCTTTCTAGAACTTACGTTCACTACTTCCTCTGAAGCATGTTTCTCCATGCTAACAGATGGAATCTTATGATGTTTATGGATTCTTGGAGACTCAAAATGATCAGGGATTTTCTCTAAAGAACCTTCAGGTGAAATATTCCACACTTCCTTGGCAGGGTCTTTTACATTTCCAGGCAATTCTTTATTTTTTTCTTCTATGCATAATCTTTTCAAAACCAGGTCTTGTGCGGGCTGCACTATCTTCATAGTTATCCGCAGAAAGCCGATTACTTTTTCTGTCCCTCTCTTTCAAACGGTCAGGCCTGCTCATCTTGTATGTTATAAACAAATTATAAAAGAAATTAATCACTTTAATATAAGAAATTAAGGAGTGCATTAGTGAACTGACATGTAAACTCTTGAAACTATCCCAAGATAAATTATGCCAAAATCCTAAGAGACAGTACAAAATAAAAATAAAATGATGTTGACCGCAATATGTTAATATATACAACGATTTATATCACTAAATGTAAAACAAAAAAGTTCCATTTCAAGAATATGTTCATCAATTTCTTATGGAAATGTCATCAAAAAAAGGTTAACAACAAAAGGAGTCCAAAGATACATTTGTTCATCAATTCTCGGGGAAGTTATACTAAGACAAATTAGAAACTAAGAGAGCGAAAACTTAAAAGTCCAGAAGACGACTTTGTCAAAAGTAATGTAAAATGCACAATAGACAGACAATTAATTAATCAGCACCGCTATATTTTACAAACTACTGGCCATACAAAAGGAAAGAATATGTGAGCAAGTTGGGCGACATACGTATTAACCCCGAATTCATGGGTTTTTAATTATTTTAAAAAGAAAAAGAATAACAACAGAGCAACAACACTTCACTGTTTCTTTAACCACCTCCCGCACAATCAACTAATCATGTTTCCACATTGCACATTGAAAAGAAAAAGAACAGTTTCCAGTGCCGGTACCCACATCTCGACCAGTTTACAACACAAAACACAATTCAACTTAAGATCGTGATCGTTGGGGTGAGCCACATCGTAAAATCTTAAGATTTTAAGATCTAAATCGGGATCTTGACAACAAAGTTTTAATAGCTTCACTTAGATTATCAGTCTTCATCTACATTTTTTTATTAAGCACTTAAGCAGTCTTACTTGCAGCATTGCAAGCCTTATGTTGTACAATAAAACATGAGAGACATTACTAACAGCGTGTTTAGCTTAGTTTCTGAGATTATCTACTTACACAAACGCATACGAGACTATTCGAAAGAGCTTATGGTAACATCTTATTACATATCCATAAGTTGTTTTCAACTTAGTTTCAATAAGCTCTCTGGCAATAGATTATAAAAACAACTTATAGCTTAAACGAAAACATCAAACTAACTATATTCAGAAATCGAAGCTACAGAAGCAATTATCCACTGTTCTATTTTCAATTACCTAAACTACAATCTTCATAAGCTAAAGTCGAATCGCATTACACCTGAATCCATTAACTAGGGTTTACGTTTCCCTCTAAATTGCGTGATACATTTCAAATCTCATACCCTAACTGAAGGTGCATAATTGTATACCTAATGTTTCAAAACGCGAAGAGAAGAGAGAGAACCTGGAGAGAGAATAGTGAGTATGTTGACGGTTGTAGCAGCGGCGGAGAAAGGGAGAACGACGGACACAGACTCGGCGTAGAGCAGTAGCTATATCTATGTATCGATACTTCTTCACTCCACTGTTGAGGCTTTGAACATAAATGACTCGTTTTCGTCACTAGTTAAAAAGAAATAGGCAAAATATATTTATGTTAATTGAATTTTTTTTTTTCTATCCAATTTGTGTAGGAATAATATGTTGTTTATTTTTAAGACAGCTAAAAATAAATAATTGATAATTAATTAATTTATATTAAAAACTTATCAATTATTTAATTGCTGAGAAAAATATATTAGTGAACGTTTTTACAAAATATAAAGAGAAATCTTATTACCACCTTATAAAAGTATTTCAACTTTTTTATTTTAATATGTTTAAAATGATTTCTCTAATGCCTTTTCACGTCATGGTAGTATTATTGTTAATATATATAACTCTTCTCCTTCAACTTAATTACTTTTACTTTTCAATCAGATCAAATTATAAATGTTCATATATTTTGTTGTCCATTTCATTGTTATATATCATATGAAAAAAAAGAAAAATGTTATTTTAGATATCATTTTTTACACTATTAAAAAAATGTGAATAGTATTTTTATATTATTTTGATTTTTTAATGTATTTTTATAAAATTATTTTGATTAATAAAATATTAAAATTTAATTAATAAAATTTAAAATTTGGTTAATATATAATCGACATAAAAATTTATATATATATATATATATATATATATATATATATATATATATATATATATATATATATATATATATATATATATATATATATATATATATATATTAACTTTGTTAATATTATATATAAAATTAATTAATATAATTTATATCTTAGTTAATGAATTTTAAACCTAAAAATATCAAATAATAAAATAAAGTTGATTAATAGAGTGTAAAATTGGTTAATATATTTAAAAATTAGTGTCGAATATAGTTAATATTAGTATGTATTTTATAGATTAATGAATTAGTAAAATTGATTAATAAATTATAAGTAAAATAATTAACTAATAATATTATTTTTTGTTAATATAATTGTGAAGTTGGTTAATGATACAAACTTATATTTGTGGTATAAAATAAATTTTAAAATAATTATTTTAAAATAAACAATTTTTAATAAATAATGTTATTAAAAAAAGTGTTTACGTATAAATATGATGAACATTATATATGGTGTAAGGTATAGGTATTGTGGATGGTGTCAAGATAAGATAGCTCATTGAAATATTTTCAACAATATTTTTCAATATAATTACGCAAATAACCAATATTTCAAAAAAAATTGTCTAAATAATCAGATTTGGGTTGCAAATAAGTGTTGGTGTCACCCATATAACGCATATGTATAAAATTTACGTGAACACGCCATATAAAATGACGCTTATGTGTAATGGGTTTAGGACACGCCATCTCATATGGCACTTACGTGTACATGATTATTTTCGTTTTATATTAAAAAAAAAAGTATTTAATTTTACCTCGGGGTCCATTCTGGTCTCTTATCTTTAAAAAATTTTAAAGTGATTCTTTAATTGTTCAAAAAGGTCCACGTTAATTCTTTCCGTCAACTTTTCACAAAAAGACGTTAATATTTGCATGAGTGGCACATGATATGGCATTTGTTTGTACATGTGGAATGTGACTTGGCATTTGTAAAATTCGGAGAAAAAAAAAATCAAAATTTTGCATTCAACCTGGAATCTAACCCAAGTCACAATGATTGTAAGGGAAATAAACATACTATTGAACTACATGGACATTGATGATTAATCTTGCATTCAAATTTTTATAAAGGCATATGTGAAATAAATAAATGTCTTGTATTTCCAACTCACATGGATCTGAATAAATAAATAAATGCATATGTGAAATAAATAAATGTCTTGTATTTCCAACTCACATGGATCTGAATAAATAAATGCATTCAAGTTCTTATAAAGGCATCCGTGAAATAAATAAATGCCTTGTACAATTTTACATAGTTTTGATTGCCTTGTTAATAAACAAATATCAAGTCACATGTCTATTACAAAAGTCTATTTTTTTTATTAGAATTGTTTGTACTTCCAACTCTGCAACCTCTCATGCTTAAAACTATGTAAATTGAAACTCATGTTCTACATTGACAAGCAAAATGAAAGCTTAAAGTATTGTAGCCAACAATTATTCATGTTACTGTCAATGTTATGTTCAAGTTCAAACTAAAAAACAAGAAATGCAAGCAATTACTTTTTTGTATTGTGAATTACTTATACTCAGACCTTTATGAAAGTTTTGACATTATGTATCCCTTTCGTAATTGGTTGGATGAGTTCAACAAACTGCATAAGTGTAAAAAGGATAAATTTTGTAGCTTAGTTAAAATATGCAGTCTATTAAGCTAAAGTTGGAAATACAAGCAGTTATAATATTAAAAAAAATATAGAACTTTGAGATTGATAAAACTCATAAACAAGAACTCAATGGTGTTGTTTATATGAACAAGTTGAGAAAACCTAGCTTCAACATAGAAACGTCAATTTTCACTCTTCTGAATCTCCATCCATTTTTCTATCTCCACCCGTACTCCAAAGCTTCACAACATCACCCACAACAACAAGATTTGAATCCAAATAAAGCACTCTCCTCACACAACTCTCCAACATCTCTACGTAATTCAACGGTTTCTCCAACTCTTGCCTCACAAAACTCGAAATTAAACCCTTAAAAATTTAGCCATGCTATTTCGTGGTGATATTAGAAACTGATTTCAATGATGAAATCAATATGGGTTTTGAAGGTGAAAGTCAATTGGGATTTTGAGGTGAAAATCAAAATCGATTTGGATTATGACCGGTCAAACGAAATGGAAAATTAAAATGAAAGACAAAATCAAAACTATAACATGAAGATGAAAACAAGAAAGTTGCTTTGGTAAGGAGAAATCAATTGGGGTCTTTAGGGTTACGACAACTTCAAGAGAGTTCATGTGTTGTGAAAATTTTAAGTGTTTCAATGACATTTCTTTAGTTAATATTTACAGAAAATTAAAATCAACATGGAGTAAAGTAGTACAGTGTTAAATTAACTTCTAAGTGGCCAACAAGTACCTAGTTCGAATCTAGGTCTAAGACAAAAATTTTGAGTTTTGTTGAGTGTTAGTTAATCATATGCCAAGTCATATTCCACACGTGTCACACGTCAGATGCCATCATGGAAAACTTGACGCCGTTTGGAAATATTGGACGGAAAGGACTAACGTGAACCTTTTTGAATAATTAAAGGACCACTTTGAAACTTTTTAAAGATAAAGAATAAAAAGGATATTTTGCCTAAAAAATAACAAAAAATGATATTATTTAAATTTAAAAAACATTACATTTGGGGAATAAGAAATACATATATTTTAATATTTCGGATCACTGTAATACATTATCAATGCCCACGTTAATGGTTGAGATATACCATTGTGATATTGTCGGCTTTCTATTTCAAAACACTGAGAATCGTTTTTGTTTAAATAGAAAAGCAGATTTTTCTTATTTTAAAAAGAGATTATATGTGAAACTTAAAGGTGGTTATGTGTCACAAATCTCTACCAACATCCTGATTTTTTTTAGAACCCAGTATGGTGCCATAGAAACTGATCTGGTACCAGATACAAGACCAATATCAAATTCAACTTCTCTTTCTGGTGATACATCAGGAATTTCATCAAGGAAAACTTCAAGAAATTCACGCACCACTGGCAACTCCTTAATTATAGCTTGATTCTCAGCACATGGTGACGCTGTCAACGAGAACACCTGAGGTTCTTCTTGCATCAACTTCCTCAACTGTCTAACAAACAACAAACCAACTTCCTCCTCCTCGGGAGTAGAAAACCTCACAGACTTGTTATTACAATTAATATGAACATAGTTATATTCTAACCAGTTCATACCTAAGATCACATCCAACCCACTTAACAGTAAACACACCAGACCAACAGTAAAGTCTTTGTCGAAGATCGACAAAGGACACTTTAAGCATACAAGAAAAGTAGTCACCAATCCCTTAGCTGGAAGATCAACGACCATCTCTCCATTCATAGAAGAAAACATAAGACCCAATCTATCAACACAATCAGCAGCAATAAAGAAATGAGTAGGACCAGTATCAATAATAGTAGTTAAAGGAGTACTATTAATGAAACATGTACCTCTGATAAGGTTGTCCTCACTAGCTGTCTGAGTCCCAACCAAAGCGAATGCCTTTCCACCAGTTTGTGCCTTCTTTGGTTTTTGACATTGACTACCAATGTGTCCCTCTTCACCATAGTTGAAACGAATCATCTCTTTATGCTTGCACTCAGATATCACATGCCCGGTTTATCCACAACGGAAACACCTCTTTACCTCAGTAGTACACACATTACTCTCATGATCAGGTTTCCCACATTTGAAACAAACCACTCTAGAAGGAGCATCTCCCCCACTAGCTCTCTTACCCTCAACAACTTTTTGTTTACCTCTACCAGTTAGAGCATCATAAGGCTTACCACGACTCTGATGGTGCTTGCTTCTCTTCTCATTAATGATCTTGTAATGAGCATTGTTATCCTCTTCATAAATCCTACAACTATCAACCAAATTAGAGAAAAAACGAATCTTCTGGTATCCAATTGCCTTCTTGATCTCTGAGCGTAATTCGTTCTTAAACTTGATGCACTTCAAAAATTCAGCATACTCAGTAACCGACATATTTCGTTGCCTCAGCTCAAGAAACTAGATTTCCTTCTTACCTCAAACATCTTCAGGATAATACTTCCGCAAAAATTCTCTACGAAACACATCCCAAGTGATATCTTCACCTACAACTTACAACCTCTAACGAGTTTCTAGCCACCAATCATCAACCTCGACCGCTAGCATATGAGTCCCATAATGAACTTTCTGCATTGGAGTACAGTTCATCACACGGAAGATCCTTTCAATCTCTTTCAACCAACACAACACTCCATCAGGATCATACTTACCCTTAAAGGTAGGCAGATTCTCCCTCTAAAAAGTCGCCAAACTACGAGATCCAGCATTCTCATTAACATTCGGATCACTACAACATAAACAACAGTTAGAACTAATTAATAATATTCGATTGTTAAACGACACTACGACTCGACAACTTTGGTCGGACGAACCGACTTGCTCTAATACCACTAATGTAACACCCCATTTCTATTAACTAATCATATAAAATCAGAGTTACAAAGTTTCCAACAAACAAATGGAATGTTACACTTTCAGCTTAAAACAACGATATTCAATAACCTGCAGTTCAGATACATAACACATAATTTCGGGTGAACCGATAATAACTTGTTTAGTCCATAAAAATAAAATAACTTTCATTACTATGCAGCGGATTCACAATTTCAACTGAAAATTCCATGACCTCATGTCTAACTCAAAACAACTTTAAGACAACAAGTTTTAACTTCAAATAAATATAACATCTTTCTTCAACATAAAACAACTTCAAAATGATAAAGTCTTCGATGAAAACAACTTAATAATCCAACAACATAATAAAAACCAACAATAAATAAAAACATGTGTTTATCCCTCCGAGTGCTACATATCAGAGCGACGACATCGACTCGAACTAATGAAGATGCACTTCACTGATTACCTGCATGTTACCCACGTAGAGGCAACATAACAACAGAAGGGGTGAAATATCAAACCATATAATTGAGCGTATGATAAATAATATACTAGAATTATATCATATAAAATCACCACTTCACAAACTACAAACAACATTTATTATAACACAACCATCAACATAAGCTACCAACAAATTCATCATCAACAACACAGATATGCAACATGGAATGCAACTCGTTACAATGCACATGCATGTGGTACCAATGGAGCAGAACTCCCGACTTATAAATAGAGCAAAACTCCCAACCTAATAATCGCCAATTAATAGAGGTAACAACTTTCAACTTTCAACTTTCAACTTTCAGCTTTCAACGTTTTTGCCAATTGAGGCCAACTTACATAATTTTATTATTATTCTATTTGTCTTATTAGGATTAAATTCCTACACCTCCCTTTCTACTACTTCTACCATTAAATTAGGCCCACATAAATAATAATAGTAGTAGTATTTAATATTAATCCTACAACTTAATCAACTAACAACTCGATAACTTAAATCAATATTTCACAACTTCGACCATTATTCAGAAAATATTCAAAAATATTTAATTAAATAAATAATTAAATATCGGGAGTTACACTTAGCACTTGATCTTGAAAAACCTTGTATCACATCTAAGGTTAAAAGAGCTTTAATTCTTCAAAGCCTCGTCTTCAGAGTCTTCAACACTTGGTCTTAGAACCTTGTATCACAACTAAGTTCAGAATCACAACTAAGTTTAGAATAACTTCAAGTCTTTAGAGTCTTCAGAGCCTCGTCTTCAGACTTATGTATTAGAGTACTGAATTTCATAGCCTTCTGAAGCTTTCCTCGCTACTTGTTCATTAAAACCTTTGTAGCTTATAAGCAGAGCATTCTCTCTTCTAATGTCTTAGTTATACCATTCATCAGAAGCATAACTTGTTTGTCAATTCTTAAAATACAACAAACATTAGAGTATTAAAAATTTTCACTCAAACATACTCTTTGTTATCATCAAAACTCAGAGACATAATTGCAAAACCAAATTTTGTTCTAACAATCTCCCCCTTTTTGATGATGACAAAACCATGTATTTTGATGACACAATTTTGTATAAAAATTAGAAGAAAGTAGAAATGAGAAAGGTAAGGATTACTTAAACTTTACATTGAAACTCCCCCTGAGTCACAGACTTGGTAAAGATCAGAACTTTTGACTACGGACCATTTGAGCAAAAAATTTCCTTGGTTCCAACAGATCAGATAGAAGGATCTTGAGGGTCTTGCTTCTCGAGTACATATCTTTTAATTGAGATCTTGAATTTGATCTGCTGTCGCGCGCGGATCAAAACAAGTGTTTTTGAAAAATGTAGTTTAGCGACAGTGCCTCGAGTATCGTATCACAAAGATTCTTGTATTATTATTAACCAACTGAAACAATTATGGAGTTTATGGTTTTAGGATTGATTTATAAAACTGAGAAAATAAGTGATTATAAAATAAGTGATTATAAAATAAGTGATAATACCAGGTTAATCTACTGGTTCTACTTCCAACTTATCATTGGTCATTACAATTCCAATTCCCTAAGCGGTTCCAATTCCTATTCGATTGCAATATTGAAGAAACAAGCATCGACAATACTACATGATTTATGTTCCTAATCACCGAATTAATCAAACGGTTCACCGGATTAAGCAAACAATTAAAGATAGCGTGAATTAACGAAGAAGCTAAGTTAAATGCGATTAAAGTAAGGAACATATATTAATCGAATTAAATCCAATATATTCTATAAGAAAAAATTAAGCAAACTAACATTATAGAACAAATTAGAAAGGAACTGAATTAAATTGAAATTGATAAAAACCTCAAAGTCTTATGGAATTCAAATTTGGTAGATTGCCCTTTGGATTAGTTCTCCATGAACGATTTGTATAAAGCAAAATTTCTATTCTGAAAAGAAGGTTATGAACAGTACCACGGCTGCCTAGGTCTAATAGAAAAAATAAGGATTCGAATTATAACCCAACTGGGTCAAATACATAACCCAAACCCAAAACAAATGACCCAAAACAAATTATAAATCTAATGCTGCAACTTCAACAATTTTTTTAGGTTTTCTACAATCTGAATCAGCTTATGACTTCTGAATGAAAGTCGTAGCTCTTTTTCTTAGATTTTTAGAAAACTTTAGAACGCCTCTATCCGATTCCCGAAGCTCTAGTTATGAACTTTTCCGTGAAAGCTGCTAAACCTGAAAATTAAATATGAAAATCAAATTAAACCAAAAATAAACTAAATTAGAAAAACATTATAAAACATAAAAATAAACAAAGAAAAACATAGAAATGCTTAAGTACAAACTTGAAATAATGTGCATCAAAATGAATTGATCAAATTTATAACGTCATTCGACAAATTCGTAATCTCCAATTAGATCTTGACTTAGAACTAACTTTTCGAGTATAGTTTTAGGAGTCGGATGCATGACTTTCTTTGATTCCAAAAGATAAAGTTTAAAATCATTTCAAAAGATAAAGTTTAAAATCATAAAGTTGTAAAGAAAGAAAAAAAACAACATCAACGGTTCTTAATCAAAACACATTAACAGTTCAGAAGGAATGGTTCTAAGAGCTAGAGGGAGAAGGTTTTGGTCCAGAAATCTTCCTGAGAATTAGATCTAACATGTCCTGAATGTTGACATTGACCTTCTTATGATCATCAAGGCTTTATTTAACCTCTCTCTGTTCCACTCTGATTCCTTCAATAGCGGTATCCAGACGCTTGAATTTCTAATCAATTGAGGACTCAACCAGAGCAACTTGAGCAAATTCTTCTCCTTTCTCTGCTCCTGTAGCCAAACTTTCCTTTTCAGCTCTGACTCACTCATCTTCTTCAACTTTAAATCTAGCCTCTTCTTCTTGATAACTTTCAAAAGCCTTTGCTTTTGCTTCCTTCTATTTTTGAGCAATGATTTTGAAGGCACGAATTCTTTCCATTTTTTCCTCTTTCTGCTTGACAAGCTCCACTACTTTCATCCTAGATGTTGCAGAGAAGTTGAATATTCTTTCAACCTCATACGTCATTCATTTCTCAAAATGTGCCCATGAGGCATCCAAAGTTTTTTTGAGAAGAGCTAATCTTAGCTTCTTCTTTGAGCTTAAGGACCCTCTTTTGAGCCTTGTCCTTGAACATGTTAATTCACTCGGCCAATGCTCTGGTACTTGGTTTCTCATAAATTATCAATGATAATTAAGAGGAGGAGGTTTCAGAAGTATGGTCATCTTCAGTGAGTTCTAGAATTTCAGACATTGAATCTTGTTCATTCAATTGAATCTCAAAGATATCAGGATTATCAAATGCCATTCTTTCAGAATCTGTAGTGTTGGAATGTGAAAATGGGTCAGGATAAGTTATTTTTTATCAAGAATTAATGGTTGTTTATTGAAGAAATCAAAGTGAAGATTGGAATGAGTACCAGGAGATGGTAGAGTATTGAGTTCGATACGATGACACAATGAGCAAGGAAGTCATTGTTGGTGTAGATGGAATTGGAGCATTTACAGTGCATGATTGGAGACAAAACAAAGTCGTGGATTGGCAAGGTGGAATTAAACATGATGCGAGACATCGAGGTATTTAAAGATAGGGAAATTGTTATAGAGGTGGAATTGAAAATTGGTATGGGAATGGTGAAAGGGTTTGAGGTAGTGGTATTAGAAGCTAGTGATGCAGAAGGTGGTAAAGAAGATGAGGGTGATTTGAAGGCAATAGAGGAACAAGGATTGGTGGTAATAGATGAAGAGGCATCAACAAATTTTGAAGCAGAATTAGTAGAGATTGACTTACTATAGCATTTCTCAGCCTCCAGAGTAGTGTCATTGAGAAGTTTGGTCTTCTTCTTCTTTTCTAGATCGAGGATTTAGATATTTTCTTTCTTTTCCTGATAGAACACTCAACTTCTTTAGTAGGTAGTTGGGTGTAATCAAAATTGGACATATCATTTCCTTCAGCTTCCATCATCCTTACATAGTTTGCAACAGCAGAGACATGATCTTTCTTTGAGAAGAGGGGATACACAACATGACTTCTTTTGAAAAAGTAATACTCAGGAGACTAAATTTTAGGCTCGACAGTGACTTCTTCAATGATTTTCATGTACTTCAGAGTGTATCCATTAAAATGATCTCCAAGAGTTAAGGAAAGATCATCTGTACATTTTGATTCATCAACTAAGAACTTCACTAAGCCGCTTTCAACAAAGATATTTGTTAGAAGACGTCCATGAGGAATATAGGTAGAGATCTTCTTATCAGGAAGCGTTGTAGTTCTTATCTTTCTGGTTGAATCCCTTAGATAATTGAACAAAATTAGGGGAAGATTTTGTTAGAACATAGTTTGGTTCTACGTCTCAATAAGAGTTTTGATGATAACAAATAAATATAATTTATAAAGAACATTCTTACTCTCTACTTTTTTGATGAAATATGAATAAGAAGTTCTGATAGAAGAATGACGCTTTAAGAAGATTTGATAAAGTTCTGATCTCATACAAGAATGACGTGATTTGAACTCAGCAATAACTTAACATCTTTTCACGCTCATAAAAGAAGTTTTGTCTTGTTGAACTTCTAAAAGCACCAAGCTGCAAGTCATAAACTTTGATATCTCACTTCTACTTCAGGCTGCTCTTCAACTTCTGATTATTCACTGATTCTGATGCGTTACTTTTACATATATGGAGATCAAAGGAGTAATGGATGACTACAAACAAGATCTCATTTATAGAAAGTTCATTTAACTCATTTATCAAAATTCCATAATGAAGTTCTCATGTCTCCAATGTATCAAATTATTTTGCCTATTTAAAGGAGTCTCAAAGAACTATCAATGTTACAACTCTTACGTATACGCGTAGATCACAAAGAGAAAAATCTCAAAGCTTTGTTTTATTATTTCTACAATTCTCTTGAATAATTTTTGTGCTTAATTCTTGTGTGAAAATATCACAGTTGCGATACATCTTTTTAGAAGCAAATCACTTACACAATATTGTTAAATCTTTGTAATTCCTTAAGAACCAAGTTATGGTTAATCTCAATAAGACAAAGATAATTGTCTTTGTGCGTTGTAATCAAAGATTTGATTAGTGGATTAAGACCTCGTTGAGAGAGGCAAAATCACCTTGGCAGGTGGACTGGAGTAGTTTGAGTTCAAACAAACCAGGATAGAAATAATTGTGTCAAATTGTTTTTAAATTGAAAAAACCCTAATTCAAACAACCCCTTTCTTGTGTTTTTCTATCCTTCAATTGGTATCAGAGCGCCTAGTTCTGGGTGCTAACACTTAACTGTGTCAGTAAAAGATCCTAGCAGAAAAACACTATAGTGGATGTAACACGGTGGGAGAATTGACTTGGCTGTTTTGCGTTTTATCGCAAATGTTGCGGTTATCCAGAGTCGCCATCGACTTTTCTTTTATCCAATAAAGGAAAGGTGAAAAGAACAAGAAAAACCTTTTATCGATTTTGAGTTCGGGGGTAAGTTATGAAAAGGAAAGGTGTTACACCCTTTTCATCTGTAGTTATCTACGAACTCTTAATTTATTAGCTCACTTTTGAAACTTGCTGTGTGTGTGTGTGTGTGTGTGTGTGATTTGGTTGAAAAATATTTTGCTTTGACTTTGTAATGATTCTTGTATCAGTCCTCAAGAATGTATACGAAGTGTTTGAAAATATTTGTTTGAAAATGTGAGGTGTGAAAAGTATTTGTTTGGAGCAAGCAATTAAGAGTAACTACCCACTCAAAGGTCGTTGTTATTTTCCTTCTCCTTTAGGATAGTGTTATCCATACCATTAGTTGGTTGGTAGCTATTAAGGACCAAATTGGACTAATTTTCATACATTTTTATTGGTTCTTTTAACCAAGTTTTATTTAATTTTCATTCTTTTATTCACACAATTTATAAATATGCAATTATTCTTGTTTGTATTTTAATTAGAGTAGATATTTCACTTTAGTTGTTAGTTTTGTAGAAAATAAGAAGAAAAATAATTACTCGGATGCATGTGCAAGTGGAAGAAGAAACCAAACCAAGACAAATATAAGGAAGGCCAAGAAAAGACAAAGGGAACATAAAGCAACTCCCAAGGCTGTGGCGCGAACCTTATTTGTTTAGTTCGCCCCCTTGTTGGCGCGAACCATCGAACTTATGTTTTGAAATAATTAGAAGTGTCTTGGGGTCACCTCTTGGGGTAGCGTGAAAGTTGCCTTTTAGTTACTTTTGGGCCAAGACAAATGTATGGTTGCATGTAAAAGGTCATATCTTTGGCAATCATGACATAGGAAAAGCAAAACAAAGAGAGAAAAGGAAAGAAAAGAAAAATAGTTTTGAGTTGTTGATTCATTATTCACAATCGATTTGAAGAGAGTTGATGAGAGAGATATAGAACAAGGCAAGAAGAAGAAGAACACTTAAGCTTCTTTGTATGTCAACAATGGCGATGAGGAGCTAATTTCCTATTTTGTCAAGATTAAGGTAGTAACTATTCCAAATCCATTATGTAATTCTTGTAAACTCTTGTATGTGAACAATTTTATTTGAATATAGAGAAAAGCTTTGGTGGTTTATTGAATATGTTATGTTGAATTATTTAAAAAGATAATTTAACTTATGTTCTTAAAGTATTTTCTCAAGTAAGAATTAGATTGTAGAAATAGATTTATTTCTTGCTTTTCTTTTATATCAAATACTAAGGATTGTTAGATTAATAGTTTGGATGAAGAAATTATCTAAAGGATTAATTTAATGAACATCACAATATCACTTAGACATAAATGTTATTGAGAGGATATTAGATTATGTTCAAGTTTATTGAGTTCACATACTAGTTGCAAGCAAATATATGGAAATGGAATAGTGAAACCAAATCTTGACAAAGTCTTTTAATTGATAAAACCATATTTTTAGTGTTTTAATTTTATGTCACAAGTGATTGATAAATTTCCAAACATAAAAACCATTTTCGATTTGTAAACTTAAAGCGATTGTAACTATAGAACGGCGGTAATATCACCCAATCTCTGTGGATACGATATAAAAATATTTGCCGGAAATATACTTTTCAACAGTAGCCCCGTCTATTGGATGTGAAGGGAGAGGCGTAGGGACATCGTATGGTCATTGAAGGGAACATTGTAAGGATACCTTAGCAATTCGAAGGGACGATCATCACTTATTTGTAGGCAACAACTGAGGGACAAGATCATATATTTGTAGGCAATATCGAGGGTTATCGAGGGACTATGATCTTTATATCGAAAGGGACTATGATGATGTTATTTGTAAGCGTCTTTTCTAATGGTATCTGTTATACCCCAAAATTTGCCCTCCCATTTATCAAGACATTTCACATGTCCATACTCAAGGATTTCACAAGGGTTGACCAGACAAACCCTCTCCTAAGCAACTAACCCAAACTAGGGTTTTGCCATTCTCAAGTCAAGATGGACATCCAACATTTCAAGTAGTCATCATACCTCATTATATGCTTCATAGAATCTCTATGTCAAGTTTCAAGCCTTACAAGTCAAGTTTGCTCAAACAATTGCTCAAGATGGTTGAAAATCAGTTGTATTGGACAAAAAGTCAACTGTGGTCAACATACTGTCAAACTTCATAATTTTTGGTCAACACCAATATTTTAAGGTAATATTCATCATTTGATCAAGGGTTGACCATGATTCATCAAGAAAAGTCAAGAATTGATCAAAAGTCAAAGTTTCTAAATTAGGCTTTCTCAGACAAGAGTCAACAGAACTTTGACCAAGCATAACTTTCACATACTTTATCAGAATTTTTTCCACCACAACTCATTTTGAAGAGAATTCAATTCTCTACAACTTCATGTCTCACAATCTTGGGCAGAAAATGCTTCATTTGAAAGTTATGGGTCAAAACATTACAGGTCATTTTAAAAGTCAACAAAAAATCATCTTTTTGCAAAGAAGTGTTCATGAGCATGGAAACTTCAATAAATATGAAACCAAAATGGTTGTTTAGAATACATCTTTAGCTTTCTAAAAAGTCCAAGAACACCCAAAAATGTTAAAAATTGAGCAAGATGCACCTTGTCCAAGTTGAGCATTTTTGAGGAGGTGCACAAAGAGAAATACTTGAGAAAATCAAAAGTTTTCCAAATGGGCATAACTTTTCTTGATTCAAACATGTTCCTTAGCTGAATTGGAACCTCCAAGCCCAAGGCCACGAATTTATCTTTTATTTTTTATTTATTTTGGATTTTTAATCATTTAAAACCAATTTAATTAAAATAAAAGATAGAAAATCAAAAATTAATTGCAAGATGGATTTTCTCTCATCCTTGAGGTCCAAGCAAGATTTCAAATAATCATGATTGGTAATTTGATTTGATTGAAATTGGCTCAAAAAGGAAATATTTGGTTTGATTCCAAATCAAATAATTTCTCATGGATTGGCTTGATTTTTTCTTACAATACTTGACCTAATTCCTTACAATATAAATACATGATGATACTACATGCACAAGGGACGAAAATATGGCCTCAAAGAACCCTAGAAAGCTTCAAAAAACCGTGTGTTCTAAGCAACTAGCATCCAGGTGCTTTTGGATCGATTCAAGTCAAACAAAGTGTTCCAACACATTCCTTGATACTCTCTGAAGCTTTTCCAATCATTACCACGCATCAAAACATCCAGGAACACGAAATTGCACATCACGATTTGCACTTCTTTTCTCAAAATCGATTTCTGTTTTTCATGCATATTTAACATGTTTTGATTGTTTGTGTTTAGAATGATATTTGCAAGCTATCTAGATGGTTTGATTTGAGTTTTGATGCAAAAACCGAGTTTCACCATTGTTAGGGTTCCTAAGCTCGAATTAGGGATTCTCAGAATAAGAAAAATTGGACCAATCTAAGGACATATTCATGTTCAGGGGACAATTTGCAATCGATCCATGACTTTATATTTAATTTATATTGCATATTGCTTGAGTTATGAATTTGCAGGTCCTATAGCTACAAAAGCAAAAATCGTGGCTATAGGTTTGAATATTTGAATGGAGAAGACGACCTCCTGCGCGCGCTTTCTGGTCCAATGGTTCCCAGAAACCCTTTGTATTCTTTTTGTTTCATGTTGTTAACAGATAGTCCACTCAGCTCAGATGGCAAGGCAGCGCGTGTTTGTTCAAGAGGACATGGGTTCGAACCCTGTCTTTTTACTTAACATTTTGATATTTCAGGTTTCCAGAAGAATCAACGTCCAGAAGCTCCAGCTTCTGGACTCCTTCAGAGGCAACATGCCCAGAAGCTCCAGCTTCTGGCCCTCATTACCATACGCTACGCCCCAGAAGCTCCAGGCGCATTCAAAGCCCAGTGCTTACTTGGCGCCTCCAGTTGAAAAGCCCGAAATTCCACGGGCACCTCCAAGAAGAATCCCCAGTATATTTACTGGGCACGGTCAGCAAGAGGCTTCCCAGAAGCTCCATTTCTGAGTGTTTCATCTAGAAACACTCTGACCCTCCTCCCTTATTTTTTGCATTTAATTTAATTTCTTTTCAAATATTTTTCTAACACATTAAAAATCACAAAAAAATTATTTCTTTTTGCATTTAGGTCATAAAAATATTTATTTAATTTTTAGCATAAAAAATTATATTTTTGCATGCATATTTTAATTAATTGTTAATTAATCAGAAAATTGACTTTTAATTATTTTTCCTTACTAAAATCAATCCAGAAAATTCCCAAAAAAATTATTTTCTCATCTAACTAGGTTTACTAACCCTAAAAACTTTTTCCTAATTCAAAAATCTTTTTCACTAACATATTTTCTATTATTTGCAATTGGTTTTCTTTTTCCGATTATTATGTATCTGCTTCCAGGTTGTAATAGTTTAGTTTAATTTTCTCGCATCCTCTTTCAATATTATGTGCTCATGGGATGTAATAGCTTAATTAGGATTTACTTTCCGCACCTATATTATGTAACCCAAAGCCATGTAATAGCGTAGGACTTACTTTCCACACTTTACTGCACTTTACTTTCCGCAATTTACTTTCCGCACCCATATAAACCGCTAGTAACTAGGCGTGTATGGCAAGATAAAATAAACATAGATCACTTCTAAATTCAAGATAAATTATCTGAATTCAACACACTCTCTTCACACATGCACCCCCTAGGTCATTCTCTCTCGTTGCCTTTCGAATAAATGGTCAAGTCCCTCGAACGTAGAGGTATCCTAGCACCGTTGCCTACAAACATATCATCATAGTCCCTTCGATACAAAGATCATAGTCCCTCGATGACCCTCGATGTTGCCTACGAATACATGATCTAATCCCTCGATTGTTGCCTACAAAAAGTGATTATCGCCCCTACGAATATGCTAGGATACTCCTATAAGTTGCCTTCTATGACCATCCGATGTCCCTTTACATCCAATGAATATGGTTAGTGAAGCAACTCAATTTTCAAAAATCATTTAAATTTCGAAAACAGTGAAATTGCCACCTAATTTTATTTGTTCCAAAAGGAACGGGAAAATATAGATAAAACCCCACAGATGCGGATAAGGCGGTCTACGACCAAAAACATGGAATCGGGAGTCGGTTATGTAAGAGGAAGGCGTTAGCACCTCTTACATCCATCGTACTCGATGGGACCCGTTTAGTTGTAAGTGTGTGTGTGTATTCGCTAATTTCTAAGTTATAATCAGAAAATAAAAGAAACAAAATTTGTTTATTATTATTTTGAGTTTGGCACGGTTTCAAAACCGTGTGCCTACGTATTCCCTTGTGCAATGGGAAAGTCAAAACTCCGTAGTTCCTCTCAAAAATGTTTTAAATTGGTTGTGTTGATTTTATAAGAAAAATCGTGCATTAGACATTTCAAATGCTTGAACTTGGACTTGTTTAGTTTGTTTGAAAAGCTTAAGTCCTCATTAATGTTTGAAATGACTATTGCACACTCTTTGTAAGAAAAGAGTTTAATGATCGCATATGAGCGAGAAAAGGACTTTGAGTGAGTTGGATTGATTTTAGGTGGGTGAAAAGTACCGAACAATAGGACTAGCATCCTACAATTCAAATACTAGAAACAAGATGAGCTCAATGCCCAACGAGTCGTCTATCATCCCAAAAGTTTTCTTATGAAAGAGTGAAGTGAAACAAAGTTCACGTTATTAAGAATCTTTAAACAATTGGACTAGCATCCAACGATTTAAAGATTCGAAGTTCATTTTTTACAAGTGTTTAAACAATTGGACTAGCATCCAACGATTTAAAGACTCGAAGTTTATTTTTTTACAAGTGTTTAGACAATTGGACTAGCATCCAATGATTTAAAAACTCGAAGTTCATTTTTTACAAGTGTTTAAACAATTGGGCTAGCATCCAACGATTTAAAGACTTGGGTTTATTTTTTACAAGTTTTTAAACAATTGGACTAGCATCCAACGATTTAAAAACTCGAAGTTCATTTTTTACAAGTGTTTAAACAATTGGACTAGCATCCAACGATTTAAAGACTTGGGTTTTTATTATGAAAAGAATTTTGAAAATGCACTCGACGTTGGATCGAGGTTTGTAAATTAATTGTGAAAGTGTTTTAGATGGGGTTTGGTAACGGACCGAAGGAGAAAGAATGATTCGGGTTATGATTAACCAAGTATATGGACTTGATTAATCTCGTGAGGATATGTGCTCCTATCCCCAACCATGAGACCCTGGTGCATGGAAAATTCGTATATGGACCAATGTTATTTTAGGGTTATGATTAACTAAAGCAACAAGGGCTTTAATTAACCTCGTGAGGATGGCCATGCCCATCCCCAACCATGAGACCCTTTAGGAAATTGGCATATGAGCCAATCAAGAGGAATCAGATTAATTTTTGTTGGTGGTGTGCGAAGTGTACAATGGTGAATAAAATAAGCGAATAAACAAACAATTATCACACAATACAATCGGAAATTTAAATAACTATTAGAATGGATTTTTTCTATTTGATAAGAAATCGACTAATAGTTTAATCGATAAAGCATCAAATAAAAACTATTAGAACTAATTATTATTTAGTACATCGCACAAAAATTAAATCATTTACATAAAAAATAAATTAATTTAAAATATGAGAGTTTAGAAATGGGCCTGATATTGCGGTGATTCTGGGGGGTGTTGGAAGCGAGAATAGCCCAAGTCCGTGAAGAAGCCCATCTGATCTTGCGTGGCTGATCAGCAAAAGTTCATCACGTGTTGGTATTTCGGATGCGTCTGATCTTCTTTTCCAAAATACTCCAATGGCCAAGATGGAATATTCATCAAATATTAAAGAAAAATAAAAATAAAAGTAGTCAGAAAAATAAGGTGGTGACACTTGTCACCACCAGCCCAACCTAGCTTAGGATAAAATAAATAAATAAATAAAAATTTAATCAGAAAAAAAAAACAAGGTGGTGACACTTGTCACCACCAACCCAAGACACACATCTTAATTTAAAATAGAACAAAACATTAATTAAAATTAAAACAACTTAAACAGAAAATAAGAAAAAACTCTCTCTCACTCACTCGTGAAATCACTCCTCCTCCTCTCTGGAATATATCTCGTCGGAAAACATAAACAGTCGCGCCGGAAATCGCCCTCGTGGCGGCGACGGCGGCGACTTAACCCAGAAACTCGATTTCCCTACACTCTTCGATTCGTTTTCTTCTTCTGACTATGATTCTGGTTTTGATTTTTTTAGATTCTGCACGGTTCGTTGTAGATCATGAAAGGGATTTATGAAACCCTAACCCTTCGCTTGCGATTCCAGCTATGATGATGACACCTGAGCCTTGGAGACGCGTGCAGTGGCGAGGAGCTAGCTTTTGAGCTTGTTTCGAGTGAGATTGTTCCGAACCTTAACTTCTTTTCCTCTTCTCTTTCTCTCTGAAGGGTCTGGGTTTAGGAAAATGATGAGACTTAGGGTTTTTACTTATGTTTGTTCTTGCCTTTTGCGGTTTGTGGTTTGTGGTTCTGTAACTTTTGATTCGATTGTTGCTTCTGGTGGCACGGTTTTGGAACAAAATGGTTGGTTATGATTTGATTTCTGGTTTGATGTTTTGGTTTATGGTTTTGGTGATGTTCTCAGTTTGAACAATGCTCTCCTTCTGGCTGTCTGTTTCTGCTTGTTATATTTTGTTTTTTGGAACCATGTTTTGGAACTATCATTTTGCTTTTCTTCTGCTGCACTCTGCTGGTGTGTTGCTTGTCTTGCTTGCCTTGCCATTTTCAGCTATAACCTGCTGCTTTTCCCAATTAGCTTTACTATCTTGACAATTTGGGTTGTCTTTTGTCTGCTGCCCTGCTATTCTGTGTTACTCTCTGCTGCCCTCTGCTGATAACCATAATGCCTTTTGGGTTAAAAACTTTTCACTTGTTGCTGGCTGCTTTATTGTAACTATGATGATAGTTCTGTTTGTTGGGCTAAACCTTTGCCTTGCTTGCTGCCTTGGAAAATATGATGTTATTTTCTGATTTTCCTCTTCACACCTCCTTTTGTGAACCAAACCTTGTTTGTGATTTGCAAAAGGAGGTCGTGGCCGATGAATGAACTTTAAAGTTCTGAGGCTTAGTCGCTTGAACATGATCGCAAACTCTTAATTCTGATTCCTAACACGAACCCTAATGATGAGTCCGAATAGAAACTTTTGCTTGAAAATCGTATGTGCTTGGATTATGTTGCTAACCAAATTTATCTTTCTTTTTGTTTCATGAACAATTGATGGCGAGGATGGATGATAGAAGGAAAGCTTGGATGAGAAGAAATGGCTTGAAGATGGATCAAGAAAACTTGGAGGAAAATTCAAAAAGAAAGCACCGAAGATTCTTGTTGGAAAGAATAGGATTAGGATATAGAACATGTAATATGCTTGTATGCTTGCAACCTTAGGCCAAATTGTAACTTGTTTGTAATCTTGAACAAAAATGTTTGAAACTTGAAAGCTTTCTTGAAGTGAATTTGCCAATTGAATGTTGATTTTTAGAATTTGATTCCAACTTTGTAAATAAGCATTCTTGTATAATAAAACTTAGAGTAATTTAAAACTCTCAAACTTTCATTAATACAAAAGTTGAAAATTATGCATCCATTTGAGTTCTTGATTTATTTATTACTAATGCAATCTCCTTCGCCGTAGTTCTTGTAAACGTAAGTTGGAAACCAAATTTACCACAAACTAGTATCAATGGTTAAGACAAATCATGGTGAAGTGTTGATTAGAAAATGCATTCAATTCTAATTTCAATTCAATCCATAATTCCAATCCACAACTTTGATCCAAATGAGCATGAGTGGCTATGCATCAATACATATGGTCTATGCATCAACACAAGTGGCTATGCATCAATAGATATGGTCTATGCATCAATACATATGGTCTATGCATCAATACAAGTGGTTATGCATCAATACATATGGTCTATGCATCAATACAAGTGGTTATGCATCAATACATATGGTCTATGCATCAATACAAGTGGTTATGCATCAATACATATGGTCTATGCATCAATACAAGTGGTTATGCATCAATACATATGGTCTATGCATCAATACAAGTGGTTATGCATCAATACATAACATGTATGCATCAATACAAGTGGTTATGCATCAATACATATGGTTTATGCATCAATACAAATGGTTATGCATCATATAAGAGAGTATGTATCGACTCATACCGTGTTAAACCAGAAAATTGAAAATTTTAAAGCTATGCGTCACATACTGTGTGAAAATTGAAAATTTTAAGCTATGAGCCGACACATGAGCTTATGCTACACACATCTGTATAAAAAAAGGTAATTTTCTAAAATTGTTTTGGTCATATCTTTACCGCATCTCGATTTAGGCATAGTTGGTATCGTTGGAAAGCTTAGAGCACGTACTATCTATTAAAACACTTTTAAGACCCAACAACTGAATTTTGAGGGATTGATATGGCTTTCAGGAAGCATCCGTTGTAATGGTTTAGAGAAAAAGGATGTGAATAAACATAGGGTAAATTTTGGGTGCGATACCTACCAACTAATGGTATGGATAACACTATTCTAAAGGAAAGTAAAATAACACGGAAATGACCGTTCTGAGTAGGTAATAGACTCTTAATTGCTTGCTCTATCAAAACATCTTTTCACACCTCACACTTTTACAGAGTTAAAACACTTTTCCAAAACGAAACATTTTCGAACACTTATACATTCGTGAATCATTACGAAGTCAAAGCGAAATGCCTTTTCAAAAACATTTTCAAACACGCACACATAAAGAAATTTTTAAGATGAGCTAAAGCAACTAAGAGCCCATAGATAACTACGGATGGAAAGGGTGCTAATACCTTCCCTTTTCATAACCTTCTCCCTTACTCAGAATCTAACGAAGTTCTTTTCCTGTTCTTTTCACCTTCCCTTAATTGGATAAAAGAAAATTCGGTGGCGACTCTTGCTATCCGCAACATTTAAGATCAAACGCAAAACAATTCAATGTCAGTTCTCCCACCGTATGACAGAATTGGCGACTCTGATGGGGATACTAAAGAGAGAATACCTTAGGGATTTTAGATTATCTTTATCGCTCGCTTGATTTCTATGATTTATCTTAAGGGTTGCTTGGGTATTATACTTGTGGGGGATCCTACACCCGGATCCAGGTTTCCTTAGGTAAGTAGCAATAAATCGTCGCGACCGTTAGGCGTATACCGAAATGGTCAACATGATGGCTACATTAGTGCGACACTTTGGATGTCCCGATGCTCCTCATGTCTAGTTGAGGAAAGTATTTGGCGTCTGCGTGGTGTCATCAGCACTAACTCAACTTCTAGAACCCTAATTGATCCATCTTGGCCATTAGAAGGTAGTGAGATGACCGACTTTGGTGTAGACCGAGGTTGGTTGATACTCGATGCTACGCTCATTAAGATCCGACTTTCGGGATGTTTCGGTCGACCACTTGGTAGTCGTATTGAAATAAAGCCTACGAGAAAGATCAATGATATGAGATTCCTAGAACCTGGTTACTATTATAGGACAGGATGAACCCACTCAAACTTTGGTAGGGTAGTCATCTATACATCATGCATTGCTTGTGATTGCTATCTGTTTAAACATGACATCATAATATTGCATATCATTTCTAACTATTTCAAGGACCTAGGGATTTATTTTTGCTCTGTTTTGTAGGAATTATGGCTTCCAGAAAGACTATCCGAATCAACTTCATGGGGTGTACCTTCTCAACTCAAAGAGTTGGTTTCAGAAATTCCTGATCATGCTCAGTTCAGCAAAAGACATGGTTATCTGCTTGACTTGGTTATCTCCGTCTTTGAAGAAGATATGATGCATGTCTTATTCCAGTTCTTCAATCCGAAACATCATTGCTTTACATTCCCAGATTATCAGTTGGTTCCTACATTGGAAGAGTTCTCTAAGCTACTTGGGATACCTATCCTTGATCAAATACCATTCATCGGTTCAGAAAGAGCTCCTAAGTACGAAGACATCGCATCAGCGTTACATCTAAAACATTCAGACATTGAAGCCAATTGGGAAACAAGAAGCGGAATTAAGGGTTTACTTGCCAAATTTCTAATAAAGAAAGCTCGAGAATTCCTCAAAGCTATGAGTTTCCATGCATTCAAGACATTGTGGCCTTGCTAATCTAGGGGTTGGTGCTATTTCCTAATCCCGATCAATTCTTAGACGTGAACGCCATCAAGATATTCCTTACTCGTAATCCCGTGCCCACCTTACTTGGAGACATCCTGCATTCTCTCCACACTCGTACCGTCAAACGACAAGGAACTCTCATGTGTTGCATACCGTTACTTTCCAGGTGGTTTATTTTGCACCTTCCTCAATCAGTAATGAAGAACGAGCAAATATTGAAGTGGTCTCAGAGACTGATGTCACTTTCTCATTCAGATATCCATTGGTGTCTTTTTCCTCAAAAGGACTTCACATTCATTGAGCGTTGTGGGGAATTCCCTAACGTACCACTCCTTGGCATAAGGGGGTATCACTTATAACCCTTCTCTAGCCCTACGTCAGTTTGGTTATGCTCGAAGAGATGGTCCTCATGATATGCTTCTCCAAGACATTGTGTTCGACTACAACCACGATCTCTAGAACTACCGTCGAAGATTTGTGCACGCTTAGGGCATGGTAAAGAAGACAAATACCAAGACTTTGGGACACAGAAATTCCATTCCTTGGGAACCTTACCTCAAATGGGTGCGAGCTCGAGCTCAAAACCTCATGATGCCATTTACACCCGTGTTACAAGTGATTATGGAGCCTGTTGCTATAGGTGACGAACCCTATACCATTCTCCATCCAGACATGCCTACCGATTTTGAAGACTTGAAGAGATCCTGGATTCAACTAAAAGAAGAAAGGGATACATTCGAAGCTCAATGCTATGCAAGCGAGAAGAAAGTACTAGAGCTGACCAAGCTACTTCACGAGGAGCGAAACATCAATGCCTACTTCAACACCAAGAGGAAGCGCCCATGGGAGACTTAGAGCATTAGGAGTTTGTTTTATTTTTATTATCTTTTGTACTTGAGAAAACAAAAAGAAAAACTAATAAAAGTTTGTTCGTACTTGTTTAACAAATTTAAATTCCTAAGGTCCTTGAAAACATTGCATTGCATAAACATCGCATATCATGGCATGACATTTCATAACAGGTACATTGAAGACCGGTTTTCTCATTCTCTCGCTATTTATTTTAGCAGAAATGGCTCTTGAACAGACTGTCAAAGATCTCCAGGCTCAGAATGCTCAATTCCAAGAGATGTTCACCAACTTGGTCCAAGGCCAGAAAGACTTGAAGAAGCTCATCACTAGAAGGAAGAAGGTCATCGGTGTCCTCAACATGGGAAGACGTCATAAGGGTGGACCTAAGGTGGTCAGCCAGATAGAAATCTCAGACAAGAGCAGTGAAACTGATGGAAGTGTCAAGAATAGTGAAGGAAGCCATCATGGGTCTGAAAACAAAGAAGAAGACTACCTGAATGAGCAGTATTCTCTTGAGGATGACAAATACAAACAACTGGAAGACCGTCTAAATGCTGTGGAAAATCTGAAGATGTCCGGGCTAAATTTTGATGATCTGAGTCTAGTTCTTGGTGTGGTGATTCCCCGCAAGTTCAAGGTTCCTAATTTTGCCAAGTATGATGGCATCTCTTGCCCGAAGCTGCATTTGAAGTCCTATGTTCAGAAGATCCATCCTCACACTGATGATAGGAAGCTATGGATCCATTACTTCCAAGAGAGTTTATCCGGAGCTCAGTTGGAGTGGTATTATCAGCTAAAGAGTACCCACATCCATACCTGGAATGATTTAGCAGATGCTTTATACAAGAAGTACCAGTACAATGATGAACTAGCACCCACTCGCATGCAACTACAGAGCATGACTATGGGTCGTGATGAGAAATTCAAAGAGTATGCTCAGAAATGGAGAGATCTAGCAGACAGAGTTCAACCACCCTTGTCAAATAGAGAGTTGGTTGATATGTTTATGGGAACACTGACAGACCCATTTTTCAATCATCTGATTGGAAACTGTTCAGCCGGCTTCACTGAGCTGATATTAACAGGAGAACACATTGAAGCTGGAATCAAGAGCGGAAAGATTCAGGTAGAGTCATCCTCAAATGATGCGAAGAGATCTTTTGGTAAGAAAGAAGCCAATGTTGTGTATGGTCAGAAAAGCCGTGTCAAAGCTGATCGTACTCAATCTGTGGGGGCCGTTGTAATCTCCAATCCTACGCCAGTGCAACCTCAATGAGACAACACGCGTAACCAGAACGCGCCACGAAGACAGTTTACGAAGATCAACATGCCATTGTCGCAAGCATTGCAACACATGTTGAAAGCAGAGCTGATTACCTTGAGGGATCCTCCTCAACACATCAACACTTCCTCTCCAAAATACAATCCTAATGCCAAGTGTGCATACCACTCCAACAACCCAGGGCACGACACCGACAACTGTTGGGCTCTGAAGAACAAGATTCAAGATATGATTGAAGCCAAAGAAATTGAGTTTGATCCTCCTGCTAAAACTTTGAACGTGATCAACGCGCCAATGCCTAACCACGACAAAAGTTCCAATGCTATTGACAAAAACTCCGGTGTCTTTCCAGAATGCCCGGAGAATTGTCGTTGGTGCCCATCTGCACCTGACGGATGTGCTTGGTTGAGAAGGCGTATTCAATGCATGATGGATAACCGAGAAGTGCTATTTCTGAAACCTTCGCCTGTGGAGAATCTGTGTAAAGACATGTCTAAGAATCTGAAGATCGAAGAAATGAGCGAAGCCGTACCAAAAGTCTGGGATACCTTGGGGCAGCCAAGTGGAAAGTTTGATTCCATGGTGAAGTATACCGTTCCTGAAAGCTACAAGATTCTTATTGAAGATGTCAAGGCAACCGGATGGGGAGGTGATTTCCCAGAAGACTATGCTGATGTAAACACAATAAGGATCTCCTCATCGATCCTACACCTAGAGTAACACCTCTCATCATTACTTATCCCGCACGGCCCATACTCCTCTGACAAAGCTATACCATGGAACTATGGAGCTGAAGTTTACTATCATGGTGTCAAGCAAGACCCGCTAACCAATAAAGACATTACAGTTGAAGCTTCTGATCCTAACATCGACAACATCACCGGATCCAAAGAAGGTAACTAGAACCGAAGAGTATTTTCTCCAGAGATCTCTCCAATAAAAGACACTGCGACTCCAGCTCGCATTCCAGCTATCGAACTAATTCCCGATGCGCGAGGGAAAGAACTAGTAACTCATCCTGCTTAGAAAGAAGTACCAAAGGAAGTTGCTGAAGATACCTCCAAGCAAGAAATGGAGGAAATTCTGAAGATCATCAAGAAGAGTGACTACAATATTGTGGAACAGTTGGGACAAACTCCGTCCAAGATATCCATGTTGGCTCTGCTATTGTGCTCTGAGGCTCATGCTAAGGCCTTAGTGAAGTTTCTGAAAAATGCTCACATACCGCAAGACACTACTACTGATCAATTTGAAGGTTGTATTGCTAGCCTGGCTGTCAACAACGGTCTAGGCTTCTCTGATGCTGATTTGACTCCTGCCGGAAGGAAACACAACAAAGCCTTGCACGTCTCTGTTGAATGCAAGAACACTACACTATCCCACGTGTTTGTAGATACCGGTTCCGCTCTGAATATTCTACCAAAGAGTGATTTCGACCAACTTGATGTTGAAGGATTGGTCTTAAAGCCCAGCAAAATAATCGTGAGAGCTTTTGATGGTTCTAAACAAACAGTGCTTGGAGAGCTCATTCTGCCAGTTAAAGTCGGTTCCCAAACTTTCGACTCCACTTTCTTTGTTATGGACATCCGTCCAGCTTACTCTTGCCTACTTGGACGCCCTTGGATACATGGGCGCTTACCTCTACCTTGCATCGTGTCAAGTATCCAATGAAGGGAAGATCAGATGCGGTGAGGAGGAATATATGGTGAGCCATCTGCAGTCATTCCAATACCTCGAAATGGAAGGTGAATTCTTCGAAACTCCCTACCAAGCTTTTGAAATAGTTCCAAGAGTCATGCTTGTTGACTCTCCTGTCGCCCCTGAAGTTGCTAAAGTTCCACCAAGAATGGCCTCACTAAAGGATGCTCAAGCTGCAGTCGAAGAAGGAGGTAGTACTGTTTAGGGTCAGCTCCCTGGTCTTCCTTTCAAATCTGACAAGACTGGTTTAGGCTTCACCACCAAAGGTCAGAATATGATACGCCGCGAACGTGCCGGCAAACTTCCCTTCCACATCAGCAAGAAAGGAGTCCATGCTATAGAAGACAACGACAACAACTTCGACATCAGCGATTGGATCTTCCCAACTCCCGACAATGGACTCAGCAATTGGAAGACCGAAGACGTCATACCAATCTTCTTTAGACAGGAGTAATTGCTTTTGTTTTCTGTTATGCTTTTCATTCTTTATTTACGTTCAGACAATAAACTTTAAAGCCGAATGCCTTGCCCGGGGCATCACGGCTCGTTTGTGAGGGTTATTATTTGACATTTACATAATTTCATTCAATAAAATCATTGGACTTTTGCATTTAAGTATTGTTTTCGTTCTTTTCTTTTACTTTACTTCCCCTTGCAAAAGCTATGTGTTCTTACACACACCCACGTGATACACTGCAGATTCACTCCGAATCTCGTTGATAACAGCTTTGCTATTGCTAAATATGACTTCGATAATCCGATCTACCAAGCCGAAGACGAAGGTGAGGAAGATTGTGAAGTGCCAGGAGAACTTGTCAGATTGCTACAGCAAGAAGAACAGGTCATACAGCCACACGAAGAGCCAATCGAGGTTGTGAATCTAGGTACTGACGAAGACAGAAAAGAAATCAAGATAGGAGCAGGTCTTGAGAACAACATCAAAGAGAGGTTAGTCTAGATGTTGTTACGAGACTATATCGAGGTTTTTGCTTGGTCATACAAAGACATGCTAGGTCTAGACATAGACATTGTGGTGCACCGATTACCGACAAAAGAAGGTTTTCTCCTAGTAAAATAGAAGGTCCGTCATATGCGTCCTGAGATGTCTGAGAAAATCAAAGTCGAAGTCATGAAGCAGTTCAATGCCGGTTTCCTAGCCGTTACTTCTTATCCACAGTGGGTTGTGAATGTGGTACCTGTACCTAAGAAAGATGGCAAAGTACGAATGTGTGTGGATTACAGAGATTTGAACAGAGCGAGTCCGAAAGGCGATTTCCCACTGCCTCATATTGATGTTCTAGTCGACAACACCGCTCAACATATGGTTTTCTCCTTCATGGATGGTTTCTCTGGTTACAATCAGATCAAAATGGCTCCTGAAGACATGGAGAAGACTACTTTTGTTACATAGTGGGGCACATTCTGCTACAAGGTCATGCCGTTCGGCCTGAAGAACGTTGGCGCCACATATCAACGTGCCATGGTGGCATTATTTCATGACATGATTCATCACGAGATAGAGGTCTACGTCGACGACATGATAGCTCGATCACAGACTAAAGAAGAACATCTCGATCATTTGCGGAAACTGTTTGATAGACTGAAGAAGTACAGACTAAGACTTAATCCTAACAAGTGCACTTTGGAGTCAGATCCGGTAAACTCCTGGGGTTTGTTGTCAGTGGTAAAGGTATTGAAGTTGACCCCGCCAAGGTTTAAGCTATCCAAGAAATGCCAGCGCTCCGCACCGAAAAAGAAGTCAGAGGTTTCCTAGGACGATTGAACTACATTGCCAGGTTCATTGCACATCTCACTTCTACTTGTGAGCCAATCTTCAAATTACTGAAGAAAGATCAAGTAGTGGAATGGAACGACAATTTCCAGATCGCTTTTGAAAAAATAAGGAGTATCTGCAGAATCCTCCTATCCTGATGCCGTCTGTCAAAGGAAGACCTCTTATCATGTACTTGACAGTATTAGAGAATTCAATGGGGTGTGTGTTTGAGCAACATGACGAGTCCGGTCGAAAAGAGTATGCAATATACTACCTTAGCAAAAAGTTTACCGATTGTGAAACAAGATACTCACAGCTCGAGAAAACTTGCAGCGCTCTGGCTTGGGCTGCTCGCCGACTAAAACCGTATATGTTGACTCACACTACCTTGTTGATCTCCAAGATGGATCCGATAAAATACATATTCGAGAAACCTGCTCTCTCCGAAAGAATAACAATATGGAAAATGATCTTGGCCGAATACGACATCCAGTATACTACTCAGAAAGCGATCAAAGGAAGTGTAGTAGCCGATCATTTGGCTCATCAAGCCGTAGATGATTATCAGTCTATGTAGTTCGAGTTTCCAGACAAAGATGTTTTGTTAGTTACTGATGGCGAAGCACCAGGACCTGACGAAGGACCTGAACCAGGGTCCCGATGGACCATGGTCTTTGATGGAGCCACAAACGCACTTGGCAATGGCATTGGCGCCATCATTACATCTCCTACAGGCGGACACACTCCTTTCACCGCCAGATTATGTTTCAACTGCACTAACAACATGGCCGAATACGAAGCGTGCATCATGGGTATTAAAGCTGCCATCGATTTAAGAATCAAGTTCTTACAAGTGTATGGAGACTCATCCCGTATCGGGAGCATGTTTTGAGTCTGATCCCCTACTTCGAAGAGATCATCTTCGATCATATTCCACGAGAAGAGAATCAGTTGGCAGACACATTAGCTACTATGTCCTCGATGTTCAAGGTCAGATGGGACAACGAAGCTCCTCAAATCATCATCGAAAAGTTTCACGAACCAACATACTATTGTGAACTTGATACAGAAGAGAAACCTTGGTTCTACGAAGTGAAAAGGTATCTTGAGACTCAGAAATATCCCGCAGGGGCATCTATCAATGACAAGAAATTCTTAAGAAGATTCACTTCTAAATTCTTTCTCAGCAACAATATCATATACAAGCGCAATCACGACTTGTGCTTACTCCGCTGTGTAGATCAGAAAACTGTAGAATGGATCATGGAAGAATTACACGAAGGCGCATTCGGTACCCACTCCAATGGACATATAATGGCTAAGAAGATTATGAGAACAGGTTACTATTGGTCCACCATGGAAGTTGATTGTCACCGTTATGCTCGGTCTTGTCACAAATGCCAGATATATGCAGACAAAGTGCACGTACCTCCAGTATCGCTGAATGTTCTGACCGCTCCTTGGCCTTTCGCAATGTGGGGCATTGACATGATCGGAGAAATAAAATCCACCACTTCCAATGGACATCGTTTCATCCTTGTTGCCATTGATTACTTTACCAAGTGGGTGGAAGCATCCTCGTTCGCATCTGTTACCAAGAACACTGTGGCTCGATTCATCAAGCATAATCTTATCTGTCGGTACGGCATCCCCGAAAAGATTATCACAAATAATAGTACCAATCTCAATAACAAAATAATCACCAAACTCTGCACGCAGTTCAAGATCAAGCATCACAACTCTTTTCCATATCGGCCTAAGATGAACGGCGTAGTGGAAGCCGCCAACAAGAATATCAAGAAGATCATACATAAGATGACAGTGACTTACAAGGATTGGCATGAGATGTTTCCATTTGCTCTCCATGGTTATCGCACTACAGTACGAACATCTACAGGGGCAACCCCCTTTTCTCTCGTATACGGTATGGAAGCAGTCCTGCCAATCGAGGTTCAGGTACCCACAACCAGAATCCTCCAGGACGCAGAGCTAGGCAAAGACGAATGGATTCAGACTCGCCTCGATCAGATCAACTTGATCGACGAAAAACAACTCGCATCCATCTGCCATGGACAGATTTACCAGAAGCGAATGATCAGAGCATTCAACAAGAAAGTCAAGCACCGAGTCTACCAAGTCGGTGATCTAGTAGTCAAGCGCATCATCCTTCCGAAAGGTGACCCCAGGGGAAAATGGACTCCCACCTACGAGGGACCATTTGTAGTCAAAACAGTATTTTCCGGCGGAGCTATGATACTTAGCACCATGGATGGAGAAGATTTCCCACACCCTGTGAACGCGGACATAGTCAAAAAATACTACGCATGAACGAGACCCGCTAGGTTGACTGGCCTAGGCAAAAATAAGGGCATCCTGGCGAACCAAAAGGGTTCGGGCAAAAGTTAAGGATATATACAAACATATATGTACACCCGACAAGTCGAAAACCTACAAAGGCGGCTTGGGCAAAAAAGGGTATCCCGATAGACTAAAAACCCGAAAGGGCGGTCTAGGCAAAAGTTAGGGATTTAAGCGTACGACTATGTCTCGTCCAGATCACCTACCTACAGACTACTACTATCGGCATTCAAATGGCGAAAATCAATTCACTCACTTTCTACTGACAACAAGGAGATGAGATAGTCGAAATATATGAGCAATATCATTGTTGAAACTCAATAAGATTATTTCTGCATAGCTTTTACTTTTATTCGTCTCTTGTATACAAAATTCTTGGCCATATGCCACCTTTCAAAATTAATGCAAATTCTTCCTTTTACAGTGTTAACCTTTATTGTTTTTTGCATAAAGTCCAATGATTGCTTTGAATGATTATATGCATTTGACGATAAACATTTGTTCACAAACAGACGAAAAGCGAACGAGCAAAAAGTAATTACAACAAACTCTGGGAATTGAGATGACGACTAAAGTCACCAATACGTTCCCCGCAAGTTACTTTCACAATGGCTCGAACCCCACAGAGCCATCGCTGTCTACAAAACTTCTCTGACGAAATACCAACACTACAAGCTTCATCACATTAGTCCCCGAGCAGTGATCTTAATCACCTTCACCTTGTTATATCAGTCTCCGAGCAGTAACAATTTATCTCGTATACACAGAGATATTTATCCCCAGCGGAATGTCTCTCAATGATTATCACCCCCTCGCAGCAGCAATATCTAGACTCGAAACTTGGTCAGATAGCACATCGGAGGAACCTACGTCTCTCTTATTTCCCAGCCAGAGGTTTTAGCAAACTTCAAATTCATCACCTCGAAGGATTCTTCAAGCCTCATCAACCTTACGCCTCTTTGTTGCTACGTCGGCTCTGCAAGATTCGGATACTCCCCAGCAAGATCTGCAAGATCCCCAGCGGAGTGCCTCCCAATTGTTATTCTTTCCAACTACATTAATATCTAGACTTGAAACTTGGTCAGATAGTGCATCGGAGGAATCAAAAACATCTAAGGGTCCGCAACAACCCTTTTCCCAAGCAAACATCAGAAATCCCTAGCAGGACGTTCTCATCTCCTTCAAGATGGATATGTTTTGAAATACCACAACATCTACATTCATACATTATTCATATAGATCATAACATGTGCACATATCATTCACGAACATTGTCATATGCTTGCATACATCATAATTTGCATAAAACTAACCATGTCCTGCCAAGGTTTGCTTCCCTAGCAGGTAAAAGCCGTCTTCCAAACGACAAGTCAAATATCAATACCTAAAACAAGACGGGAGAACTATCGAGACGACCATGAAAGTTATTTCGAGACAACAGGTCAAAGATCAATACCCGAGACAACACGGGAGAACTATCGAGACGACCATGAAAATTATTTCGAAACGACAGGTCAAAGATTAATGCCCGAAACAAGACGGGAAACCTATCTGAAGGACCACATGAATTGTCTTCAGGCAACAGACATTGGACTAATACCCGAAGCAAGACGGGAAAGCTATCCGCATTCTGCCGATTATCCACCTCGAGAATAGCTAAGACGAAGGTTTATTCTGAATCTCTCTTATTATCAACAACAACTATAGATTCTACCATACAACTCAGTTTCCCCGGATGGCATCTTTAAGCCCATCTTCGACTACTTGTCGACATCTCTCCGCCATCAGAATGCTGCATATTTGGTTAAGAATCGATATATACCAATAACCTCATTCAAGACGAGCGTGAAGTCTAACGTATGACGACTCAACAGCAGCTACCCCGGATGGCATTTCACAAAATTTTCCCTCCCATTTCTCAAGACATTTCACATGTCCATACTCAAGGATTTCATTAGGGTTGACCAGATAAACCCTGTCCTAAGCAATTAACCCAAACTAGGGTTTTGCCATTCTCAAGTCAAGATGGACATCCAACATTTCAAGTAGTTATCATACCTCATTATATGCTTCAGAGAATCTCCATGTCAAGTTTCAAGCCTTACAAGTCAAGTTTGCTCAGACAATTGCTCAGATGGTTGAAAATCAGTTGTATTGGACAAAAAGTCAACTGTGGTCAACATACTGTCAAACTTCATAATTTTTGGTCAACACCAATATTTTAAGGTAATATTCATCATTTGATCAAGGGTTGACCATGATTCATCAAGAAAAGTCAAGAATTGATCAAAAGTCAAAGTTTCTAAATTAGGCTTTCTCAGACAAGAGTCAACAGAACTTTGACCAAGCATAACTTTCACATACTTTATCAGAATTTTTTCCACCACAGCTCATTTTGATGAGAATTCAATTCTCTACAACTTCATGTCTCACAATCTTGGGCAGAAAATGCTTCATTTGGAAGTTATGGGTCAAAACATTACAGGTCATTTTAAAAGTCAACAAAAAGTCATCTTTTTGCAAAGAAGTGTGCATGAGCATGGAAACTTCAATGAAGATGAAACCAAAAGGGTTGTTTAGAAGACATCTTGATCTTTCTAAAAAGTTCAAGAACACCCAAAAATGTTAAAAATTGAGCAAGATACACCTTGTCCAGGTTGAGCATTTTTGAGGAGGTGCACAAAGAGAAATACTTGAGAAAATCAAAAGTTTTCCATATGGGCCTAACGTTTCTTGATTCAAACATGTTCCTTAGCTGAATTGGAACCTCCAAGCCCAAGGCCACGAATTTATCTTTTATTTTTTATTTATTTTGGAACTTTAATCATTTAAAACTAATTTAATTAAAATAAAAGATAGAAAATCAAAAATTAATTGCAAGATGGATTTTCTCTCATCCTTGAGGTCCAAGCAAGCCATTTAATATGATTATTTTGAAATAATCATGATTGGTAATTTGATTTGATTGAAATTGGCTCAAAAAGGAAATATTTGGTTTGATTCCAAATCAAATAATTTCTCATTGATTGACTTGATTTTTTCTTACAATACTTGACCTAATTCCTTACAATATAAATACATGATGATACTACATGCACAAGGGACAAAAATATGGCCTCAAAGAACCCTACCAAGCTTAAAAAAAACCGTGTGTTCCAAGCAACTAGCAGCCAGGTTTTTGGATCGATTCAAGTCAAACAAAGTGTTCCAACACATTCCTTGATACTCTTTGAAGCTTTTCCAATCATTACCACGCATCAAAACATCCAGGAACACAAAATTGCACATCACGGTTTGCACTTCTTTTCTCAAAATCGATTTCTGTTTTTCATGCATATTTAACATGTTTTGATTGTTTGTTTGTGTTTAGAATGATATTTGCAAGCTATCTAGATGGTTTGATTTGAGTTTTGATGCAAGAACCGAGTTTCACCATTGTTAGGGTTCCTAAGCTCGAATTAGGGATTCTCAAAATAAGAAAAATTGGACCAATCTAAGGACATATTCATGTTCAGGGGACAATTTGCAAGCGATCCATGGCTTTACATTTAATTTATATTGCATATTGCTTGAGTTATGAATTTGCAGGTCCTATAGCTATAGAAGCAGAAATCGTGGCTATAGGTTTGAATATTTGAATGGAGAAGACGACCTCCTGCGCGCGATTTCTGGTCCAATGGTTCCCAGAAACCCTTTGTATTCTTTTTGTTTCATGTTGTTAACAGATAGTCCAGTTAGCTCAGATGGCAAGGCAGCGCGTGTTTGTTCAAGAGGACATGGGTTCGAACCCTGTCTTTTTACTTAACATTTTGATATTTCAGATTTCCAGAAGAATCAACGTCAAGAAGCTCCAGCTTCTGGACTCCTTTAGAGGCAACATGCCCAGAAGCTCCAGCTTCTGGCCCTCATTACCATACGCTACGCCCCAGAAGCTCCAGCTTCTGGGCGCATCTTCAGTAGAAAGCCCCATAAGTGCTTACTTCTGGGCGTCTCCAGGCCAGAAAAGCCCCATAAATTCCAATTTCAGGGCACCTCCAGCGCATGAATCCCCCAGAAGTGTTTACTTCTGGGCACGGTCAGCAAAGCTTCTGGGAGAGTTTCATCTAGAAACACTCTGACCGTCTTCCCTTATTTTTTGCATTTAATTTAATTTCTTTTCAAATATTTTTCTAACACATTAAAAATCACAAAATTATTTTTTTTGCATTTAGGTCATAAAAATATTTATTTAATTTTTAGCATAAAAAATTATATTTTTGCATGCATATTTTAATTAATTGTTAATTAATCAGAAAATTGACTTATAATTATTTTTCCTTACTAAAATCAATCCAGAAAATTACCAAAAAAATTATTTTCTCATCTAATTAGGTTTACTAACCCTAAAAACTTTTTCCTAATTCAAAAATCTTTTTTCACTAACATATTTTCTATTATTTGCAATTCGTTTTCTTTTTCCGATTATTATGTATCTACTTCCAGGTTGTAATAGTTTAGTTTAATTTTCTCGCATCCTCTTTCAATATTATGTAACTTCTCATGGGATGTAATAACTTAATTAGGATTTACTTTCCGCACTCTTATATTATGTAACTGCCCCAAAGCCATGTAATAGCATAGGACTTACTTTCCACACTTTACTTTCCGCACTTTACTTTCCACAATTTACTTTCCGCACCCATATAAACTGCTAGTAACTAGGCGTGTATGGCAAGATAAAAATGAACGTAGATCACTTCTAAATTCAAGATAAATTATCTAAATTCAACACACTCTCTTCACACATGCACCCCCTTCAATGACCATCCGATGTCCCTTCGAATGTCCCTTTACATCCAACGAATATGGTTACCTTCTAACTAATGGTATGGATAACACTATTCTAAAGGAAAGTAAAATAACACGGAAACGACCGTTCTGAGTAGGTAATAGACTCTTAATTGCTTGCTCTATCAAAACATCTTCTCACACCTCACACTTTTACAGAGTTAAAACACTTTTCCAAAACGAAACATTTCCGAACACTTCGTATACATTCCTGCGTGAATCATTACGAAGTCATAGCGAAATGCCTTTTAAAAACATTTTCAAACCCGCACACAGAAAGCAATTTTTAAGATGAGCTAAAGCAACTAAGAGCTCGTAGATAACTACGGATGGAAAGGGTGCTAATACCTTCCCTTTTCATAACCTTCTCCCTTACTCAGAATCTAACGAAGTTCTTTTCCTATTCTTTTCACTTTCCCTTAATTAGATAAAAGAAAAGTTGGTGGCGACTCTTGCTATCCGCAACATTTGCGATCAAACGCAAAACAATCCAAAGTCAGTTCTCCCACCGTATGACAGTATCCCTGCCTTCGAGGGACATGACCATGTTTATTCGAAGGCAACAAGAGAGGATACCCTAGAGGTGTAAGTATGCAAATTGATTCAATTCAAATATTTTATCTTGTGATTAGGGTGCTCTAAATCTGATTTTAGATCTTGTCATACAAACCCTAATTAGCATACATATAATAGTTTATATGTACAGAAAAGTAAATTGCGGAAAGTAAAGGTCCTACGTTATTACATGGCTTCGGGACGGACAGTTACATAATAGGAGGTGTGAAAAAGTAAATTTACCTAATCTATTACATCTCATCAGCAGTTACATAATAGAGAAAAATGCGAGAAAATAAAGATATACGATATTACAAAAATAACCTTGCAACCTATACATCGATTTCTAATATTTAAAGGCGAAATAAATAAATAAATAATGAGGAAAATTGTTTTAATAAGTATGAAAGAGATCCAAACCCTAAACATTAAAAGAAAAATATTTTTGGTATTTTTTGAAATCGATTTTAGTTAAGAAAACCTAATTCTAAGTTTATTAGCATTTAATTATGAAAATTAATTTTAATTAAGTGAAAAATAAAATATTTTTGTGTCTAAAATTAATTAAACATTTTTTAAACCTAAATCTAAAATTAAATTAATTTTAGGGTTTTTTATTAGTAGTGAAAATAATTTTGAAAGGAAATTAAAATGGAAAAGAAAATTAAAAAAATTGGAAAATGCGAAGGGAAATAGTACTAAAAAATAGGGATGGTCCCTGGAGGGGTTGAACCCAGGACCTTGAGGTCACTGACCCAAAACATGGCCACTACGCCACTTGCATGTGGTGACATAATTTCGCTTCTAATTGTATATTTGTGATAATCTGTAAAAATAAAAAAAAATTGAAAAAAAGTGCAAAAGGCAGGGATCGAACCCGTGCCTTGAGAGAGTGAGAGGACTAACATGCACATGGTTAACCACTGGGGTGGTGATAGATCCATGTATTTAGACACAATGATAAATATATATGCAAAATCAATTTCAGAAAACCCAACTAAAATCAAAATGCGCGCATGTGGGGTCCGCTGATTTGAATGGACCAATTGCAGAACGCCACACCTAGGGTTTTTGGTCAAACGGCCAGGAAACGCTGGAGTCCACCCTCCGACCATCTTCTCCGGCCATCTCAGAATTCAAACCTACAAAATAAAGAGAATCGAAGCACAAGGTTAAGCCTACCCCCTAAATCTACCCCTGCGAATCGATTGGTGGCATTGGTTTGTCCTAAAAATCCATGTATCAATGGGTTCAAAGGTCACAGTTCTTCATGCCCTAACAATGGCATAACGTGATTTAAGTCTCAAAGCTTACATGTAATACGTTGTACATGTTAACAAACATCCTAAACATAAACAAACACATCAAACATGTCAACAATGCATGGAAAATTAAAATCGATTTCAAGAAATTTTACCAAACTGGTGCAGTTGAATGACACGATTTTGGGATGCTTTGGGATGGTGTAAAGGCTTGGATCAATTCCTAGAAGCCTCGGAAGAGTGAATGAGTGGTTGAAATTGATTGAGGATGGCTAGAAAGTGAGGTTCGAATTTTCCCTAAAGCTTTGAATTTTTGAAGAATTTTCTAGGGTTCTTAAGGCAGTAGTAATCCGTGTCCCTTGCATCTCGTGTTGTTGTGTATATATAGAGGAAGAGAAATAGGTCAACAAATGTGTAGAAATATCTTGCATTGATGTGGATATATTTGATTGAAAGATCAAATGGAAAACTTCCAAAATTGGAAAATCTCTTGCCAATCATCCCTTGTACATTCTTGGCCAGCTATCTTGGGCTTGGTTGGTCCTCAAGACACTTAAATACCAAGCCCACACGCCCTGCATCTCTTCTTGGCATTTTATTTTAATTAAAATTGAATTTAAATGAATTAATTCAAAAATAAATGAAATAAATAATAATATGGCGTGTAACTGGGCTTAGAGGTCTTGGATAATGTTAGAAACAAGTTCAAATCATGAAAACATAGGCCCATTTGGAAAATTTTCAAGATTGATCAATATTTCCTTCATGCTCTCTCTCAAAATTGCTAAACTTGCACAAACCATATCTTGCTCAATTCTCATCATTCGAGGATGATCTTGGGCTTTTTAGAAATCTTAAGATGTCCTCTAAGAGCTCTCTTTGGTGTAATCTTCATTGAAGTCTCCATGTTCATGTACACTTCTTTGAGAAAAGATGATTTTTTTGTTGACTTTTGAAAGGACCTATAATGTTTTGGCCCATATCTCTCAAATGAAGAATTTTTAGGAAAACCTTGTGAGAGACAAAGTTGTAGAGAATGGAATTTCCTTCAAAATGAGCTTTGGTTGAGGAATTTCTGATGGATTATTTGAAAGTTATGCTTGGTTAAAGTTCTGTTGACTTTCCCCTAAGAAACCCTAATTTAGCAATTTTTGACTTTTGATCAATCTTGAGTTTTCTTGATGAATCATAATCAACGCTTGATCAAATGATTAACGTGAACTCAAAATCTTGATGTTGACCAAAAATGATGAAGTTTGTCTGTATGTTGACCACAATTGACTTTTTATCTAATACAACTGATTTTCAACCATCTGAGCAATTGACTGAGCAAATTTGGGCCATGAGATTTGAAACTTGATATAGAGATACTTTGAAGCATATGAGGAGGCATGGAATTATCTTGAGCCATTAGAAACCAATTTTTCCTTGAGAGAAACAAAACCCTAGTTGTGGGTTTATTGCTTTGGAGAGGGTTTATCTAACCAACGCTTGAGTAGCTCTTGAGCATGAAGATGTACCTTGACCTCAAAATAGGAGGGAAAATTTTGGGGTACAACGACTGCCCCTGTTCAATCTTCTTGTACCTGAGGGGTGATAACACGAAATCATATCGTTTATTTTCCATGAAATTAACCCGTTTTGTATTATTTTGACCCGATTAACTCCCGAATATTTCGAGTTTGTCATTACTTTTTGCAGGTATTCATAACTTAGCTCAAAACAGAAGAAAACATGAAACAATGCAAGAAAGCACCAAAAGAATGTAAGAAAAGATAATGTCAAAGGATGCGCTTTTTAGTGGATTTGTCGAACACATGTGCCACGACCGTAACACATTCAAGCATGTTACGACCGTAACACACCCACCACGACCGTAACACGGAGAAACACCAAACCAGCTCGTAACACATCAGTGACGACCGTAATGCGTAAATGATCGGCAAAAAAATGGAGTTTTGAAACTCCTTATTTCTCGCCCACGTTTACCACTTCTTCCTCAACAACCCACGTTCCTACATTCGTGGAGAAATTGAAGGAAAGTTTTGTGTGATTTTCAAAGCCAACTGCCAGATTTCATTCCTCTATAAATACCTCAACATTTCAGTGTTAGAGGCACAGAGCATTTTGATAGTTTACTTGTGCGGAAGCTCTGCCGATTTTCGAACCCAGTATTATTTTCAGTTTTTAATTTCCTCTGCATTCAATTGTTTCCAGTTCTTTCATTTTCATTGCCCAAATAATAATTTCCAACATCAAGAAATTATTATTATAGTTTAGGATTTATTATTCCAGCCTCAGAACTTGTTATATTACCGATTTCCGAAGTCCGAATTTTTGTGGAAGAAGGATATAGGATAACGCTTATTTCGTGTTTTATTTTGCAATTGTATTACATACCTTTTAATTAAATTAATGCAAGTTTAATTTATTATTTATAATGCCCAATTTATATTTGTTTGCTTTTACTTCCTGTACGTTCATTTTAATTTCTATGGCTAGCTAAACCTTTAGCGTCGGTATGGGATAGTAAGAGACATTAGGCATCCGATCAAACTTAGGCTAAAACTTTAATCAACTTGACTGGTTATAACTTTTTATGCTTAAAAATAAAACCTTTGTTACGAAAGTAAGAAGAGTAAATAGGTTAGATCGAAACCACGAAAGTGTGAGGTTTTTAACCGGATAGCTAAAGTTAGGCATTTGATTTAAATACAGTGAAAGCGCTTTAAACCAAATTAGAATTAATTAAGTTTCCAAAAAATACTTCTAAACACTTATAGGCTAGCGAAAGTGTATAGGGCTTTAGACGTATAATCCGAGATAAGACCATGAAAGTGTGAGTTGAGGGTTTTTAAACTGATTAATTCTACAGATAAACCAAGTTGACAATCCTTATATGCCTAGGCCAGATTAGATCCTTTAGGTCGACTCTATTACATACCGACCATTTCATTTTATAATTACTTTAAAATCAATTAATTTACCTTCCTTAACCTTCCCAAAACCAAACGTGACAATTTCCGCCTTAGCTAAACTAGCATTACTTTCCCGCACTAGAGTGATTACAAAGTCCCTGTGGATTCGACAATCTTTTATTACTACCGCGATAGGCTGTGCGCTTGCAGTTAAGATACCGTTAGACACATTAGGTTTATCGCACATCAAGGGGTTAGATTGGTGTACACGCTATTCGTGACCCAAAGGTAGAAGATGATTGAACACTCGAGCGCCCTGAAATTTGCACTCGCTGGTGCGTAGAGTGAAGTTGTCGGCTGATGATATACCTGAATGGGCTTAAAGACACCACTTAAAGAGAAACAACTGATAGGTATGTGGAGATGGGCTTAAATACATCATCCATAGAAATTGACATTGTGAAGTGAGTCGTACACTAGACTTCATTTGGAAAGATGTTCTTTAGGATAACTTTCTCAGAAGGGAAATGCATTCTAAGACTGTCCTTGAAAGAAAGTATTTGCAGTTATATACTGATTTTTAACCAGATATGCAGAAACTTGCAGACGGAGAGATGATGACGTGTAGTCGGAGATGGGCTTATAGATGCCTTCCGGAGTAATTGTTGATAGAAGAGTCAGAATAAACCTTCATCTTGGTTTTATTTGAGAGAAATACTTGTCAGGATGTAGATAGTCGCCCTGTCCTATTTTGGGAATTGATCTACAATCTGCCTTATTGGTAAACCTGTCTTGTTTTGGGAATTCATAATAGCTAGTCACATGGATAGTTTCGCCGTCTTGTTTCGGGCATTGGTATGTGGCCTGCTATTTGTTGGTAAACCTATCTTATTTTAGGAATGCATACCATTTAATTGTGTAGATTAATTGCCCTGTCTTGTTTTGGGAATTGATCCGTGGCCTGTTATTTGTTGGTAAACCCATCTTGTTTCGGGAATGCATATCGTTTGATTGTGTAGATTAGTCGCCCTGTCTTGTTTCAGTAATTGATCTACAATCTGCTTTGTTGGTAAACCCGTTTGGTTTCGGGGATTCATACCAATTTATTCGTGTAGGTTAGTCGCCCCGTCTTGTTTCAGGAATTAGTTTACAACTTGTTTTGTTGGTAAACCCGTATTGTTTCGGGAATTCACATCGGCTTGGTCGCATAAATAGTTTCCCCGTCTTGTTTCTAGCATTATCTTTGACCTTTTGTTTAGAAATTTGTGGATAATTTACGTTTGTTTATGAATTTAACCTGAAAGGATAATGTTAGCTTTATGCATATTATGATGCATGCAATGTGTAATGATGCTCTAGGAATAAACGAGAATGATATATGCATCTTGTATGTATATGTTACAAATTTTTATAAATGATGTATGAATGCAGATGTTGCTGTTTTTCAGAACATATCCATCTTGAGGAAGAGGATTTATCGTCTTCCATTGGAGATACCCTGATTTAGTTTGAGAATGTTTTGTTGGGGATCCTCCACTTTTGTTTGGGGATAGAAAAGTGACCATTGGAGACCTTGACGGGGGATAAAAGAGATGTAAATCCCTCTGATGCACTTTCTGACCAAGTTTCGGGTATGGATACTGACTTCACCGGGGACTGATAAGCCTTGGGTAACATTTAGCTAGGGATGACAAATCTTGAATGAAACTTGGCTAGGGGATTAAATCCAGTGAATTTTATTGAGGAAGCAAACCTCTCTTGGAGAAAATGTGACTTTGAGTAAGAGGTAGCCCATTATTGCTCTGGAGACCGATATAATAAGTCGGTAGTTGTCTATCGCTCGTAACTTAATGTAACAACAATATATAGATGATCACTGCGCGGGGACTGACGTGATGAATTTGAAGGTTGACTTGCTACTGCTTGGGGACCAATGTAGCAAGAAGAAATTTAGACATTATAAGTGAACAATCCTGCTGTGGATAAGATGATGTAGTAATCTTGTTGGAGATATCAGCCTCTGTTGAGGGAGTGATGGCTCTACGGAGATTGTAAAAGTTACTTCATGGGAATATTTTTGTGATACCGACTCTGTGGGGATATGTTTGTGACCTGGGTCGTTATCCCAACTTCTAGAGCCTGTAGTAACTGCTATGTTTGTTTATTTCGCATATATTTATAAGTGGTAATTATTGTTAGATGCATATGATCATTCAAAGCAATCATTGGACTTGTACAAACAAAATAGATAAAATAAAAGTTTTGGAATTGGAAGAGAAATTATATTGGTTGAAAGGATTTGGCCTATGAACAGGCAGTTTGTGTACAAAGAGACAAATATCCTTGTAAGAGTAAATCGTCAAAAAATATTGAAAATTATAAAGCGATAAAAAGTTATGCATAAATAATCTCATTGAGTTTCAACTCTGCTATTGCTCATATTTTTTTGAGAATCTCATCTCCTTGCTGCCAGAAGAAGGTGATTGGACTGATCTGGTGCCATTCGATCTTGAAATTGATAGCAATGTAGTCTGTGAATAAATAATCTAACGGGACATAGTCACACGCTTTAATCCCTAATTTTTCCTGGACCGCCTTTTCGGGTTTTCAGTCCACCGGAATACCCTTTTTTGCCCAAGCCGCCTTTTCAGGTTTTCGACTTGGCAAGTGTACCATTTTCATATATATCCCTAATTTTTGCCCAAACACTTTTGCCTAGGCCAGTCAACCTAGCGGGTCTCTTTTATGCGTAGTATTTTTTAACTTTGTCTGCGTTCACGGGGTGTGGAAGCTTTTCTCCATCCATGGTAGTCAATATCATAGCTCCACCAGAAAATACTCTTTTGACTACAAATGGCCCTTCGTATGTGGGAGTCCACTTGCCCCTGGGATCACCTTGCGGTAGGATGATGCGTTTGACTATCAGATCGCCGACCTGATATACTTGATGCTTGACTTTCTTGTTAAAAGCTTTGCTCATGTGCTTCTGATATATCTGTCCATGGTAGATAGCTATGAGCCTCTTCTCATCAATCAAATTGATCTGGTCAAGTCGAGTCTAGACCCACTCATCTTTGTCTAGCTCTGCATCCTTTATTACCCTTAATGAGGGAATCTGGACCTCAATCAGTAAGACAACTTCTATACCATATACGAGAGAAAACGGGGTTGCCCCTGTATATGTTCGTACTGAAGTGCGATAACCGTGAAGAGAAAATGGTAACATCTCATGCCAATCTTTATACGTCACTGTCATCTTCTGTATAATATTCTTAAGGTTCTTGTTGGTGGCTTCCACATCGTTATTCATCTTTAGCCGATATGGAGAATAATTACGGTGCTTTATATTGAACTGCGTGCAGAGTTCGATGATCATCTTGTTATTGATATTGGTATTGTTATCTATGATAGTCCTTTCGGGGATGCCATACCGACAGATGAGATTATGTTTGATGAATCAAGCCACAATATTCTTGGTAATAGACGCAAACGAGTCTGCCTCTACCCACTTGGTGAAGTAATCGATGGCGACAAGGATGGAGCGATGTCTATTGGAGGCAGTAGGCTTAATTTCTCCAATCATATCAATGCCCCACATTACAAAAGGCCAAGGAGTAGTCAGAATGTTCAACGGAACCAGAGGCACATGTACTTTGTCAAGCGTAGATCTGGCACTTGTGACAAACTCGGGAATAACGATAATAATCAGCTTCCATGGTGGACCAATAGTAACCTGATCTCTTAATATTTTTAGACATTATGTGTCCACTAGAATGGGTACCAAAAGTGCCTTCGTGCAACTCTTCCATAATTCTTTAGGCTGCTTTCTTGTCTACACACCGAAGTATGGCAAAATCGTGGTTGCGCTTATATAGGATGCCATTACTCAGAAAGAACTTGATGGAGAACCTCCTCAAATATTTCTTGTAGTTGACAGATTCCCCCTCAGGGTATTCCTTAGTGAAAAACCCGGCTGAAAATCAATGGATATAACTATATATCAATGAAGTCGCCATCGAACGTTTTTTATCCCTCCAAGAGGGAAAGGTAAACATCGAGTAAACCTGAAACGGAGAAATCACGGTCTTGTGACTGAGAGATCGGGTAAGGAAGTCTGTTACGCGAGGGGAAGGGATTAGCACCCCACGCGCCCGTAGTACTCTACGGTATCCTCTTTTAATTTCTATCTAAGGAAGTCTGCTTTTACAAAGGTTGATCGATCTAGCCCCGCGACAGGATTGTCATACCCCAATTTTTGACCTAAGATACCACCTTACATATGCATCACTGCATCACTAACAGTTTCAGAATAGAATAGATCGTGTGTGGCTTCTAGAAGTCAGAATTAGGGTTTCTTCAAAATTTCATCTGTTCAAGATCCAATCAATTAGGGTTTGAGTTTCCACTCACCTCAATTGATCTATCTTAATCAATCATCAACGTTTGATCTTCAGATTCGAACTTTTTCTCCTGATCTACCATGAATCGACCAATTAGGGTTTTTATCGAGGATAGTAAATCGTTGATTTTCTGATCAATGAATGACCTATTTGCTTGGAGATTGATCTTAAAATCTACAATGCAACATCTTGACCTACTTTCTTGATTCAAAACGTCACAAAAGTTCATGTTTTTCATCAGACAAATTCTGAATCGTTTGATAAAAATTCATCTGCACAGAAGAGTCAAACTTTGACTTTTGGTCAACTTTTTCAAGACCAAACTTTTTCAATCGTAAAAACATTTCAAATGATCCATCATGATCATAAAAAATCAAGAAATATGAAAAAGTCAACAAAAAAGTCAAATTTGAAAAATTTCTAACACGTAGAAAAATTTTCAAGTGTTAGAAAACATGTTTTTTCCTACTTTCATGGCAATTTTTCACCATGATCCATTTGGATTCAGAAAAAACTCAAAACATGAAAGTTGTAGCCCTTGTTACAAGATTTCCAAAATGTCCAGGAACTTGCAAAACCATTTTGTCTAGCTATACTTTTGATTTTGAAACATAGAGCTCCAAAAACCATGGATTTCAAGTTCATACTTCAAAGTTACAAGTCATTTTTTGCAAATCCTCCTTCTAGAAGCCTTGTCATCAAGTTGACATAGGTTAGAGCTGATAAAAATCAGATGAGAAGTAATTATGAGGGAGATAAGATCAAGTGAGATTTTAACAATGGTTAAAAGAATATTCCATTTGCATTTATGACAAAAATGTCTTTCTTGCCCTTGAAGGCAAGTTGTTCAATTTCAAGCCAATCTTCTCTACTTACCATTCAGAATTATTGACCTATAAATAGAGGTCATTTCCTCAAATTCAAACCACACCAAAGCTATGCAAATCAACCTTTCACTCTTTCTTTCTTGAATTTCAAGTTTCATAGCTCAAAGTGAGGATTTTGCATTTTTGCAAATCTTGTAAAAACTGAAAGAAATTTGGTGTCTAACATGTTCTAAACACTAAATAAAACTTGTCTAAAACTTAAAATCAACTCAAGAACAACTAAAAATCAGAATCATTGTTCAAAATTTCAAAACTTGCAAAGCTTGCCTTAACATTCAAACTGTTATTTTGCTCGAGCTAACTGAGATTTTATCATTCAAACATCATCTATACACTTCATATGAGTGATACAAATCATCATCCCTGACCTGTAACACCTCTAACCACGAATTCGAAGTTCACATCAAGCATCTGCAGTTGGACTTGGGTAGAGAGTTCCAGGCCATTTCAGAGTGAGCATAGTGATCAAACACCTTCCATAAGGTTCAGTGGTGCTCCAACCATCATCAAACATCAATTGGAAACACTCCAAGAAGGATTTAGATTTCAGTTTGAAGAGGTAAGTCACTCATACTTCAAACTCTTTGATTTCTGAATTACAGTTCAAAAAACGCTTGGCCATTTTGTTTCTGCACCTTCACTGATCATTAACCCTCAATCAATTGCTTAATTCCATGGCCATACACGATTTCATATTGAATTTCAGAATTAGGGTTCTTCGTTCGGGAAAAATTAATCATTTAAAACTGAAAATAAATGAAATTAACCACCACCATCATGTTCCTGGGTTTAAAACGAGCAAGTTTGATGTTTACATCATTCAATTTCATCAAGAAATAAGGAATCTAGGATTGGATAAAGATTGGAGAAGATGAAGAACACTGCGCGCGTTTTTTTTGTTTTCCAGAAATTCAAATATTCATTTTATAATATAATTAAATGGAGTGAGTTATATGAACAGATATATTACCGCCCCAGTGGTTGCCAGCACGCTCTTAGTCCTTTGCCTTGCCCAATGGTCCAGGGTTCGAATCCCCCTGAGACCATTTTGTCACTTTTTTTTTTTTTTTTTACATTTTCACTTGTTTTTAAACATTTCAATGACTTGTTTTTAAATATACTTAATTGAAAGCGTGTAAATGACAAGATAAACACTAGGCTCAGTGGTAAAATTTTCAAATCAAAGCCAAAGGTCATGGGTTCAAGCCTCCTTAAGACCAAAATCTATTTTTTACCACTTGTTTTCTTCATATTTTTATCAAACTTCAACATTTTCAAAAACCAATCAAAACTTCTCATTTTGAGATGATTTTTTGCACACTTGTCATCATTTAATATACCTATTTTATGATCATGTCAAAAAATCCAAAAATATTTTCTTTTGATTATATTTTCATTAAGTCGAAAACGAGACATTTTAAAGTATTTTTAATACTTTTCAAAGATGTTCTTTCAAACTTTCAAACTTAAATCTTTTTCAAAACTTCTTGTGAATATACTTCACTTTTCAAAATCATTTTCAAAACCTTTTCAAAACATTTCAACAAACTTACACACCTTTTTTCCATGATCGACTCGATTTGAAGATAAAACCAATTGCTTTTTCCTCGAATTTAAATCGATCATGGGCCTCCTTCCTGTAAGTCCCAACCTCCTATGTACATATTCATTTCCTTGTACATATTCAAAATATTCAAGTTACACTTGCTTTAAAACGCCTGTTTTATACACTTGTTTATATTTCCTTCATAAACTCCTCGTGAATACATATCATACTTGTTTATACAACTGCTCAGCTTATAACATAACAATTAGCCTAACAACTAGGTTCCCTTTAGCCTCCGCTGGCTTTATACAAGATAACTCATTCATCCGAGTTAGCCTCTTAGGCTTCATATAAGAAAACTCATTTACGAGTTTAGCCTCCGCTTAGGCTTCATATAAGACAACACTCCCCGAGTTAGCCTCCTCTTGGGCTTCGCTCAAAAGAACTCCTGCTCGTTTAGCCTTCTCTTGGGCATCAAACAAGAAAGAGACTCGAAATATCTTAACCTCCTATTGGGCTTCCAATACAAAGAATCACCCGTGCTAGGATAGAACCCGAGAGGATGATTTCCTGAAATCACTCTTGAATCCTAAGAGGATGGTTTCTGTGAAACCACTCTTAAAGCCAAAGCCAACCATACCCTATAGCTTCCTCTTGAGCTTCATACAAGGACCTCGATGACCCTCGAATGCCTCTCTTGGGCTAACAATACAAGGACCCTCGATGACCCTAATGCCTCCTCTTGGGCTTACAATACAAGGACCCACAGGCTTCTTAAAATCATCCCCTAATCCAATCAATTTCTCCTAGAGATTTAGACATTTATCATCTCTATGGAAGAAGTATCTCATCTATCACATCACATACAATCAAAAACTTTTCAAACACTTTTCAAATAAAAGCATCTCTTAATCGTAAGTGGTAACGCTTGTACACTCAAGCAAAACACCCAATGCTTACAATTAAAAGATTCAATCATTTTTCAAACATCTTTCTTAACTCGTAAGTGGTAACGCTTGTACACTCAAGCAAAACACCTATAACTTACGATTAAAGATTCAATCAATCCCTTCAAAATGTATGTGATGAAATAGATTAGATACATTTTACATTAAGATGACATTTGTCTTTGTCTCTTAATAACCTCCCGTTGCTTCCACTAGCATAAGTGGGAACTACGATTGCTCGACTTTCTCAACATCCCTTTGAGAATACGTAGGCACAAGGTCTCATCCTTGCCGAGCAAAATTTCTTTCTCCTCAAACCAAACAAACCATAGCTCCCTTTAGATCCGAGCTACAAATGCTCGATTCCCACTAAGGATATGTATGAAGAAGATCCCAATGATCTTTATGAGCACAATAATAACAAAACCTAGGATCCCACATAGTCTACCCTTCTTAAAAATCCAAAGGAGAAACTTACCCAATAATAGAAATAGCAATTTAAAACACACAAACATATCAAACATATTCATATATTAAGCTATAGATAACTATATATTTAGGGTGCCACATCTATTCCCTTTATATAACTATCCCCTTGCCCGAATCTCCCAATGCGCTACGCTTTTGCGCTAGTCGTAATGCATATCAAATCAATTGAGGGTATTGCGCTTTCCCATTTTTCATAATCATTTTCTTGTGTTGAAATAATAAAGCTTGATGCTCATGCATCTTTATAAACAAATCAAAAGAGTAAATCGTTTCGAGCCAGAGAATCCGAATTCAGATTCGATTCCCTCGCGCGTCACTTTTTAACGCGAATAGAAAAAATGGCGACTCTGCTAGGGAGTATGCTAAACTTTTATTTTGAAAAAAAATGTGACTCTGCCAAAGAGCACCAAGCTTTTTTTGTTTTCAAAAGGAAAAAAAAAAGGGTTAAGCTTTCATATGTGCATATGTTTATTTTTCTTTATTGTGTGTTTTCGCGATTTCATCTGATGGAAAGAAATCCTAACCCGGATTTAAGAAAATTTTTAAGATTTACGTGGGGGTATAGTCCTATTAACTTGTGGGAAGTTTCATTACTTACTGAGTTAATTTGAGATCCCTCTCTCCGTGGAGGTTGTCTTGGGAGTATTTGTGTTTAGCAATAATTTCGAAGACATTTTGCTTTCGAGAGAACTTACGAAGCTGAGTGGCTGTAGAACACATAACCCATCTTGGCCATTTAGGATGTAGTGCAGAAATTATTCAGACGTAAGCTTAGAATAATTGTCATGCGAGACTACGATCAAGCGAGTTTTTCTTGAAAAATATTATTGGACTTCGAGTATTCAACAAATCCGATAATATTTCAAAGAGAAGTGTTGAACTCAGATATCAATAGAACCCGCTTCACGTATGAATAAGCCCTTAGAACTTACCCACGTTTGGTTCTTATCGTTGGCCTCATGCTCGTGACTTCAAAACGCTTGAACGTGTGTATAACAACTAACCATGTTTGTGGCATTCATGCATTCATTCAAAAACTTCATTTCTCTTTCCATTTCCAAAGAATTTAAGAGATTTTTCTTTGTAAATATTTTTAGGTTAGAGCGATGGACGTCAGAGGAAGATTCACCAAGAAATACAGTTTTAGGATTCCTGATGTAGGAAAGTTAAAAGAGTTAGCATCCTTGGTAGAAGATCCCTCGGATTTCAAAAAACGCTATGGAACTCTTTTAACTGTCCTGAATACTAACGTTGATGAAGGACTTCTCAAAACTTTCGCTCGCTTTTATGATCCATCTATCATGTTTCACTTTCCCCGATTATCACTGATGCCTACTTTGGAAGAGTACGCACATCTTGGGCATCTCAAGACGATAAGGTGCCTTTCAATGGTTTGGAAGCCATTCCTAAGTCACCAGTCATTGCAGCGATGACTCACTTAAAGAAATATGAGATAGACAAAAACCTAACTACCAAAGGAAAACTCTTAGGACTAACTTCAAAGTTCCTAATGGAGAAGGCTCTTAAATTCTCCGCTTGTAGTACGGTAGCTTTTGAAGTCGCTTTTAGCTCGCTCATCTATGGATTGGTGTTGTTTCCAATGTTCCATGTTTCGTTGATATCAACGCCATAAGAATATTTCGATTGGAAACCTGCTCCCACTTTGCTTGGTGACACGATTTCCATTCATCATAGGAATCGCCAAGGAGATGGAACTATTGTGTGTGTACCTTTATTATTCAAATGGATCGATCACACTTGCCTAAGTCTCCTATCTTCCGCGAAACAAAGATGATTGGCATTGGTCTCAAGGCTCATGTCTCTTACAAACGATTTATATCCATTGGTATACCTTGGTAGACAATGAGATGGAAATCATTGAAAGCTGTGGAGAATTTGCCAACGTACCTCTCATCGGTACGAAAGGAGGAATCAACTATAACCCATTCTTGGCAAGATGTCAACTCGGGTACGCAAACTCTAGTAAACCCCTTGGTTTTACAGTAGAAAGCTACTTTTATCACGAGGGGGAAGATTCCCAAGGTTTGAAAGCCATAATGATAAGAGCTTGGCATCACATCCGAAGGAAAGAAAAGGGTAATGCAAGGAATTGTGTAGCCATGGAAATCTACACTTCTTGGGTGAAGAAAAGAGCGAAGGAATTCCGAATGCCTTATGCTTATGAAAAACCCATGTTCTCAGCAGCGTCAAAATCGACCACTTTTCCCGTTGAAACTATGGGAGAATACCAAGAAGCTTTGGCCAAGATGAGGCTTGAGAAAGAGGCTTTGGAAGACAAGTTCTTTAAGACTGACCTCGAAAATGAGAAGCTTAAGAAGCAAGTCAAAGATCATGAAAAAACGCTCTACTTCCAAGATGAATGGCTCATGGAGAAAGATGAGAAGATTCGTCGGAAAGATAACGCGATCAAAAGATACATCAAAGAAAGAAAAAGAAAGCTTGAGGAAATGATAACCAGCAACCCTGCTCCTGACGAGTGGAAGAAAGTCATCAACAAGCTTAAAGCCGAGAAAGCTGAACTGAAAGCTCACTACGGAAAAGAAATCCTGAAGTTGAAGCTACATCAAGCATTTGGTTCTTCATCAGAGGAAGACGATTAATTAGATTAGCTTTAGCTTTATCATTTATTTTATTATTGTAAGAGCTATGCTCCAAAAATTGTTGTAATCTTCTTTCAATAATTAATAAAATAAGTGTTTTCCATCCAAATATTTGCTAAGAAATTCTCTTTAGTATAAATTTTTGAAATTATTTTCTCTTTGCATTCATAATCATACATCATACTTTGCATATCGAGTTTGTTGTTTAGAATCTTATCTTTTGGAATTTTTTCGAGTGTCGTCTTAGAGTTTCTCGACTACGCCAACTCACATACAATACTGCTCAAAAGGAGAAAATAATGGATGGTTTTGAACAAGAAAATGTTGAGAGAGCACGTTGACAACGCCTGTGAAGAGGTGGAGAGACTCACTTTAGTAAGTTCATTGAAACTACTCAAAGTCGAGCAAAAATTCAACGATTTCAGAGGTCACTACTACTCCGCCACTGCTAGTCAAATCTTTCACTATGAGGTTATCCATTCCAATTTCGCATTTGCCCGCAACCACGATCGAGTAACCTTTCCTCTTTCAAGTATGTCGGTTTCTCGACCGATCATGACCAATTCAACTTCAGTTCACGCTACTACGGACGAAGAAGTCTACCATAACCCAGGCGGCAACACGAATAATCGTGGCCAAATGGAGAATCTCCAGGAACAATTCCATAAGATGCAGCTAGAGATCAAAACAATCCGTGGAAAGGAATTGTTTGGGAAGAATGCCCATGATCTATGCCTAGTTCCTCGCGTAAGGATACCCGCTAAATTCAAAGTCCCCGATTTTGAAAAGTATAAAGGAAATTCCTGCCCGCAGAGTCATCTTACAATGTACGCTAGGAAGATGTCTACGTACAATGACAATCACCAATTGCTCATTCACTATTTCCAAGACACCTTAAGGCCGCATCAAGTGGTACATGGACTAGATAGTGCAAATATCCAGACATTCAATGACCTAGGTGAAGCCTTTGTCCAACAGTACAAATTCAACTTGGACATGGCTCCAGATCGAGATCAACTACGCTCTATGTCTCAGAAAGAAAAAGAGACGTTCAAAGAATACGCCCAACGTTGGAGGGAAATCGCTGCCCAAGTTAATCCACCGTTAGAGGAGAAAGAAATGACCAAGGTTTTCCTAAATACTCTTGGCCCATTTTACTACGAACGCATGGTCGCCAGCGCTCCCGAAGGTTTCACCGAAATGGTAAGCATGGGGATGCAACTAGAAGAAGGAGTCCGAACAGGACGCTTAGTCAAAGTGATAAGATCTTCAAGTGGAACCAAGAGGGTTGGAATCAGTTTCCCAAAGAAGAAGGAACATGACATAGGAATGGTATCCCGAGGGAAACCAAGGAAAAATGGCAGTCAACGACAACAGGTAGCCACGATAGCACCAGTTGTTAATGCAAGTTCAAACACAAGAATTGCTCCGCAGTTCCAGCAAACTCAACAGCCTCGCCAACAGGCTCAACAATTCAACAATCAGAGCCGTGCACCTCGGATCTCGCAGTTTGATCCAATTCCGATGACGTACACGGAACTATATCCTGCATTAATAGAAAGGAATCTTGTGCAAATAAGATCACCACCTCCAATACCAGAAAAATTACCTTGGTGGTACAAAGCAGATGTGTCTTGCCCTTTTCATCAAGGGGAACCGGGTCATGATCTCGAACACTGCATAGCACTAAAAGCTGAAGTCCAAAGGTTAGTGAGGACTAATCTTCTCTCCTTCAGGAACACAAATCCAAATGTACAAGCGAATCCACTTCCCAATCATAGTGGACATACCGTGAATTTGATACTAAGGAATACATATCGGTATCTTGTTACTGACATAAACATGATAAGAGAAAGCTTGGTACAGCTCCATGATACATATAGTGCCATGGGTGCCTTCACTAAACATGACTACACAGCCTGCAGGATCTGCTTCAAGGATTTTCGAGGATGTCCAACTGTGAGAGCAGACATTCAACGGTTAATAGACATTGGCGATCTTCAGATCTTCAGAAACAAGAACGATTATGATGTGAATATGGTAGGGCATTTTCTGCATGAGCTTTTATTCTCAGATATCAACTCGGAAAGTCCCGAAGTAAACATCGTTATCCCCTGCTTCAATATGCCCAAGTGTGTAGAAGTCAAGTACAACGGTTCAAAAGATCCAGAATCTCCTTTGGTGATTTGTCTACCTGGTCCTGTTCCGTACAGCTCTAACAAAGCAGTTCCCTATCAATACAGTGCAACTATGATAGAAGATGGGAAGGAAAAACCCATATCAACTCTTTCAGCTGATGTTAACATCACTGAAATCGGACGAGTAACGCGAAGTGGACGCGTGTACACTCCGTTGCCACCAAAGCAGCCCATTGCTCCCGTTGTTGGACAAAATCCAGTTAATACACCTCCCGAGAATCCCATGGGGATTCCTGTTCGTAGTCCAAACATAAACGTCGGTCCGTCTGATGGAACTAATGTTAACTCAGATTTCGATGAGATTCTGAAGCTAATCAAGAAAAGTGAGTATAGAGTCGTGGATCAACTAATGTAGACTCCCTCCAAAATTTCAATACTATCTCTACTTCTGAATTCCGAAGCCCACCGAGAAGCTTTGATGAAAGTGCTAGATCAAGCTTACGTAGATCACGACGTGACTACAAATCAGTTTGGTGGAATTGTAGGCAACATAACAGCTTGCAACAATTTAAGCTTCAGTGATGAAGAACTTCCAGAGGAGGGAAAAGATCACAATCTGGCTTTACATATCTCAATGATTTGCCAATCAGACTCTCTGTCCAATGTGCTAGTAGACACCGGTTCATCCTTGAATGTAATGCCAAAAACGACTCTCGCTCGTTTATCTTACAAAGGAACGCCGATGAAATTAAATGATATAGTGGTAAGAGCCTTTGATGAATCAAGGAAATCCGTTATTGGGGAAGTCGACCTTCTAATGACGATTGGTCCGCATACCTTCCAAATCACCTTCTAGGTCATGGACGTGCCAGCTGCTTACAATTGTTTGCTTGGACGACCATGGATACATGAAGCAGGAGCAGTGACATCAACTCTCCATCAAAAACTGAAGTTTACAGTAAATGGGAAGCTAGTAACCATCATTGGTGAACAAGCTTTACTAGTCGGCCATTTATCTACCTTCTCTTTCATCACTGCCGACGATGTTGAAGGGACACAGTTCCAGGGACTCTCGTTAGAAGGTGAATCTACAAAGAAAAGCAGATCGTCTATCTCCTCTTACAAAGAAGCAGCGCAGATAGTGAAAGACGGTAATGCCGCAGGTTGGGGACAAGTAATAAAACCTGTCAACAACGAGACAAAAACCGGACTCGGATTTGCTCCAGTATTTCCAAAAGACAAACAAAGGGATGAAGCTCTTCGCCCAATCAAGGAGGTATTCCACAGTGGGGGTTTCTTAAACCCTGTTCTTCAAGAGGTTAATGTTCTTACCGAGGAAGGTGATGAAGACAATCTCTCCGAATCTGAAGAGTGGAGCACTTATCTTACCAACTCTGAATATGTGCCTCAAGAAGAATCGTACGCACCTTTCTATCCTCCAACTGACCAATTCAAAGGCATGTCCTTACAAAAGAATGAGAATGAAAATCCACCAATCCCTCCTGAAGTTTGGGATACCTTGGGGGAACCCAGTGGAAAGTTTGACTACATGCTGAGATACACTTCACCTGAAAGCTCAAAAATCAGAATTGAAGACATCCAACCAACTGGATGGGACGATCCTTTTGAGTATCCTAGTCAACCAGAAGAGTTATACACATCTTCTCGATCTCATCATCAAGTTGAGGTCTCAAATGAAGATCTCTGCTTTAATACGCCTGCTGAGGACGTTAAGCCAAATTTTTACTATTACTACGTCAACGTAATCACCGAAGATCAAGAAGATAATTCTGGGAACGAATTAGAAAGCGTTGCCGACAATGAGTCTCTTCACTCAGAAGATTGGGAAATACATCCCAAGAATCCCGCACGCATGCCATTCGAAAGCGCATATGCTGCTTACCATGCTCCTCGATCTGTCAATCAAGCAGAAGAAGATCGCTTCAGCAGCACAAAAGGCAAGGTCAACCATCCAGAGTCTTCAAAACCTATTCGACCAATGACCAAAGTCTATTCAAGAACTAAGCCAAATGGAAAACTACCAGAGTATCTTGACTTCCAAGGAGTTCGTCACTATTGGAAGTCTGTTAAAGCTCAGACTGCTGTTCGTAGTTCTAAGTAGTTTATTTTGCTTTTGTTTTGAACTCTCGCCTCGCCCAAGGCGAAGAGATGTTTTATAGGGTTTAGCTTTTAAATAATTTCTCTTTGTCTTGCCCAAGACAAATGAGTTTGTATTTTAGGGCCCTGTTTCATATTGTGAATCATAAATAAAAGCGTTGTTTTGATTCCACAGTTTATGTTTGTTTTTTTGTTTTTTACCCTTTTCTGGAAATGATAATCCTAAAAAACACAATAAAAAGCATCTTCAAAAAAAATAAAAAAATAGTAATCTGCATACATTTTCACATTAACTTTTTCTAAAAAAAAAGAGAGAGAAGAGTTAATTAATCAAACATAAATCAAACATGCAGATTAAGAAATGGACAAATCCATTGAACGCAATAACTCTATGCTCTCTCCCGACTTTGAATTCCCTGTGTTCGATGCCGAGGAAGAAGATGAAGAAGAGATCTCGGATGAGATTTCTCGACTACTTAAGCACGAGGAAAGAATCATTCAACCTCACAAAGAGCCTTTGGAAGCAATCAACTTAGGTTCTGAGGAAGAAAAAAAAGAAGTAAACATCCGAGCTCTACTCGATAGCAACGTCAAGGGAAAACTGATAGATCTTCTCAAAGAGTATGTTGATGTGTTTGCTTGGTCCTACCAAGACATGCCAAGTTTAGATACCAGCATCGTAGAGCATCACTTGCCATTAAAGCCGAAGTGTCCGCCAGTTAAACAAAGACTGAGAAGAAGTTCATCCAGAGATGGCCGACAAAATCAAAAAGGAAGTTCAAAAGCAGCTCGACACAAGTTTCCTCGTCACCTCTGAATATCCTCAATGGCTAGCCAACATAGTGCCTGTCTCCAAGAAAGACGGAAAGGTCAGAATGTGTGTTGACTACCGGGATTTGAACAAGGCAAGTCCAAAAGATGATTTCCCGCTACCGCATATCGACATGCTAGTGGATAACACTGCAAAGTTCAACGTCTTTTCTTTCATGGACGGTTTCTCTGGCTACAATCAGATCAGAATGGCTCCTGAAGACATGGATAAGACATCTTTCATCACGCCATGGGGCACATTTTGCTACAAAGTAATGCCGTTTGGATTAAAGAATGCAGGCGCAACTTATCAAAGGGCAATGACTACTCTCTTTCATGACATGATGCACAAAGAGATCGAAGTCTATGTGGATGACATGATAGCAAAGTCTGACACTGAAGAAGAGCATATAGAATATCTCTTGAAGTTGTTTCAGCGACTAAGGAAATTTCAGCTTCGCCTGAATCCTAACAAATGCACCTTTGGGGTAAGATCTGGAAAACAACTAGGTTTCATCGTTAGTCAAAGAGGTATTGAAGTTGACCCTGACAAAGTCAAGGCTATTCAAGAAATGCCTACGCCACATACAGAAAAGCAAGTAAGAGGATTTCTTGGACGGTTAAATTACATCTCCAGATTTATCTCTCAAATGACTACTACTTGTGGGCCGATATTCAAGCTTCTCCGCAAAAATCAAGAGGTTGTGTGGACAGAAGATTGCAAAAAACGCGTTTGACAGTATCAAGGAATACCTGTCAGAACCTCCAATATTGATTCCTCCAATTGAAGGAAGACCATTAATCGTGTACCTTACCGTGCTAGAAGATTCAATGGGCTGCGTGCTTGGACATCAAGATGAAACCGGTAAGAAAGAGCATGCCATCTACTACTTGAGTAAGAAGTTCACAGACTGTGAAACTCGTTACTCCATGCTCGAGAAAACATGTTGTGCTTTGGTATGGGCTTCGAAACGTCTCCGCCATTACATGATCAATCACACGACTTGGTTAATCTCCAAAATGGATCCAATCAAGTACGTATTTGAAAAGCTTGCCTTAACAAGAAGAATTGCTCGATGGCAGATGCTATTATCTGAATATGACATCTAGTACCGTGCTCAAAAAGCGGTCAAAGGAAGCATTCTTGCCGATCACTTGGCTTATCAACCGATCAACGAATACCAATCTCTCAAGTTCGACTTCCCTGAAGAGGATGTTATGTACTTAAAGATGAAAAGTTGTGACGAACCGTTAGCCAAAGAAGGTCCTGATCCATAATCTAGATGGGGCTTAATCTTTGATGGAGCAGTTAATGTCTTTGGCAATGGAATCATATCATTACTCCCGAGGGTTCCCCATTTCCCAGATTACTATTTGATTGCACCAACAACATCGCAGACATGAAGCTTGTATCATGGGTATCAAGAAGCTATCGAGTTGAGGATCAAGATCCTTGACATATATGGAGATTCAGCCCTTGTGATCAACCAAATCAAAGACAAGTATGAAACTCATCATCTTAGTTTGATTCCCTACAGAGATTATGCAAGACGTTTGTTGACTTTCTTCAACAAGGTCGAACTGCATCATATCCCTCGAGATCATAATCGAATGGAGGACGCCTTGGCTACTCTATCTTCCATGTTCAAAGTCAACCATTGGAATGATATGCATAAGATCCGTATCAGACGCCTTGAAAGACCTGCATATGTGTTTGCAACTGATGCAGTCATCGATGATAAACCGTGGTTCCACGACATCAAACGCTTCCTTCAAACTCAGGAGTACCCACTCGGGGCATCGCACAAAGATAGGAAAACTCTAAGGAGGCTTTCTAGAAATTTCTTCCTGAATGAAGATGTGCTATACAAAAGAAACTTCGACATGGTCCTGCTCAGATGCGTCGACAGACATGAAGTACACACGATAATTCACGAAGTACATGAAGGGTCCTTTGGAACCCATTCAAATGGGCATGCAATGTCCAAAAAAATCTTGAGAGCAGGATACTATTGGATAACGATGGAATCGATTGTCAGAACACGCCAAGAGATGTCACAAGTGCGATCTACGCAGATAAGATCCATGTGCCACCGACTCTACTCAATGTTCTCTCCTCTCCGTATGCTTTCTCCATGTGGGCATCGACATGATTGGAATGATTGAACCAAAAGCGTCCAATGACATTGCTTCATTTTAGTGGCTATTGATTACTTCACCAAATGGGTCAAGCAAGATCTTATGCCAACGTTACAAGACATGTGGTTGTGAGGTTCATTAAGAACAACCTCATTTGCCGATACGGAGTTCCAAGTAAGATCATTACGCATAATGGATCAAACTTGAACAACAAAATAATGAAAGAACTGTGTGAAGAATTCAAGATCGAGCATCATAACTCATCTCCTTACCGACCAAAGATGAACGGCACCGTTGAAGCTGCCAACAAGAACATCAAAAAGATCATCCATAAGATGGTCACACTACAAAGATTGGCACGAAATGCGCCATTTGCTCTACATGGGTATCGTATTCAACAGGCAACTCCTTTTCTCTAGTATACGGCATGGAAGCAAAGGTTCCGTAGAAGTTGAGATTCCGCCAATGAGAGTTCTCATGGAAACTAAGTTATCTGAGGCCGAATGGTGTCAAAGCAGATACGACCAGCTGAACTTAATCGAAGAAAAGCGCCTGACCGCTCTGTGTCATGGACAATTATATCAAAGAAGGATGAAGAAAGCCTTCGACAAAAGGTTTGACCTCGTGAATTCCAAGAAGGCGACTGCTTAAAAAGATTCTGCCTTTTCAACCGATTCTAGGGGCAAATGGACTCCTAATTACGAAGGCCCATACATCGTCAAAAGAAGCTTTTCTGGCGGTGCTATGATTCTCACAACCATGGACGGTGATGAACTCCCGCATCTTGTGAATGCTGATGCAGTCAAGAAATACTGTCTAAAAAGACAAAAGAATGTAAGTCGAAAACCCGAAAAGGGCGGCTTAGGCAAAAATGAGCGTCTCGGTGGACTGAAAACCTAAAAAGGCGGTCCAGGCAAAAATTAGAGACAATAAACAGAAATTATCCTGATAGATTGAAAACCTGAAAAGGCAATCTAGGCAAAAATTAAGGATACGAAAAATGACAAAGTAATCGTGATCACCGCATTCAATCAAGAATCTTCTATCAACGGATCTTCAATCAAACCTTCTAAAGCAACAAGCACAGTTGGAATTCAAAGTTGTTAGGGATAATAGTGGTTATTTTATTTCAATGTAGCCTTTTCCCAATAAATTATCATTTCCAACTCTTGTAAATAGCTCATGGAATCACGCCTTTGGCTGATTACCATTCTATCAATAAAATTTGAGCCTTGTGCCCATTTGTTTGCAATTCTTACTTTATTCTGTTTTGCAAAATAATGCTTTTTATTGTGAAAATCACTTTTGAAAAAAAAAAGTTTTAAATGAATTTTTACTTCAAAATTTTGAAATAAAAGCTAATCTTCCTTTGAACTATGAACAACAGAAAGAACTTCAACAGTTTTCTCCATGAGTGTTTCGACCTCCGAAAGATAAAAACAACTGCTAAAGAAGTCTTTCTTCTCCTGAAAAAGAGATCATCAAAGGACGGTATTCTTATCCAAAAAGAATCCCCAACAAGGTTGCCGATGAAATGCCTTTCCCAGGAAAGTTTAAAGCATGCAACTCAGATTCATCATCGGTAATGTCTACACCATGGCTGCAGATTTTGCGGAGTATTTGTTTGAACTGTGACGTAGTCCTTTTCCCAAATACCTTTTTGTTGTCTTGTCAAGTATCGTCAGCATGCATATGACATTCATGACATTCATCATTCATACATAATAACATCATTAATGCATTCCTGCATTTCTCAATGTTCGCATTCAGCATCACTTGTTTAGGTTGCATTTATTCCCAAAAACAAGTATGGGTGTGTCATCTCTCTAGTAGATTGTCCCCAAGCAGAAAATACATTTTTCTATCATGTTCCCCAGCTGAGATCATTCCTCATTGGGAACGAAGTCTTGATTGACATTTCTTTACAATTCATTCCTGGATAGAACCTCATTTCTAATCAACTCAGGATTGGATTTCACAAAAAAATCTACCTGCGAACAATAAGCAATAGCCTCGTCATCCGAGCCGCTTATTTCCTTTTATCTTGAAACTTGTCATAAAACGATTGTTCTTCTCAACAAGTCCAATCATGAAAGTTCAAAAAAATCTCCGCAGTTGTCTTTCTGTCTAAAGGAAAACCTGTGTCTTTTCAATCAAAATGCCCGCATCTTCTCAAAAGAGAGATCCCTGGCAAAATTGAACTATGAAAATAGAAACTCATTTGAGATCTGTTTCTATCATTATCTGTTATTCACAAAGCTGAATACTTAGTAAATTTCTCAAGAATTACCTTGTTATGGTTATCACTTTGCTGATAATTGGTAATATCTTCAGAACTCATTACCATAAACTATCACAAGGCTGATAATTGGTAATATCATTTTCACTTACCTTAAACATTGTCACAAGGCTGACATAAGGTAATCTCTTTGTTTCCCAAAGCGAAACAGATATTCACTTGCATTATGAATCTATTTTCTCAGTGAAACATATTGTTTGTTTCCCAACAAACAGGATTCTCCTTTCTTAGACAAATTGAGTCATCCTCACAATCATTCCCCCGACATATCATTCTTTGATATCTCCTGGGTGAACTTTTTGCAATCATTTTGCATCACTCACATTTTTTGGTATCTTAGGTCCAAAATTTATAGATTTCGATATTTAAGTCTCTTCACACCTATCAAGACGAAGATCATCATCTTCATATCTCAGGTTAAAGAAACTTAAATAGGGACATCTGTCATACCCCAATTTATGACCTAAGATACCACCTTACATATGCATCACTGCATCACTAACAGTTTCAGAATAGAATAGATCATGTGTGGCTTCTAGAAGTCAGAATTAGGGTTTCTTCAAAATTTCATCTGTTCAAGATCCAATCAATTAGGGTTTGAGTTTCCACTCACCTCAATTGATCTATCTTAATCAATCATCAACAATTGATCTTCAGATTCCCAACTTTTTCTCCTGATCTACCATGAATCGATTTAATTAGGTTTTTATCGAGGATAGTGAATCATTGATTTTCTGATCAATGAATGATCTATTTGCTTGGAGATTGATCTTAACATCTTCAATACAACATCTTGACCTAATTTCTTGATTCAAAACATCACAAAAGTTCATGTTTTTCATCAGACAAATTCTAAATCGTTTGATAAAAATTCATCTGCACAAAAAAGTCAAACTTTGACTTTTGGTCAACTTTTTCAAGACCAAACTTTTTCAATCATAAAAACATTTCAAATGATCCATCATGATCATAAAAAATCAAGAAATATGAAAAAGTCAATAAAAAGTCAATTTGAAAATTTCTAACACTTAGAAAAATTTTCAAGTGTTAGAAAAACATGTTTTTTCCTACTTTCATGGCAATTTTTCACCATGATCCATTTGGATTCAGAAAAAACTCAAAACATGAAAGTTGTAGCCCTTGTTACAAGCTTTCCAAAATGTCCAAGAACTTGCAAAACCATTTTGTCTAGCTATACTTTTGATTTTGAAACATAGAGCTCCAAAAACCATGGATTTCAAGTTCATACTTCAAAGTTACAAGTCATTTTTTGCAAATCCTCCTTCTAGAAGCCTTGTCATCAAGTTGAGATAGGTTAGAGCTGATAAAAATCAGATGAGAAGTAATTATGAGGGAGATAAGATCAAGTGAGATTTTAACCATGGTTAAAAGAATATTCCATTTGCATTTATGACAAAAATGTCTTTCTTGCCCTTGAAAGCAAGTTGTTCAATTTCAAGCCAATCTTCTCTACTTACCATTCAGAATTCTTGACCTATGAATAGAGGTAATTTCCTCAAATTCAAAGCACACCAAAGCTATGCAAATCAAGCTTTCACTCTTTCTTTCTTGAATTTCAAGTTTCATAGCTCAAAGTCAGGATTTTGCATTTTTGCAAATCTTGTAAAAACTGAAAGAAATTTGGTGTCTAACATGTTCTAAACACTAAATAGAACTTGTCTAAAACTTAAAATCAACTCAAGAACAACTAAAAATCAGAATCATTGTTCAAAATTTCAAAACTTGCAAAGCTTGCCTTAACATTCAAACTGTTATTTTGCTCGAGCTAACTGAGATTTTATCATTCAAACATCATCTATACACTTCATATGAGTGATACAAATCATCATCCCTGACCTGTAACACCTCTAACCACGAATTCGAAGTTCACATGAAGCATCTGCAGTTGGACATGGGTAGATAGTTCCAGGCCATTTCAGAGTGAGCATAGTGATCAAACACCTTCCATAAGGTTCAGTGGTGCTCAAGCCATCATCAAACATCAACTGGAAACACTCCAAGAAGGATTTCGATTTCAGTTTGAAGAGGTAAGTCACTCATACTTCGAACTCTTTGATTTCTGAATTACAGTTCAAAACTTTCCATGCCATTTTCTTTCTGCACCTTTAAGGATCATAAACCCTCAATCAATTGCTCAATTCCATGGCCATACACGATTTCATGTTGAATTTCAGAATTAGGGTTCTTCGTGTTCTGGGAAAAATTAATCATTTAAAACTGAAAATAAATGAAATTAACCACCACCATCATGTTCCTGGGTTTAAAACGAGCAAGTTTGATGTTTACATCATTCAATTTCATCAAGAAATAAGGAATCTAGGATTGGATAAAGATTGGAGAAGATGAAGAACACTGCGCGCGTTTTTTTTGTTTTCCAGAAATTCAAATATTCATTTTATAATATAATTAAATGGAGTGAGTTATATGAACAGATATATTACCGCCCCAGTGGTTGCCAGCACGCTCTTAGTCCTTTGCCTTGCCCAATGGTCCAGGGTTCGAATCCCCCTGAGACCATTTTGTCACTTTTTTACTATACATTTTCACTTGTTTTTAAACATTTGAATGACTTGTTTTTAAATATATTTAATTGAAAGCGTGAAAATGACAAGATAAACACTTGGCTCAGTGGTAAAATTTTCAAATCATAGCCAAAGGTCATGGGTTCAAGCCTCCTTAAGACCAAAATCTATTTTTTACCACTTGTTTTCTTCATATTTTTATCAAACTTCAACATTTTCAAAAACCAATCAAAACTTCTCATTTTGAGATGATTTTTTGCACACTTGTCATTTAATATACCTATTTTATGATCATGTCAAAAAAATCCAAAAATATTTTCCTTTGATTATATTTTCATTAAGTCGAAAACGAGACATTTTAAAGTATTTTTAATACTTTTCAAAGATGTTCTTTCAAACTTAAATCTTTTTCAAAACTTCTTGTGAATATACTTCACTTTTCAAAATCATTTTCAAAACCTTTTCAAAACATTTCAACAAACTTACACACCTTTTTTCCATGATCGACTCGATTTGAAGATAAAACCGAATCCGTTTTTCCTCGAATTTCTAAATCGATCATGGGCCTCCCTTCCGGTGTAAGTCCCAACCCTCCTATGTACATATTCATTTCCTTGTACATATTCAAAATATTCAAGTTACACTTGCTTTAAAACGCTCGCTTTATACACTTGTTTATATTTCCTTCATAAACTCCTCGTGAATACATATCATACTTGTTTATACAACTGCTCGCTTATAACATAACAATTAGCCTAACAACTAGGTTCCCTTTAGCCTCTTGGCTTTATACAAGATAACTCATTCATCCTGAGTTAGCCTCCTCTTAGACTTCATATAAGAAAACTCATTTACCGAGTTTAGCCTCCACTTAGGCTTCATATAAGACAACACTCCCCGCCGAGTTAGCCTCTCTTGGGCTTCGCTCAAAAGAACTCCTCGCTGAGTTTAGCCTTCTTGGGCATCAAACAAGAAAGAGACCCGAAATCTCTTAATAGCCTCCTATTGGGCTTCCAATACAAAGAATCACCCGCGCTAGGATAGAACCTCGAGAGGATGATTTTCTGAAATCACTTGAATCCTAAGAGGATGGTTTCCATGAAACCACTCTTAAAGCCAAAGCCAACCATACCCTATAGCTTCCTCTTGAGCTTCATACAAGGACCCTCGATGACCTCTAATGCCTCTTGGGCTAACAATACAAGGACCTCGATGACCCCTAATGCCTCCTCTTGGGCTTACAATACAAGGACCCACAGCTTCTTAAAATCATCCCCTAATCCAATCAATTTCTCCTAGAGATTTAGACATTTATCATCTCTATGGAAGAAGTATCTCATCTATCACATCACATACAATCAAAAACTTTTCAAACACTTTTCAAACAAAAGCATCTCTTAATCGTAAGTGGTAACGCTTGTACACTCAAGCAAAACACCCAATGCTTACAATTAAAAGATTCAATCATTTTTCAAACATCTTTCTTAACTCGTAAGTGGTAACACTTGTACACTCAAGCAAAACACCTATAACTTACGATGAAAGATTCAATCAGTCCCTTCAAAATGTATGTGATGAAATAGATTAGATATAGTTTTCATTAATATGACATTTGTCTTTGTCTCTTAATAACCTCCCGTTGCTTCCACTAGCATAAGTGGGAACAACGATTGCTCTGACTTTCTCAACATCCCTTTGAGAATACGTAGGCACAAGGTCTCATCCTTGCCGAGCAAAATTTCTTTCTCCCTCAAACCAAACAAACCATAGCTCCCTTTAGATCCGAGCTACAAATGCTCGATTTCTAAGGGATATGTATGCGAAGATCCCAATGATCTTTAGCACAATAATAACAAAACCTAGGATCCCATATAGTCTACCCTTCTTAAAAATCCAAAGGAGAAACTTTCCCAATAATAGAAATAGCAATTTAAAACACACAAACATATCAAACATATTCATATATAAAGCTATAGATAACTATATATATTTAGGGTGCCACATCTATTCCTTTATATAACAATCCCCTTGCCCAAAATCTCCCAATGCGTTACGCCTAGTTTGCGCTAGTCGTAATGAATATCAAATCAATTGAGGGTATTGCCGCTTCCCTTTTCATAATCATTTTCTTGTGTTGAAATAATAAAGCTTGATGCTCGCGCATCTTTATAAACAAATCAAAAGAGTAAATCGCTTCGAGCCGAGAATCCAATCGATTCGACTCTCGCCACTTTTAACGCGAACAAGGATGCCTATGTATTCCTCGGCAATGGAAGTCGAGCCGTAGTTCGCTAACTTGTTTTGGTTGGTTTGTGTTTTTAAATTAGCGACAAACAAATGCATCGGATGACGAAACATTGGGAGACGGGATGACGAAACATCAGCAAACGAGATGACGAGACATCAAAGGATGAGATGGCGAAACATCAGAGGATGAGATGGCGAAACATCAACAACAGGACGGCGAAGCATCAACAACAAACAGGACGATGGAACATCCTAGACTAATTGGTTTGTATCTTTTACTTTGGGAAAGTTTCAGATTATTAGAGTGTTTTAATGCACTTGATAAAAACAAGATTTTAATTTTAAGGATGCAAAAAGATAAAGTTAAAATGGCTAGAGGAAACTAACCTACTTATAAATCCTAATGTTATCATGCAAAGTTACTCCTAAGTTAAGGGTATAAACAAGGGGAGGAATCTACCTAAAGTTATCATACATGGATGCCTAACTTAATGTCTAAACTCGAAAACTAACTTAATCGAGCAAAACCTAAAGGGAACCTATAAAATCAATCATCTTGGTTGGAAAACCAAGTGAGAAAAGGGGTAGAATCAGGTAAAGTGCTTTGGCAAAAGCACACAAACCTAGCACTAACAAGTGCTAGAAAAAGAAAGAAGAAGAAGAAAGATGAAGATGTAATGAAATTTTGAGTGAATCATGCTCATGCAAAGTGTCATGTGAAGTGAGGCCAGTAGACACAACATTCATTTATAAAGTTATACAAAACTTTAACAAACATCAAACATCATTATAAGCACCCACAAACAAGTTAATTCACAAACTAGGTCGAAACTAATCCTAAAAGCATGCAAAGAGCTGATTGTGCGAAGTGATGGACTTAGATGAAGTTAATAGACAATTAAAGAATAAAATGACATACAAGTCAGTAGATAATCATGTTAATGCTCATTTACATCATGCAAAATAAACCACAAAGATTCAATAGCAAAAATCTACCAAAAGTGCGCAAACATGCAACAAACGCGTGTAGTGAAGTGCATCTAGGTGTGTGAGGTTTATGACATGAGAAGAAGGTGGCAAGATGAAAATACTACAATAGCAACATCATGTTAATGAATTAATAATCAAATCATAAAATAAATATCATGAAGATGCAATTACAACATTGGTGCGAAAACTAGTTAAAATGCATAACCTAAGAGGTGTTTACAATCTAAAGAAACCATGGAAAGGCAAAGATGAAGAAGAATGAGTCAAGTAGTATTAAAATACACAAGTTACAGTAGCAAACATGTTATTTCATCAACAAAAACATTTAAGCATGCATACGAAAAATTCAAAAGCAAAACACTCAAGAGAAATGCATTCGATTCGTGCAAGTGCGAGTGGACATGTGCATGAATATGTGTCTGTGTTTGTGCATACATGTGCTAAGTGTCAAATGGTGTTGGGATCAGAGATGATATATGATGGAAAGCGATTCAAATTACACATTATCAAGTCATGAGATGCTTCAAATTGTACACATGCATCATCTAAATGAGAACTAGTTAAAGATTTGACCTAGAATGCAACTAGAGATGGAATGAAGCATGGTTGATGCATGAATGCAAATGGATGAAACTAATGGCATTCAAAGATATAGAAGGCAGTAGCTAGAATGGCAAGAATGCATGATCATTATATGCATGTTCATTATTTACAATGCACAAACAAAGGCAACTAGGAAAGCCTAAACATGTGTCTAGAAGTGTGTGCATAGATGTGTGATTGTGAACATGCATTGTGGTGATATTTTTGAGTGAAGTCAATGGTGGGGATGTGGACATTACATTCATGTTAAACATAAACAAACCACAATCATCTCAAAAGAAAAGAAAACAAGAACTAATGCGAGAACTAGTCAAACATTTACCCTAAATATGCACCTAGGAAACAAATGAAGCATGGCATGACATTAGTGAAAATGTATGAAATTTAGATGATGGAAGATGATAAAAGTCAATATTTATCATGGTATAGATGCATTCATGTCACACACAATCATCAAACCCTTTACATGAGCAATTTTCAACAAGAATGCGATACTAGTAATGGGATGGAAAGTGTTTGTGTGTGTCCGAATGTTTGTGTCGAGTGTTGTGTGCAAATGAGATGAATGGTAAGAACATAAACATGATGCTCACACAAACACAAAACAATTAGGAAATACCATGCTTCACAATTACTCATGGTGCAAAGATTAGTTGTGGAAGGGAGTGATCTTGAACCCTAGAATTAATTTGAAACATGCATACAAGCTAATGAGTCAATCATGATGAGAAGGAATGATGAGAAAGGAATGTAACCCACAAGGTCAGTAGCTTGAGGCCTAAGTAAACTACAAATAAAAGCAATTCAAACAAAGCAAAAGGCTCATACTCACAAGTTCATTGTTCGAAAGCATCTAAACTAGTTAAACATGACATTCGAGAAAGATTTAAACAAAGTGATTTTAATTATAAAATTAAAACCATGTGTGACTTGTGTCATAAGTTTAACTCAAGATATGATTCATGAGCAACCAAATGTAGAAGATGAAGCTTCCATACACAAACAAGTCACCTATTTGATGAGCAAAATCATCAAAGCAAGATACCACCTATCTTAAATCAAACACCATTGATTAAGATTTGTAGGAAGGGAAAGATGTCTTGTATGTCATAGGGTGATGATAGAACCCTCACAAGATGATTGTCATGAGCTTAAAGTAATGTCAATTAAAGTGACATGCCTCAAAAATCATGAACCTATAATCCTCAAGGTATGTTTTAACCAAACAATAGAAGAAGAAAAGAAAGTCTAGCTCTTCTAGGTCATCATGATGACATTACAATTGAGTGCAAGCCAATGAATCAAAGAGCATTAAGTTATGGATTACATAATGTACAAGGTCAGAAGTGAAAATCAAAGGTTCAATTGAATTGAACTTAAAACCATGCATGATGCATACAATACAAGTGGTATAACCATAAGCACAAGTTGGTGTTCTAATCAACAAAAGTTGCATGTACTTGAACAAATTAGGGGCTTAGATGAATCAATCACACTGGAATCAAGGCCCTAAGTATGCCATGAGAATGAAGTAAGGGAGTGAGAAGTAGATTCCTAAAGAATTGCATGAATGCATTCCTCACCTTACAATCCATGCACAAGGATGCAACAAATAAAATGAAAATCAAACTTCTAACTAAAGGATCAAGATTATACTTTGAGGTCAAATGTCTCTCAAATATTTAGAAGACTATCTTTGAGGTTATCATTCCTCCTAAACACCAATTAGAAATACAAACTATACAAGAGAAGGGTCAAAGAACCAATGTATCAACAATCTAGGGTTCTAAGAACCATGCAAAACTTTGTGCTCAATGTAGAAACTTAATGACTATCATGGGATTTTCAATAAATGAAAACATGTCACACATCACTTATAGCACTCAAATGATCATTACATACCCTATGCTTGGCCTTAAATCATATCCACAAGCTTCACATTTGAAGTTGGATTTAATTACACTAGGCAAAGGTATGTTCACTTTTGAAATTCCACAAAAATAGGAAAATGGAAGATAAAATTCAAGTAAAATGAAATAAGGGCTCAAATCTCTTACAAGTCAGGGACATATCCTTTCCCAAGTTAAAAATCCATGGAGAGGTCAAAACAAAATTCAAAAAGTCAACACTATCAATATTTATGCTCATATGACCAAATAACAAGAAAAATTAGTATAAAATGTAAAAGTCAGAAATAAAAATCTATAAAAATTATAAACAGTGACTTAATATCCTAAACATGGTTAAAATATTTTTGACATTTTTATTTTTAAGGAAAATGGTAAAACAAATAAAATGCAAAGGGATAATGCAAATCATGTATTTAATGCAAAATTGACTTAATTATGCAAAAATGACAAAATTATAGAATAAAAATCAGAGATGCATGAAGTATGATTTAAATGAATATTTTTTATGCATTTTTTATATGCATGAAAGTATTTTTAAATGATTTAAGTATGCATGAAATGCAATATAATGCATGAAATTATTAAAAAATGAAAAAAATGCAAGAATCCTGAAATAAAATTCAAAAATGCATGAGACATGATTTAAATGGATCAAAATATTTTTTATAGGTTTTTCGTAATGCATGGAAGTATTTTTAAATGATTTAAATATGCATGGAATGCAATAAAATGCATGAATTTATTTAATTATGCAAAAATGCAAAAATTATCAAATAAAATTCAGAAACTCAAAATTAATATTATGAAAGATTCAAATGATTTTTTGTGGAATTTTTTAACATTGGAAAGTATTTTTTAAGAATTTTTCAATGAAAATGCAATTAATTAAAGTCAGAATTTATTTAAATGGTCAAAACATTTTAAAAAAATTGGAAACATTTCCACAAAATATTTAAAACCATTTTAAGCCTATGGTATTTTGTTTGGAATTTTTGGATGATTTTTTAATGCAAAATTAAATAATGCAAAATGCTAATTATGAAATAACAAAAATAAAAATTTAAAAATGCATGAACCAATCAGAACACGCCACCACATCGTCTCCTACCTCCAGCATGCTCTAATTCACGTGTTTTTTTTCCAGTTTTGAACAAGCAACTTCTAGCAATCGTATCTCACTCAATTCTCAACCAAATTAAATAATTCAAAGCTCAAAATAAAGATCTCATGGCAAGCTACAACACACAACTTGTAAAACATCAAATGATTCATCACACACTGTTGTAGGATTTTTCCGTAAACAAGTATTTTTAATTATCGATTCCTCAGGGATTGGTGTATGTTATAGTCTTTCAATAGGAAAGTGTATTTTAAGATATTGTAACCAAGGGGTTTGTTATCTATTCTACTAGAACCATGAGTTTCCAAACAATACTAAATTAATTCTTTCAAAGAGAGTTATGGTTTGGATTAAAGAGAGTTTGAGATTGTTTTCAAATTAAGGAGGCATGTCACGATTAGTTTCATTGATCTAGTTTCATACATATTCAATTAATCAAGTGATGAACATAATGGATGATTTCTATAAATACATATCCTCTCAATCTTGTAGATTCCCCACCAAGATTGTGAATGTTATCATGTTAATCCTTGCATGATTCCTCACTACAACTATTAACATGATAATCATTAAGTTCAATATTTTGTAAACACTAACACACAAATCTATTCCTAGCATTTGTTTGTTAGAGGATGAATATCCTAGGTCTACTTTGAAGTATTCTTTTCCAAGCAAAACCCAAAGCATAAAGATGAAGAACAAAGAGATTCAACTATATTAATCATCAACCATGTTCATACACAAATGGATTAAAAGAAATACATACTATAAAGATCAACTACCTCTAATCTTGACACAAAAAGAGCTTAGCTACTCATTTCCATGGTTGCTTTGCTCTCAAGATTGTTGGTAGAGATGATGAACATAAGAAAAATCAAGAGAAAAGCTATGGTTTTTCTTACAATTCTTGCCCTAGATATTTTACAAAGATGAAAGATAATGATGATGAAGTGTTTCTTCCTTCCTTTACAAGCCAAAAAGTCAGTTGAAGTGATGGGTTGGTGGCTCAAAAGGTGAAAGCATGGGCTGTCCTTTTTTCTGAATTTCGCAGATCGCGCTGAGCGCGGGTAAGTCGCGCTGAGCGCGCTCATGCTGGCACCGCGCTGAGCGCGACCCTTAGCATGCTTCCTTCATCCATAATTATCTTAAAAAAGAATCATCCCTAAAGCTCTTCAAAATTCTTGAATCCAAGCTTGGGAGAATTAGTCAATAAATTTCTACAATTAAGAGTGAAATAAGTTAAAGAATATATTAAACAAAAACTAAATAAAAACCTAATTAAACAAAAATACTAGAATAAATAATACTAATTAATTAAAAAGACATTGTTAAGGACCACAAAATAATGTACAAAATAACTATAATTTGGTCCTTAACAACTCTCCCCAACTTACTTCTTTGTTTGTCCCCAAACAAAAGTCAATAATCTTACAAAGCTAGAAGAAACAAAATGCAAGCATGCAAACTCACACAAGAGTAATGGTTCAAACTCGACATACTAGGCAAAAGCACACATCAATCGCTTTTTCGAAACACAACATGGCCATGAATTAAGTTCTAAACACAATATCTCAAAACATGTAACAAAATAATAGATATGTTCACACTTGAATCACCTAATCATTTCTTCAAAATTCATGAAGAACAAAAATGTATATTCACAAAGGACTAAACACTCTCACTAATAATTATGCACATCCAGAATAATTCATGCATTCATCGAAACAAGTTAAATGATAAAATGGAAACGAAGATCACTAAGGACTTTCAAGGTTGTAACTTGGCTTAGGTTAGAAACAAGGGATATTTAAGTACAAAGCCATTGAAACGAATCGGGTAAAAGGATATGAAGAGCAATTCACAACTAATTCCCATCTTATTATTCACAACCTCTTTTCTTTTTCACACAATGATCCTCTTCTTTTTTTTTTTTCTTTTTTTTTCTTTTCATAAACAAATTTCTTTCTTCTTTTGTATTTTTCTTTTTCTCTATTGTTTTTCTTTCTTTAGGATCATTGTGCCATCAATTCTAGGTTCTTTTTGATCCACCTCCCCAACTTCATTTATATCAATCCTTTTTTATTCAAGAATAAGCTCTTCAAGGGTTAATTAACAAAAGGATTGGTATTCACAAACAAGAAAATTTATAGAATGAATTATCATTGAATTTTTCAAAGATCATCAACAACTATTAAGTGGCCTACTTAACAATTAGTCGATTTGATACATTCATCCTACAAATACTATTTAGCTCAAAAGGGTTCACAATGATTCACTCTCTCACGGGTAATTGAAGCCCTTTTAGAATTGGTGGTTTTTTCTCATAATGCACAAAAAATTGCCTTGATCATTTCTAAGTTTCCAAGTTACCACAAACAAGTAAAGATTAAGCATGAATCACATGAGTTAACACTACTATTAGACACTCAATATATGGTAAAAAGTGGAAGCTTCTCACATATGTGGTTTATGTCCTAATGATTTGAATGTGAACACAAATTTTTTGTACATGCTAAGGTATTTTGCATAAAGAACAAATTTCATAAACATGTTATTATTCTACAAAACGATTAAATGTGTACCTTCTTTGTGGAATAAATCGAGAATTTTATCATCACCATCACTTTGGTGAAAACACTTACTAGCTTTGAAGAACCGTTGAAAAATTCGGACAAACCACAAGAAGTAAATTCAAACTAAATGACTATAATCTAAAAATAAAATAAAAATAAAATAAAATAAAATAAAATAAAATAAAAGAAAATAAACAACTAAAATAAAAAGACACCCCAAAATGGTGTTTAAAACTTAAAAGTACTTAGGCTCCATGCCTACAAAATATCAATTGAATTACAAGCCTATCCCCAAAATGGATGGCAACCAACAAATCCAGAGTTTTAAAGTAATATGCAAAATAAAACTAAAACTAGAAAACGAAAGTAAAATAAAAAGGAAAATAAAAGAGAACATCAATCGCTGGTCTAGAATTGAATCTCCAATAGATCCCGAGTCAGAACCGGAACCAGAATCAGAATTATCTTCACCATCATCCTCATCTCCCACCTCCTCCTCAACATTTGGCCCGACCGGCCAACCAAAGATATGCACCGAGTTGCTCTCCGCGAGTGAAATGGTTCACCCGGGCTCTCTAATCAGAGCAAGGTGCTCCATGCTCTCATGCATAAACATGAATGCTCTCTCGATGAGCGAGATTACCATCAGCATATGGTACACCGGGCAGAGATATCATCAAGGGCCCTACAAAATCGATCACATGAGTGATCATCAATAACTCCATCAATGGTGAGGTGCCCCAGCAGAAAGGCAACCTTTTCAAGAAACCCATGATCAACCCAGATATGTGAGAGCACACTTTATACGCCCCGGAGGTATAACTAAGCGCAATTTCATTCGCGATCGACGGCCAAAATCAATTTGCTCCTCATCGAGCATATAAGCAATCAAACCGCGTCTCCATGGGTATCAAGATGTGTGGCTCCTAGGTTTCAGATGGCGAGCCACACACATCATAACTGGCACTTGTCTTTGACCGACTGTTGAATTTCAAGGGTTGTCCAAATTTCAACTCATAAGAATGCCGACAAACAGAGTTTACTCCTCAAGATGTTCAGTTACCATGAGCGGTGCTCATGGTAAACATCAAGTTGGTCCTCCGGGCTGTCCATTGATGCCCGAAATGGCGAGAGAAAGATACTAGTTTGCCTCGAACAATGTAGCAAACCTAAATTCCCTCGGCCGGAATAGCGAATTTCGCACAAGCTCAACGTTGACCTTTGTCCGAGGCGTAAAGAACGTCTAACCCGTAGTTATCAAGAATGACATTAGGCGGTGGTAGTGGCCTTGATCACGGAGGCGGATGGTTCGCCAAATATGGCTCCTCGAGCTCTTTGTAGCGAGCCTCCGAGCGTGTCCTATGAAGCGAACAGATCGAAAGCAATGGCCTAGAGGACCCATTTCAGAGGAAACTCTTTGCCTTTTTGGTGCCATCTGAAAATTCAACACAAAAATGACACCGAGGTGTCCATTAGCAAAAAATCATGCAAACAGCAGAGCAAACCAACCAACCAAAGCATTACAACTAATCGAAACACTAAAAACACAGCAGAAGAATTTTTTTCAGATTGCATACGCGCTGATCATCGAGCTCTGATTTTTAAAAATTCTTCTACAAAACAAAATTTTTCTCCACAAAAACACTTGCAATGGCAGCGAAAATAACATCCTATTACTTCTCTATCAACTAAACAACCTAATTCTAAGAGAAAATTCGAAAATTCCTAACCCTAGGTTTTCAAAATCTAACCTAAACATGCAATGTACACGAAATTGAGAGAAGAAAAGCATAGAATACTTACTAGGATGCCTTGGGAGATTGATTTGACAATGAAATTCACAAAGATTCGAAGATTTTGGTCAGATTTTGAGATTTTGAGAGAATGAAGAGTGATGAAGAAAATGGGGAAAAGGGTTTAAAATAACCCTAACCCCTTTTAAAACAACTTGGGCCTCAAAATCGAATTTTTTTTTAAAATGGATGCGCGGCTTGAGCACGAAACATTCTGCCAGATGGGTCTAAATGTTTGGTGAAATTTTGAAAAAGAAATGTACAGTTGGAGCGTGTGTAAATGATTTCAAGGAAGAATACTTACAATGTTGGGGTGTCTCCCAACAAGCGCTTTGTTTAATGTCGGTAGAGCTCGACGGTTCATGATGATCATTGATCATCAAAGAAAATTTTGCCAACCTCATAATTTGCTTCTCCGAAATTGTAAACCTCTACAACTTCCTCCTCCGCCGCATCATTTCGAGAAACGTCAAGTTCGACCTTGGTATGCGTTGTTCCTTCAAAAAGCTTGAAAGCAACCTCTTT